>JBAMBJ010000577.1:0-243798 GCA_037043495.1 Drosophila recens
AATAACTAATAAGCTATAATATAATTATGCAACTAAAAGGCATAACAAAATTAGCTTCAGTAGCTAATAACTAATAAGCTATAATATAATTATGCAACTAAAAGGCATAACAAAATTAGCTTCAGTAGCTGATAACTAATAAGCTATAATATAATTATGCAACTAAAAGGCATAACAAAATTAGCTTCAGTAGCTAATAACTAATAAGCTATAATATAATTATACTACTATAAGGTATAACATAATTGGCTTCAGTAGCTGATAACTAATAAGCCATAATATAATATAATAATATAATATAATTATACTACTATAAGGTATAACAAAATTAGCTTCAGTAGCTGATAACTAATAAGCTATAATATAATTATGCAACTAAAAGGCATAACAAAATTAGCTTCAGTAGCTAATAACTAATAAGCTATAATATAATTATGCAACTAAAAGGCATAACAAAATTGGCTTCAGTAGCTAATAACTAATAAGCTATAATATAATTATGCAACTAAAAGGCATAACAAAATTAGCTTCAGTAGCTAATAACTAATAAGCTATAATATAATTATGCAACTGAAAGGCATAACAAAATTGGCTTCAGTAGCTAATAACTAATAAGCTATAATATAATTATGCAACTAAAAGGCATAACAAAATTAGCTTCAGTAGCTAATAACTAATAAGCTATAATATAATTATGCAACTAAAAGGCATAACAAAATTAGCTTCAGTAGCTGATAACTAATAAGCTATAATATAATTATACAACTATAAGGTATAATACTTAAAAAATAAAACTAAGTAGCTTGCTACTTAATAACAAAACTGGGCCAAATCCCTACTAACATTTGTTATTCATTAACAAAAGAATCCCCTCTGTTACCTATATAATTTCATAATATCGCATTATAGTTCGTCACATGGTCCCCTCGAGGGCGCTCGTGATTAGAGTGGAACAAACTAGCCAAATATGGGGAGTTGTTTGTCAAATTACATATTTTATATGTGGGTACGCAACAGGCCCCCACATATTGTGAAAAAAAAAAAAAAAAAGTGAAAAGTGTTAATTGTTGCGGAAATATAAGAAATCATCGGTAATTACTACTCAACTTTAGTTACATCGATCCAATGGATCCCTTTTTCCCCATTTGAAGTTGGTTGCCATTAATTTGAAGCGCACAGGAGGTGCAAATTGTTTTTTCTGATGAGTACATACATACATATGCATATATATTCCCTTGTAATATTATGCTCGGGGGTGAGTGCCTTAATATCTATTAAAAAGTGCCCAATTAGTTTTCAACAAGTGTTATCTACAATTGGCTACATATCCGCGGCAGTTTTGAGGCTGTCCGTCTTGAAGCTGTCCGTCTGTTTGAGCGTGCTTGCACACGCACAGGCACACGCATACATACATACATATGCACGGGCGCATTTTGTGCGGCCTAGCTGCGCGCACTTTTGTGTGCTTGTGTGTGTGTGTGTGAGTGTGTGTCTGTCCATACATTTAGTGTTCTAGACTAATTTCGTCTAAAACTCTTGCTCTCTCTGTTTATCCCCATGTTTTTGCTTTTCTTGTTGTATTATTAATTCGGCTGCTGCCATCAGCTGGCCATTTATTTTCCCTTTTTTAAGCGGCATTTTGCAATGCTCTTCTTCTTCCTTCTCTTCCCCAAATCAATATTGCTTATACTTTGATTAATTAAGTGCCTATTTCTGCTTGACTCTTGAATAAAATGTGCTGAAATATATTTATGAAATATACTTAAAAATATTCATAAGTGTTTAGCTAAAAATATAAATATAAATATAAATATTAATATCTCTCAAAAATATTACTCAAAAATATTACTCGAAAATATGTTAAAATATGTTAAAATATATATTTAAATATTTAAAAATATGTTTAATTAATACAATAAATAATAAAAAATTATCTTAATAGCATATATTCAAGATCAGGCGGATTTAGGTTCTTCTTCCGCAATAATAAATTCTGATAAATTGATTTAGTTCATATTGTCAGTTGTATCATAAATCATAAATCATAAATCATATTTAATTCAATTTGCATCGATAACACTTTGAAATGCAGCCCTCTTTTAGCGTATTATCGAGTATCGCCACTCTGAGTCGCTGCAATCAATTGATCGAAGCTCGCGAGCCAAACAAGGCGTCACCTGACAATAAAGTTGTGAAATATAGTGAAAAGTGTTAATTGTTGCGGAAATATAAGAAATCATCGGTAATTACTACTCAACTTTAGTTACATCGATCCAATGGATCCCTTTTTCCCCATTTGAAGTTGGTTGCCATTAATTTGAAGCGCACAGGAGGTGCAAATTGTTTTTTCTGATGAGTACATACATACATATGCATATATATTCCCTTGTAATATTATGCTCGGGGGTGAGTGCCTTAATATCTATTAAAAAGTGCCCAATTAGTTTTCAACAAGTGTTATCTACAATTGGCTACATATCCGCGGCAGTTTTGAGGCTGTCCGTCTTGAAGCTGTCCGTCTGTTTGAGCGTGCTTGCACACGCACAGGCACACGCATACATACATACATATGCACGGGCGCATTTTGTGCGGCCTAGCTGCGCGCACTTTTGTGTGCTTGTGTGTGTGTGTGTGAGTGTGTGTCTGTCCATACATTTAGTGTTCTAGACTAATTTCGTCTAAAACTCTTGCTCTCTCTGTTTATCCCCATGTTTTTGCTTTTCTTGTTGTATTATTAATTCGGCTGCTGCCATCAGCTGGCCATTTATTTTCCCTTTTTTAAGCGGCATTTTGCAATGCTCTTCTTCTTCCTTCTCTTCCCCAAATCAATATTGCTTATACTTTGATTAATTAAGTGCCTATTTCTGCTTGACTCTTGAATAAAATGTGCTGAAATATATTTATGAAATATACTTAAAAATATTCATAAGTGTTTAGCTAAAAATATAAATATAAATATAAATATTAATATCTCTCAAAAATATTACTCAAAAATATTACTCGTAAATATGTTAAAATATGTTAAAATATATATTTAAATATTTAAAAATATGTTTAATTAATACAATAAATAATAAAAAATTATCTTAATAGCATATATTCAAGATCAGGCGGATTTAGGTTCTTCTTCCGCAATAATAAATTCTGATAAATTGATTTAGTTCATATTGTCAGTTGTATCATAAATCATAAATCATAAATCATATTTAATTCAATTTGCATCGATAACACTTTGAAATGCAGCCCTCTTTTAGCGTATTATCGAGTATCGCCACTCTGAGTCGCTGCAATCAATTGATCGAAGCTCGCGAGCCAAACAAGGCGTCACCTGAAAATAAAGTTGTGAAATATAGTGAAAAGTGTTAATTGTTGCGGAAATATAAGAAATCATCGGTAATTACTACTCAACTTTAGTTACATCGATCCAATGGATCCCTTTTTCCCCATTTGAAGTTGGTTGCCATTAATTTGAAGCGCACAGGAGGTGCAAATTGTTTTTTCTGATGAGTACATACATACATATGCATATATATTCCCTTGTAATATTATGCTCGGGGGTGAGTGCCTTAATATCTATTAAAAAGTGCCCAATTAGTTTTCAACAAGTGTTATCTACAATTGGCTACATATCCGCGGCAGTTTTGAGGCTGTCCGTCTTGAAGCTGTCCGTCTGTCTGAGCGTGCTTGCACACGCACAGGCACACGCATACATACATACATATGCACGGGCGCATTTTGTGCGGCCTAGCTGCGCGCACTTTTGTGTGCTTGTGTGTGTGTGTGTGAGTGTGTGTCTGTCCATACATTTAGTGTTCTAGACTAATTTCGTCTAAAACTCTTGCTCTCTCTGTTTATCCCCATGTTTTTGCTTTTCTTGTTGTATTATTAATTCGGCTGCTGCCATCAGCTGGCCATTTATTTTCCCTTTTTTAAGCGGCATTTTGCAATGCTCTTCTTCTTCCTTCTCTTCCCCAAATCAATATTGCTTATACTTTGATTAATTAAGTGCCTATTTCTGCTTGACTCTTGAATAAAATGTGCTGAAATATATTTATGAAATATACTTAAAAATATTCATAAGTGTTTAGCTAAAAATATAAATATAAATATTAATATCTCTCAAAAATATTACTCAAAAATATTACTCGAAAATATGTTAAAATATGTTAAAATATATATTTAAATATTTAAAAATATGTTTAATTAATACAATAAATAATAAAAAATTATCTTAATAGCATATATTCAAGATCAGGCGGATTTAGGTTCTTCTTCCGCAATAATAAATTCTGATAAATTGATTTAGTTCATATTGTCAGTTGTATCATAAATCATAAATCATAAATCATATTTAATTCAATTTGCATCGATAACACTTTGAAATGCAGCCCTCTTTTAGCGTATTATCGAGTATCGCCACTCTGAGTCGCTGCAATCAATTGATCGAAGCTCGCGAGCCAAACAAGGCGTCATCTGAAAATAAAGTTGTGAAATATAGTGAAAAGTGTTAATTGCTGCGGAAATATAAGAAATCATCGGTAATTACTACTCAACTTTAGTTACATCGATCCAATGGATCCCTTTTTCCCCATTTGAAGTTGGTTGCCATTAATTTGAAGCGCACAGGAGGTGCAAATTGTTTTTTCTGATGAGTACATACATACATATGCATATATATTCCCTTGTAATATTATGCTCGGGGGTGAGTGCCTTAATATCTATTAAAAAGTGCCCAATTAGTTTTCAACAAGTGCTATCTACAATTGGCTACATATCCGCGGCAGTTTTGAGGCTGTCCGTCTTGAAGCTGTCCGTCTGTTTGAGCGTGCTTGCACACGCACAGGCACACGCATACATACATACATATGCACGGGTGCATTTTGTGCGGCCTAGCTGCGCGCACTTTTGTGTGCTTGTGTGTGTGTGTGTGAGTGTGTGTCTGTCCATACATTTAGTGTTCTAGACTAATTTCGTCTAAAACTCTTGCTCTCTCTGTTTATCCCCATGTTTTTGCTTTTCTTGTTGTATTATTAATTCGGCTGCTGCCATCAGCTGGCCATTTATTTTCCCTTTTTTAAGCGGCATTTTGCAATGCTCTTCTTCTTCCTTCTCTTCCCCAAATCAATATTGCTTATACTTTGATTAATTAAGTGCCTATTTCTGCTTGACTCTTGAATAAAATGTGCTGAAATATATTTATGAAATATACTTAAAAATATTCATAAGTGTTTAGCTAAAAATATAAATATAAATATAAATATTAATATGTCTCAAAAATATTACTCAAAAATATTACTCGAAAATATGTTAAAATATGTTAAAATATATATTTAAATATTTAAAATATGTTTAATTAATACAATAAATAATAAAAAATTATCTTAATAGCATATATTCAGGATCAGGCGGATTTAGGTTCTTCTTCCGCAATAATAAATTCTGATGGATTGATTTGGTTCATATTCAGTTAGGGCTTATTGATTCAATTTCGATTTTCTCAAACTGGTTCTGACCTCTTGTGATTGAACCAATCAATCAATCAACCAACCCTTATATCATACTGTGTTTTAAACTTTTAATATTAAACTAAATTAAATTATTAAACTATACTACATCATATTACATATTATATGGTACCATATTGTATTGCACTTTATTTATTATTTCATATTTCATATAATCACATAATCTCTTTTGCAGCAACATATATCTCACAACTCTAACATTACCTTACCTTACCTTATCTTGTATAAATACATAATATTCTCTTTCAGCACTGCATACCTCAACGACAAATTTATTAAAATACTCTACTTTATTCTTATATAATCTTATATAATCTCTTTTTCAGTACTGTGCTGCAGCAACTTTACTGAAATATTTTGCAATCCAATATATTTCACTCCATTTCTTTACAAAACTTCTTTTTCAGCGCAAAATACCTCAGCTACATTCTCACTAATATCTAGGAAAATTTGTAATCTTGTTCTCCGGTATATCTAGCGTGAATTCCGGCTTCCATTGCGTATTGTATTCCAATTCCACCGCTTTGCGTTGGCTAACTTATAGATATCTATTTGCAGTACTGTACTTCTGAGCCTCTGTTTTGTGTAAGAGTATTGTGAGAGTATCAGCGGTCAGTGTCTCAATCAAGTGTTACTTGAATACTTGTTTGAGTTGACTGCCTGAGAGGTGAAAGGGGTTTGTTTTTATCCCTTTATCTTTCTTCAATGTGCTATTGCTGCTGTGATATGTTTGAAGGTATGCCGGTGTATGAGTGTATATGTGTGTGGGTCTGCAGGCCTGTGTGTCTCTTGTATGTTTGAGTGTATGAAACTATAGGTGTGTATGCGAACATAGGTTCTGTAATTAAAAAGTGTTTCTGCGAATGAATGGATGATTGAAAGAATAGGCGTATGCAAGTGCTAGCACATTATTATTCTAAAATATAAATATATCATCAAAAAATATAAATATACAGAAATATATAAAAGTATATGAAAAAATGAATGATTAATAAATGTATAAATAAATAAATCCCAAATTATCTAAATATAAATACACAATCCTATATATAAATAAATATATATGCAAACAAATAAATAAATAAATATCTAAATTAATATTTAAAACATTAACATATAAATAAGTAAGACATGTTAATATAGATATATAAACATGTCAATTAGTACATGATAACATAAATAAATTAATATTTCAATATCTGAAACATATAAATCAATAAATGTAATATCAAATATACTAAATATGTGAATTGTAGCATAATAAATTAATATTTCAGTATCTACTTTGATGAATAAATAAATAAATATGTAAATATCTGAAACTCATAACAATATTAATATTTAAACATGTCAATATATACATAAAAATATAAATAATTAAATATTTCAATATCTGAAACATATAAATCAATATATAAATATCCAAATATGTGAATATATAAATGGTAACATAATAAATTAATATAGTTAAATATTTCGATATCTGAAACATATAAATCAATATATAAATATCTAAATATCTGAATAAATAAATGGTAACATAATAAATTAATATTTCAATATCTACTTTGATGAATAAATAAATAAATATGTAAATATACTCATAACAATATTAATATTTAAACATGTCAATATGTACATGAAAATATAAATAATTAAATATTTCAATATCTGAAACATATAAATCAATATATAAATATCTAAATATGTGAATAATAAATGGTAACATAATAAATTAATATTTCAATATCTACTTTTATGAATGAATAGATAAATATGTGAATATACTCATAGCAGTATTAATGTTTGAACATGTCAATATGTGCATGAAAGTGCAAATAGTTGAATATTTCAATATCTAAAGCATATGGGTCGGTGTATGGATGCCTAAATGTGTGAATGAATAAATGGTAATATGGTGAATTGATATTTCAACATCTACTTTGATGAATAAATAAATGAATAAATACATAACTATGTAAATATATTCAAAACAATATTAATACCCAAACATGTCAGTATGTCCATAAAAATACAAATAGTTAAATATTTCAATATCTGAAACATGTGGATGGCGGGGCGCCTAAACCCATAAATGTATCAGTATTTAACATATAATTGTATAAATGCTTGAACATTAAATTGGCTAAGGGCTCCCTAATCCATTAACATGTTAATATCTAATACTTACAACATCTACTAACAGTTAATAAATAAATAAATATATAAATATCTAAATATGTGAATAAATAAATGGTAACATAATAAATTAATATTTCAATAAATAAATATGTAAATATATTTAAAACAATATTAATACTCAAACATGTCAGTATGTACATAAGAATACAAATAGTTAAATATTTCAATATCTGAAACATGTGAATGGCGGGGCGCCTAAACCCATAAATGTATCAGTATTTAACATATAATTGTATAAATGCTTGAACATTAAATTGGCTAAGGGCTCCCTAATCCATTAACATGTTAATATCTAATACTTACAACATCTACTAACAGTTAATAAATAAATAAATATATAAATATCTAAATATGTGAATAAATAAATGGTAACATAATAAATTAATATTTCAATAAATAAATATGTAAATATATTTAAAACAATATTAATACTCAAACATGTCAGTATGTACATAAGAATACAAATAGTTAAATATTTCAATATCTGAAACATGTGAATGGCGGGGCGCCTAAACCCATAAATGTATCAGTATTTAACATATAATTGTATAAATGCTTGAACATTAAATTGGCTAAGGGCTCCCTAATCCATTAACATGTTAATATCTAATACTTACAACATCTACTAACAGTTAATAAATAAATAAATAAATATATAAATATCTAAATATGTGAATAAATAAATGGTAACATAATAAATTAATATTTCAATAAATAAATATGTAAATATATTTAAAACAATATTAATACTCAAACATGTCAGTATGTACATAAGAATACAAATAGTTAAATATTTCAATATCTGAAACATGTGGATGGCGGGGCGCCTAAACCCATAAATGTATCAGTATTTAACATATATTTGTATAAATGCTTGAACATTAAATTGGCTAAGGGCTCCCTAATCCATTAACATGTTAATATCTAATACTTACAACATCTACTAACAGTTAATAAATAAATAAACATATAAATATCTAAATATGTGAATAAATAAATGGTAACATAATAAATTAATATTTCAATAAATAAATAAATAAATAAATATGTAAATATATTCAAAATAATATTAATACTTAAACATGTCAGTATGTACATAAAGGTACAAATAGTTAAATATTTCAATATCTGAAACATTTAAATGGCGGGGCGCCTAAACCCATAAATGTATCAGTATTTAACATATAATTGTATAAATGCTTGAACATTAGATTGGTAAAGGGTGCCCTAATCCATTAACAACAACTACTAACAGTATGAGCAACTCATACAACTACTAACTTCAAAGCCCCTTCGTACTAATAGATCTTATCCTCTCATATCTAAATATGGATGCTACATCTATGCATACTCAGTTATATTTATGTATCCTTATATTGCCACGTGGTCCCCTCGAGGGCGTTGGTGGTTAACATACACGGAACCAGCCAATATATGGGCACATTCAAGAGGCAGTGGTTTCGTCGACATACACTTATGTCATATGGTTATATGTGGGCAAGCGCAGGCCCCCACATATTGTGAAAAAAAAAAAAAAATAGGATTTCTTACAATTCTGGCGTCCAGTTCTGCATATCTGTTGCAATGTCTGATTCTCTCAGCTTCCTGTGATCTGCGAGAGGTGGACGCATGCTGTTGGGAGAGGGAGGAGTCCCCCCGTTCTGATGCCGGGAGCCCTGCCCAGGTAAATCTGGTCATGAGCAGCCTAGGCGAACGGGACCTCTTAAAAAGACATTGCAGCATTGATTTTCACTATCCATAATAATTCAAACAACTTTTTGACATTCTTTAACACATAGCTCGCATCATCCTTCTGTCTGGGATCTCCTCCTCTTTTTAGCTAAAGCATGCTTTAATGATTAATATATATTACATAATATCAGTTGTCTGAATAGACGGCTGATTGGCCTAAACAGCCAAAACATAATTAGCTAAAACAAGCTATAACAATTCTGCCTAAAATATCCGTTGCCAAAAGGTCAACTACAGATGGCCTAAAAAGCCAAAAACAAAATTAGCTATGTTAGCTATAGCAGTTCGACTCTAGCTCTCGTACTAGACGGACCGGTTCTCTCGCTTTCCAGCATTTTTTCCAAATTTCTATAAAATTTCAAAAAGCGAAAAAACGAAATATTTAAATATTTCACGTCGAAATTCGACATAAAACTGTTTTTGTTTTCATTTTTTTTCCCGGCTCATATTTTTATTTCAATTTTACTGTATTTTTCGTAGCCTACTCTCGGAAAATATTTTTCTTCTTTTTTTTTTTCTCTCTGTGCCCCTGGGCCTACTTATATCTTTTTAGATTTCCTTGTTGATCGCAGTTACCCATACTTTTCTGGACGTTCCAGCTGTCTCTATTAACCCCTTTTGGGGGCTTTTGCCTGGGATGATGGAGCCGTCAAAAAAATCCTATCTTGGCAAGACACTTGTGAAGACCATGAACATGACCACAACACCACGTGATGAGTCAAGTCGTGCACAAAGATCTATCAACCGTCATGCTTGCGTCGATGAGAAGCGCAGTATTCATTGCGATTCCAGTGATGAATCGGACCCCTCGTTACAAGATGTTTTAAATTCATCACTGAAGACAATTAGCCCGTCAAGCCCTGGACGCAAGTCCTCCTCTATTCGTAATCACAAACCGTCATGCCTGCACCAGTCTGATCCTGATGCCGATTCTCGTTCAATGTCCGAGTGTGGAGTTTTATCTTGCTTTTCTCAATTGGGAGACACTACTTCGGACTCGGATTGCTCTTGCACCTCTACGAAAAAGGATCCCGCTTCACCTACTCCTTCAAGTCATTCTACGCCGCGTCATGCTAAGTCGCCTCTTAAAGAGGCAGCCAAGAAAGCATCTGTCCCTATCGAACTCAACGAGATTCCACCTAAATCGATCGCTCGTTTGCCTCCGCCGATCGTCATCAGTCTCATCAGAGACAGGAAGCTTCTCTTTTCAAAACTTGAGGAACTTGTCAAATCCGACGAAAATTTGGCTGTTAAAAATCTGTCTAACGATGGTATTCGTATACAATGCCACGTCTCTTCTTCATATCGCAGTCTGGCCAAGTGGCTGGAGGATTCTAACTGCAACTGGCACTCCTGGCAACTCAAAGAAGAGAGGACGTGCAAGTTCATTATTCGAGGACTTCACAAAAGTACTGACGTTCAATACATCTCTGAGGTTTTCACTAAGCTTGGTCACGACGTCAAATCAGTTGTCAACATCACTAACAAGGAGAAAAAGCCGCTTGATCTCTTTGCTGTAGAGATATTGCGTAAATCTAACAACAAGGAGGTTTTCCAGATCAAAAAGATTGGATTTATCGTCGTTACCATTGAACTTCCTAACTCGCGTAAGGGTGCTCTTCAATGTTATCGTTGCCAACGTTTTGGCCACTCAAAGTCGTACTGCCGAAACCCTCCCCGGTGTG
Organism: Drosophila recens; assembly: GCA_037043495.1. NCBI lineage: Eukaryota > Metazoa > Arthropoda > Insecta > Diptera > Drosophilidae > Drosophila > Drosophila recens. The sequence goes on from JBAMBJ010000577.1 coordinate 11,165, forward strand.
TCAAATGTGGACAAGATCATCTCTCCTCCACTTGCGTGAAGCCCGTTACTTTGCCGGCCTGTTGCGCCAATTGTGGCTTGGATCACACCTCTAACTTTCCTGGTTGCAGATATTACAAACTCGCCATCTCCCCTGAGAAGAAGAACGACAGTCCCGCGGTTTCTTCACTGGCTTATCAGAACACAGAGATCAATGCCGCGTCTACTCATCCCTTGCAGCAAAAGGCTTCTCCTTCTGTTGTGCCCAAGGTCCCATCGCGCAAACAGCCGGCTCATCAACATCTTGCTGAATTTCAAAAAAAGTTAAAGCTCCAACGTGATTCTGCTGGAGCAGCAATGAGTTTTGCTGAAGTTCTCAGGCGTGACGCTGCCGAGCCTCCTGCTGATATCCCCAGTTCAGATCCTGCTGTTCTGAGTCCATCTTTAAATTCCCGCGAAAACTCAGACGTTCAACACTGTTTGGAAGCTGTGCGCTCTGGTTTCGCTTCAATTGAATCGCGCTTCTCAACCCAACTCCAGGATATTCGCAAGGAGAATCTCACCCTCACGAGCTTGGTGGAAAAATTCGTTCTCAAGAACTCGGCCTTGGAAAATAGGCTGACTTCTCTGGAAAACCAGCTCAAGCTATATTTCAAGGATTTGTTTGTCAAATCGCCTACATCCGAGTTCGGTTTCGTCAATACGGACCTGAACTGAATTCGCTAAAAATTGGCATCTGGAATGCGGACGGTCTCAGCCATCATAGGCTGGAGCTCGTTCAATTTCTTATCAAAGAGAACATTGACATCATGCTCATAAGTGAGAGTCACACAACCTCCCGGACTTTTTTAAAAATTAATGGCTATTCAATCTACGCAGCGAACCACCCGAGCGATGTTGGACGTGGTGGTGCTGTGATTATTATTCGTTCTAATTTAATTCATCATCCGCTGTCCTTCACGTCTCAAGCTAATGCGCAGGCTGTTGCAATAAGCCTTGGCAACAATTCGGATCTAACGATTGCTGCCATCTATCTCAATCCTGGCGGTCGGCAAGACGCGATTGATGATGCACAACTTCTAGACATATTCTTAGGACTTGGTCCCAGGTTCATTATCGGTGGGGATTTTAATGCAAGACACGGCTTCTGGGGCTGTCAGAGATCTTGCAAGCGAGGCAGAGCTATCGCCAACCTTTCACTATCCCAGAACTGGAACATCCTTGCAACAGGTGCCCCTACATACTTCCCTTATGGCAGGCGTGGCTCGCCCAGCAATCTCGACTTCGCCATTTATAAGGGAATTCCAGACAGGAATTTGTTCATGGAGAGCCGGCTTGATCTCAGCTCCGACCACTTGCCTTTGATTGCTTTTTTGCAGCATGATGTCGTTTATCTGCGCAACAGAGTTTCTCTCCTGCCGAAGAAAACTAACATGCTCCTTTTTCAACGAAAACTTGAACGTATCTTAGACGCTGACCGCTCCTTCCAATCTCCTGGGGATATTGACGATGGCATTGACCACTTAAATCAGTGCATCGAGGTCATCTCTGCAGACTTTCAGAATCGGGACCCTGTTTCTATCAACCCTCTGAGTCGAATCTTTCCTCTTTCAGGTGAGGCTTTGGCCCTTTTGGAGGAGAAAAGGAGACTGCGAAGAAGATGGCTAAGAAATGGAAATTTTGAGGACAACCGCGCCTGGAAGTTGCTTTCCAGACGTCTGCGGTCCGTTCTTACGGAGGATAAGCGTCGTCATTTCGAAACCCTTTTAGAGGGCATGGATCCCCGCAAGCCCTCTGATTTCAATGTCTGGAACTTAACCAAGGGAATCAAAAGACAAGCTCCTTCTAATTTCGCTATTCAAACTGACCAAGGCTGGAGCAAGTCGGACTCTGAGAAAGCCAGTATTTTTGGCCGTGAGCTTGAGGAAAGATTTGCTCCTTTTTCTCTTCCTTCTCCCTTCGAGTCTTTTAAGATTTCATGCTTGGCTTCAGAACCTGTGGACATTCCGGATCACTTTTCTTTTTCACTGGAAGAGGTCTCCTCAGAGATCAAGCTCATAAAGCCCAGGAAATCGCCTGGTATTGATGGTATTGACGGCCGCATGTTGAAGGCTTTCCCTTCGGCAGGAATTGCTTACCTCCTTCATCTTTTTAATGCTATCATACATTTGGCGTATTTTCCTCCGGCCTGGAAAACGGCTCTCATTACAATGATTCACAAACCTGGGAAACCAATCTTTGATCCAAGCTCATACAGGCCTATCAGCTTACTTTCGACGTTAGCGAAACTTTTTGAACGTCTTCTTTTACGTAGAATTAGGATCGAGCTTGATGATGCAGAGGCTATTCCGGATTTTCAATTTGGTTTTCGTAGCGGTCACGGCACTCATGAACAACTCCATAGGGTTGTGAATTTTATTCTGGAGGCTTTCGAGGAGAAGCAGTATTGCACAGGCGTCTTTCTAGATATTCAGCAAGCGTTTGACAGAGTGTGGCATGACGGCTTAATTGTCAAAATCAGAAGAACGCTTTCACCCGCAATTTCTGCTATTCTTATTAGTTGGCTACGTGATCGTAACTTTATCGTCCATGTGAATGGCGCGAGAAGCCGATTACATCCAATCAAAGCTGGTGTTCCTCAAGGCAGCGTTCTTAGCCCGACCCTGTTCAATATTTTTACCGCCGATATGCCTGCCCTAGATAATGAGAATTGTATGGTTGCTCTCTACGCAGATGACACTGCCATTCTATGCAAATCTACATCACACATGGGCTGCTCCATGCTGGCACAAAGATACATAAAGACTTATTTAGCCTGGACCAAATCATGGAACATCCAACTTTCTCCATCTAAATCTACACAAGTAAACTTTACAAAAAACAGAAGATTAAGTCCTCCGATCAAAATTAACGGAACAGCTCTTCCTATATCTACTTCTCACAAGTACCTCGGACTTACACTGGACAAATCTTTAACCTTCAATCCCCATATTAAGTCATTAAGAAACTCTATCCAAAACAGATACAAAAAGTTACGCTGGCTTCTAAACTCTTCGTCTAAACTCCCTCTTTCCTCCAAAGTACTTTTATTCAAGGCATTTCTCACGCCCATTTGGACTTATGGAGTGGCCATCTGGGGTATTGCTGCCGACTCACACATTCACTCGTTGCAGTTTAAATTGAACTGGATTCTGAGGGAAATGGTTGGTAACCCACCCTTGGTCAGGACCTCATTCATCAGGAGAGACCTTCATGTCAAGACTGTTATGGAAACCATCAACGAATTCGCCACGAAACTCGCCCATAAGCTTTCATTCCATAGCAACCCTCTCGCAAGAAAGCTCATATCAAGACACTCTACCAGAAGAAGACTTAAACGCATTTTTATTGATCATCTCTCTACACGCTCATACAAGACTCTCAAATTGTCATAGTCATTTGTTCTCTTTGTCATGCCATACATAACTGCGGATTATGTCTTTTAGATGTTCGCTTTCTTCCTTTTTGTCATAATAATAAAAAAAAAAAAAATGCGAACGTTGTCAACGGTACAACCACACTGCTCGATACTGCCACCATTCACCTCGCTGTGTGAAATGCGGAGACGAGCACCTTACTCGATTATGCCCCAAGCCCAATACAGTGCCTCCTAAGTGCGCTAATTGTGGCCAGGGACACACTGGCAACTTCAAGGGATGCATTTACTATGCGAATCTCTTGCAGGCCAAATTACTGACACGAAATGTCAATAATTCTGGCCCAAATCGGCCAAAAAATAATAATAATAATTCTTTTGCTCCATTGCCGAAGCAGCAGCAGCAACAACAACAGCAGCAGCGCGGAAAGCAACAAAAGCAAAAGAAAAATACTAAATCAAATTCTGCTCAGAAGCAGAATACAAATACTAATACTAATCAACAACAACAACAACAAGTCAGTAAGCGCAATAAGCGCAAAACAAATGCCAAACAGAGGAGGCGGCAAGCCAAACAGCGGCAACAGCAGGCGATCTTAAAACCTGTTGGTGGCGCTGTAAACGCTGCCCCCTCCTCTGTACAACAACTGCAACAATCAAAATGGCAAAATAAGCCAAAATTAAATAATAATAACTTGCCTGTTAAAAAGGCAAATGTTGCCAACAATGCTCCAGCCTCGAGCGAATCCACTATGGATCCTCGCTCTAGGTTGGAGCATGTTAACAAACTCCAGCTGGAGCAACAACAACGTCAGCGGGTGCAATTTGGCCGATCCCTCGATCGAGAGGAGATAGTCAGGTTGCAACAGCAACAGTTGGACACACTTTGTGCAAATGTTGCCCCTCCACAACAGCAGCAACAACAACAACAACAACAACAGCATCAACAGATGCAAGTTGATGTTGACGTTGCAGTGGAGCAGCAACAACAACAACAACAATTCAACTCAGCAGCAGTCGATCAAAGTCGGCATATTGTACTGCTCACAGAACTGCTGTTAAAGCAGCAGGCCAGATCGGATGAGATGATGGGCGCTATCACCAAAATACAGCAACAAATTGCTGGTTTTATTCGCCATAGTGGCGACACAACTGATTCGGCTTCACCGAGTCAGTAAATTAGCCCCATCATCTCATATAAACTCAAAATTCCTAACTAGGCAGGAAATAGTAATTTTTTATATTTTTTATTTTTTAATTAACCAATTTTTAGTTTATTTATAATTTTCTTAATTTTATTACATTTTTATTTTCATTTTAATTATTATTTCTTACTAACTGCCTACACTATTTGCACTTCTCAGTGCAGCGCATAAAAATATGTTACATAAATTGTAGTGTATTCAATACTCCTGCCAGCCGATGCCTTTGCGCATGCTCTATTTGCATTTCTCAATGCGAATGCTTCAATGTGCTGGCACACATGTTCCAGAGGCCAGCCGGCAATTAATTGCATTTATTTTGCAATTTTTTCGTCCATGTGCTGGCATACTCTACGCAACAACAACAACAACAACAACGATTTCTGCCCGCTGCTGCAGCTGACGTCACTGCCTCTGCTTGCGTCGCCGTCTTCGTCGCCCTGCTCGTCATCGTCGTCGTCTTCAGCGTCGCTGCTCGTCGTCGTCGTCGCTACAGCAAGTCAAACCTGCCAGTACTACCTCAATGTGCTGGCACACTCTACAATCAAAACAAACAACAAAAACAACAACAACAACAATGAAAACTTGGTCATTACAATACAAACAGTGATCAACCAAATTTCGTCGCCAGTTTGTGCACGCTATGCCTTTTTCAAGGCAGTGAAATACGTCAATGTGCTGGCACACATAAAGCAAAAACAACAACAACAATAACAATTTGCTGTTCCTGTTTCGTCGCCTCAGCTGGCCAGCCAGACAGACAGACAAACATACGTCTCGTTTTGTCTTCTTCAATGTGCTGGCATACTCTACAATAGTAGCAGCAGCAGCAGAAACGACAACAACAACAATCAACAGCAACAATACGAACGACATCATCAACGCTAAGCAATCGCCCCATACTATGGGGCAATTAGACAAAGCGCCATCCATTGGCAGTTGACGAAAGCAGCGGCAGCGGCAGCGTCATCACTCGGCGTGCTCCAGCAGCTGCAGCTCTCTACATTCGCCAGTCAGTGCAATTCGAATGCACAAAAACACACTCTTTAATAATATTTAAATTAGATTTAAATACACAAACACAAACACAAACATACACACAAAAATACATATTAATATTTATTTTTAGTTTGTATAAATTCACACAATGACAACTACATGCAAAAATGTAAAATCTAAACTTATAATAACTATTATTTATATATAATTAGCACAAACATATGAACACGTGACTCAATAGTCACATAAAACACAAAAATCTAATACTAATGAACACTAAATCCCCCTAAAAAGTTGGCCAATCCATTTGTGTTGCTGCCATTCTGCGTTTTTGATCCACGTGAGGGAAGGCGCAGGTCAAAATGGCAGCGCACAAAAAGCGTAATATATGTCCCCTAATAATGAAAAATAATAATATAAAAGCCACAACTAACAGGTGGATTTGTTTGTACACATTGCCAGGTGAGATACTTTATAAAAGTCTCGAGTTTTTGCAAATTAATTCCGGCTCACCTTTTTCGGCAAATACAAACAAGTCACACCTGTTACAAAAACTGACATGAAATGAATCTTAAATTGAATAATATAAATATAAAAATAATTTAACCTATTCCCTCCAGTCAATAGTCCGTTGACGACTCGTATGATAACTGATGGCTTGTGGCAATCGCTAAAATTAAGATTGCTGGTGCTTCACACTACCCCCCCCTATAAATGCGCTAAATTTAGAAATCCATAGAAAATAAGTACAAATTATATACATAAATACGAAATACAAAAAGAGACACTCAAACAAGAGTAATCGAACAATTGTAATAAGCAAAGGCAATGCAACAGTGCTAACTATTGGCCCTGCCTGTTGCATACCTTTTTGCAAAATACAAACACACACACATGCAAACAGCATTTAAATGCTATAAACTACATACTAAAAATTGTATAAATTAACTTGTATATCTAGGATAAATTAAACTCTAAATCAGGCGCATTAGTGAATAAGTAAATCCTGAATCTCTTTTCTAATCTGCCTCCCCATCCCCCTTTTCTGAAAAAGTCACTAAAAATCAATTGTAAAATACTCTGTAAAGTGACTTAGGAATTAAGCAAAGACAAAAACAAAAACAATGATACAGTAGCCTACGTGCTGCAAACACACAAACACACACAAAGACACATGCAAAAGGAATATTGTAAATAAATATTACTCTGGCCCTTTCTGCATGCTGCTACTGCAACTGCAACTGCTCTCGGCTGCCGCTGCCCCCCCTCTCGTTAGGAAGAAGGAGCAGCAAACAACAACAACATGCAGTCAGTCAGACTGTCAGTCAGACAGAGAGCGGGAGCAGGAGCGAGAGAGGAGGTGGCGGTGGTCACACACACACACACTCAGTAGGTGTGCTGAGAACATGAGAGAGGCAGATGGAGTGGCACGCACTGAGAGCGGCACAGAGAGCGAGAAGAAGAGGATGCGAAACGATTAGAGTTGAAGCAAACTCAGAACAGGAATAAATTTGCTAAAACTATGCAATTACTATCTGAGTCTGACTTTGAATCAGATGCTCACCCAGTTGAGCAGTCTGTTCAAGCTCAGACTCAGATAATTTCTCAGACCGTCCACCCATTGGAGGAATTACAGACTGCGGCCTATTTTTTCGCCATTAACAATAATGACAATATGCCAGTTGTGGAGCAATCAGCTTCCTCAGATTGTGTCATTATCGATACAATCCCTCCACTGGCTGCAGCTGTAGAGGCAGATTTGCAATCTGCATCTGCCAATGCCACAAATACAGCTCCCAATACATCTCATAATGCTCCAGGAGCAATAAACTCGACCTCAGCAACTGCTCAGTCTCGTGGTGCGCCTTCAAAGGCTTTTAAGCCACCACAAATAGTCGTTCATATGCGACAACAACAAGAGCAACAACAATTGCAGCAACAGCTGCCTTCAAATCCGGCGAATCGTGTCCTCAGTGACATTGATTATTTAATTAATAAATTAAATAATCATTCGCCCGCAATCAAAGATTTTGACATAAAGCTTGGCAGTCGTGGCACTGTCAGGATTTTGCCAAAAACTTCAGACGTTTATCGTCTTATTATTCACGTCCTTAAATCGGACAATACCCTGCGCTACAATACCTACCAGCTGCGAGAGGATCGCTCGTTTCGGGTTGTTGTCTGTGGAATTCATCACTCCACAGACCCACAGCGAATTCGAGACGAGCTGACCCATTTGGGATATACGGTACGATCCGTATATAACCCAACATATAAAAATCGCAATGGGCCAGGTACATACAATCCGGATTTGTTTTTCATTGAGTTGGCCCCAGCGCCAACAGCGATGAATAAAAGCATTTTCAACGTGAAAACGCTGTGCAAATTTATTGTGCGCTTTGAGTGGCCAAAGCGAAACGATAGTTATTTGCCGCAATGCGTTCGTTGTCAACGCTACAACCACACTGCTCGTTACTGCCATCATTCACCTCGCTGTGTGAAATGTGGTGACGAGCATCTTACCAAATTATGCCCCAAGCCCAATACGGTGCCTCCAAAGTGCGCCAATTGCGGCCAGGGACACACGGGCAACTTCAAGAGGTGCATCTACTATGCCAATCTCTTGAGGGCCAAATTATTTAACAGAAATGTTAATAATTCTGGCCCAAATCGGCCAACTAACAATTCTTTTGCTCCATTGCCGAAGCAGCAGCAGCAGCAACAACAGCAGCAGCAGCGCGGAAAGCAACAAAGGCAAAAGAAAAATACCCAATCAAACCCTGCTAAAAAGCAGAACACAAATACTGTTCCTCAACAGGAACAACACAACAACAAGTCAGTAAGCGCAATAAGCGCAAAACAAATGCCAAACAGAGGAAGCGGCAAGCCAAGCAGCGGCAACAGCAGGAAATTTTAAAACCTGCTGGTGGTGCTGTAAACGCTGCCCCCTCCTCTGCACAACAACAGCAACAGCAACGCAACAACAACAATCAAAACGGCAAAAGAAGCCAAAATTGAATAATTTGCCTATTAATAAGGCAAATGTTGCCAATACTGCTCCAGCCTCGAGCGAATCCACTATGGATCCTCGCTCTAGGTTGGAACATGTTAACAAACTCCAGCTGGAGCAACAACAGCGTCAGCTGATGCAATTTGGCCGATCCCTCGATCGAGAGGAGATAGTCAGGTTGCAACAGCAACAGCTGGACTCACTTTGTGCAAACGTTGCCCCTCCACAAGCAGCAACAACAACAACAACAACAGCATCAACAGATGCAAGTTGATGTTGACGTTGCAGTGGAGCAGCAGACAACAACAACAACAACAATTTAACACAGCAGCAGTCGACCAAAGTCGACATATTGTGCTGCTCACAGAGCTGCTATTAAAGCAGCAGACCAGATCAGATGAAATGATGGGCGCTATAACCAAAATTCAGCAACAAATTGCTGGATTTATTCGCCATAGTGGCGATACAACTGACTCGGCTTCACCGAGTCAGTAAATATGGCCTCATCATTTCATTTAAACTTAAAATCCAAACTAGGCAGGAAATAGTAATTTTTTATATTTTTTATTTTTTAATTAACCAATTTTTAGTTTATTTATAATTTTCTTAATTTTATTACATTTTTATTTTTATTTTAATTATTATTTCTTACTAACTGCCTACACTACTTGCACTTCTCAGTGCAGCGCATAAAAATATGCTACAAAAACTGTGGTATATTCAATACCCCTGCCAGCCGATGCCTTTGCGCATGCCTCGTTTGCATTTCTCAATGCGAACGCTTCAATGTGCTGGCACACATGTTCCAGAGGCCAGCCGGCAATTAATTGCATTTATTTGCGATTATTTCGTCCATGTGCTGGCATACTCTACGCAACAACAACAACAACAACGATTTCTGTCCGCTGCTGCAGCTGACGTCACTGCCTCTGCTTGCGTCGCCGTCTTCGTCGTCCCTGCTCGTCGTCGTCGTCGTCTTCAGCGTCGCTGCTTGCAGTCTTCGTCATGCAGCGCTGCAAAATATCGTTTCTACAGCCAGTCAAACCTGCCAGTACTACCTCAATGTGCTGGCACACTCTACAATCAAAACAAACAACAACAACAACAATGAAAACTTGATCACTACACTACAAACAGTGATCAACAAAATTTCTCGTCGCCAGTATGTGCACGCTATGCCTTTTTCAAGGCAGCCAAAACGTCAATGTGCTGGCACACATACAACAAAAACAACAACAACTAACAATTTGCTGTTCCTGTTTCGTCGCTTCAGCTGGCCAGCCAGACAGACAGACATATACATTTTTGTCTTCTTCAATGTGCTGGCACACTCTACAATTGTAGCAGCAGCAGCAGAAACGACAACAACAATCAACAGCAACAATACAACGACATCATCAACGCTAAGCAATCGCCCCATACTGTGGGGCAATTAGACAAAGCGCCATCCATTGGCAGTTGACGAAAGCAGCGGCAGCGGCAGCGTCATCACTCGGCGTGTTCCAGCAGCTGCAGCTTCTACACTTGCCAGTCAGTGCAATTAAAATGCACACAAACACACTTTTATCACTATTTAAATTAATTTTAAATACACACACACAAACACACACATACACACAAAAATAGATATTAATATTTATTTTTAATTGTATAACACACACACAATGACAACTACATGCAAAAATGTAAAACTAAACTTAGAATAATAATTATTTAATTAATTAGCACAATCACATTGATAACGTGACTCAAAGTCACATAAAACACAAAATTTAATAACAAATGAATACATATCTCCCCTTAAAGTAGGCCAATCCATTTGTGTTGCGGCCATTCTGCGTTTATCACCACTGTGAGGGAAGGCGCAGGCCAAAATGGCCGCACACAAAAAGTGTAATATATTCCCTAAATAATGAAAAATAATAATAATAAGCCACAACTAGCAGGTGGATTTGTCTGTACACAATGCCAGGTGAGATACTTTTTAAAAGTCTCGAGTTTTTGCAAATAATTCCGGCTCACCTTTTCGGCATATACAAACAATTCACACCTGCTACAAAAATTGCAATGAACATAATCTTAAATTTAATAATATATATAAAAATAATATACATATTCCCTCCATGTCAATAGTCCGTTGACGACTCGTATGATAACTGATGGCTTGTGGCAATCGCTAAATAAAGATTTGCTGGTGCTTCACACGACCCCCCCCTCCCCCCATGCGCTAGATTTAGATGTCCTAAATCAAGTAAAATTATATACAAATATACAAAAAGAGACGCTCACAAAGAGTAATCGAAAGTTGTAATAAGCAAAAGCAATGCAACAGTGCTAACTATTGGCCCTGCCTGTTGCATGCCTTTTTGCACAATACAAACACACACACATGCAAACGGCATTTAAATGCTATAAACTAACTAATAAAAATTGTATAAATTAACTTGTATATCTAGGATAAATTAAAATCTAAATCAGGCGCATTAGTGAATAAGTAAATCCTGAGTCTCTTCTCTAATCTGCCTCCCCATCCCCCTTTTCTGAAAAAGTCACTAAAATCGATTGTAAAATACTCTGTAAAGTGACTTAGGAATTAAGCAAAGACAAAAACAAACACAATGATACAGTAGCCTACGTGCTGCAAACACACAAACACAAACAAAGACACATGCAAAAGGAAACATTGTAAATAAATATTACTCTGGCCCTTTCTGCATGCTGCTACTGCAACTGCAACTGCTCTCGGCTGCCGCTGCCCCCCCTCTCGTTAGGAAGAAGGAGCAGCAACAACAACACAGCAGTCAGTCAGACAGACTGTCAGTCAGACAGAGAGCGAGTGAGCAGGAGCGAGAGAGGAGGTGGCGATGGTCACACACACACACACTCAGTTAGTGTGCTGAGAATATGAGAGAGGCAGATGGAGTGGCACGCACTGAGAGCGGCACAGAGAGCGAGAAGAGGAAAGGATAAGGTGTTGTCAATTGGGAATGGGATATATGGGATGTGGGTGGGTGAGTGGTGAGTGGGGGTAATAGTTGATTTTGGCGATTGGATGGTGATGGTTGTGTTGGCGGACGGTGTCTCGTTGCTCGTCGTGGTCGTTGATCGTTGGCAGTTGCAGCACTTGGAAATCAAAGTGAAATCAAAGTGAATACATATACATATATATGTAAAATATTATATATGTAAAGTGAAATAAAGTAAAGTGAGGAACATTAAGTGCGATAAATTGAACAATTTTAGAAATTAGAAATGCAAATACGAGTAATTAAAAAAGTGCTGCAACTCGGTTCGCGTTTTCGCGTTTCAATTTAATGCATTTTAATGCATAATACAATTAAACATTTGATGTGGCATACAAGTAAGTACATATATATATGTATTGTGCAGTGCATTAAGTGAGGTACAGTTTACGTAGGTGTGAGCTTTGAGCTTTTGCGTTCCCTTTGCTCTTGTGCTCTGTGTGTGTGAGCTTCGGCGTACGTGACTTGCGCAGTCGCAGTCGGCGTCGCTGCCCTTGTTTTACTTGTCTCTGCTTACGCTGTTGTTGGTTTTCTGCCATATGCGTGCGTGTGCGCAATTAGTTTTTTGATTTTAATTAATTAGATTCCTTTTTGCCAAATGCTCTGCCAATACTTGTACATATGCACATCAAAATGAACGTTATGAAATCTGCAATCTATAAAATGATATAAGAAAGCACATAATCCAATAAAATATATGCAACAAGTTATGCTTGCATATATATAACACATATGAAAAATCTTTGAGAGAATTACATATTTGATTTAATCAAACACAATCTGTCCGTCTACGGACAACACAAAGAGAGTAAAAGATTTTCATGTTATAATAACTGAAAAATATTAAACATATAAAGCAATAATTGCATAAATATAATTAAATAAATAATACAACAAACACTCATCAATCAAGAACAAAAAAGGTAAACTGATACAGTTTTTTCTTCAAAAATTCTGTGTCAGTATAATTTTATATTATTATTTGCCATTTTTTATTACTATTTTCCCCCTGACATACATACATATATATATATATTTGCACTGGCGCGTACACATACACACACACAGCGCTTTTGCCCCTTTTATATATATATATACATACATACATATATCATAACGCACTTGCCGCAGTGCATCATCAAAAGTACAGTCTAAGCTTTAGCATCGTTGTTAGCTTTGCTTTTGCTTTCGCTTTTGCTTTCCCCCCACCCCTGTTGCCCAAAAGCCGACACATATAAATGCATTTTTATTTGTTCGCAGGCGCAGGCATTTAATTTAGCAGCAACAAATACATTGAAAACCATACACACAGACACGCACACACATATACATGCGCAAGTCGGATTGAGGCATGCTTTGAGCTGAGCGAAATATAAAAACTTTTGCTCTCTCTCCTGCGTGCCCCTCTCTCAATCCCACTTGTTGCTATTATTTGCATTTGCTCTGCATTGCAATAGTACAGCCTGTGGCATGTGTATTGAGATTGAGCTTAAGCGCTCTCTCTTGCTCTCTGTCTGTTGTGTGTGCAATACTCTCTCTGATAAACCGCAGAGCGTGTGTTAGAAGGATATTATTATTTTTCCCATACAGCTTCTGCGCTCACTCCTGTGAATATTCAAGCAACACCAGCAACAACAACAGCGGCAGCGATAGACGAGCTGCAGCAGCAGCAGCAAACAACAACAAAGCAGCAGCAGCGGCAGCGGCGTTTTAAGCCGATACCACCACCAACAACAACAACAACCAACAAGCCGAACAGTCGATAAAGCCGAAGTCGACTCTTCTCTTGTCCACTCTCAGCCCACCCATTTGCTCTCTGAGCAGGTCGGGATTCAACAGTGGGAGGCAGGAATAAGTGAAAGCGAATAGGTGACAGATTGATCTTGTGTCTCTGTCTACCGCACGTTACACTTGTTGCGGCAGCAGCAGCGGTGGCAGAATTTTATTTTGCTTAGAATTTTCGGATATTTGGGGTACAGTAGGGGGCGCTTTTTGATATTTTTTCTGTTTTCGATGCTGGCATCGAATTAATAGAATTTAAATCAGTTTTAGCTGTCCTTCGTTCTGTCCCAATTCCATTTTTCTATTAATCGTTCCAGCTTGCAACATTTAAAGCTTACGCTCTCGCTCTCTCTCTGAGAGAGAGTGTGCTTGTGCGTTTGCTTATAGTTTCGTTTCGTTTTTCGTTCCCCCCTCTCTCTTCTGGCTTTCGTTTCCCCTCTCTGGCCCTGCCTTTGACAGTTTTTGGGTTTACTTTGAGTTTTTACACTGTCCAAACATTTTGCTTTTGCGTGTGTGTGTACTTTTTGAATTGTGCGCGCCAAGTGGCTTTGTGTGTGTGCACAGTCAACACACGCACAATATTTTAAAGCAATTTATTAAAAATATTAATATTAATTGTTATTAATTTTTCGGTGTGTCGTCACCAGTCTTTAAATTAATAACAATTTTTCATAAAAAACAATTAGTGAAAACGGCGTGTCGTCGCCAATACAATAATATAATAACATATATTTTTCATTATATATATATTACTTTGATATTTTTCTATCCTTTGTCTGCAAGGTGCATGCGGCAGCGCCACCTGCTGCTCAGCTTGCAGATAATTGTATTATCTTTATTCATATTTATATTTAATTACAGCATTAATCATACCAAGCACTGGCGTGTCGTCGCCTTTAAAAAGTGCTTTTAATACACATTTAATACAACAACAATACTGAGTTGACACTGAACAATAGTGTCGTCTATTGGTCCTCAGTAATTGTTGTTTTTGCTTTTTCACACATTGCGCTGGCGTGCCGTCGCCCCAAAAGTGCAACAAAAAGCTTTTGAAAAAAGCTTTTACATACCATTGAGTCGACGCAAGCAATAGCGCCATCTATTGGTCCTCTTTGGCAATTACTTTTTTATATACGCAGCACTAGGCGTGTCGTCGCCTTGGAAAGTGCTTGCTTAAGCTTTTTCAGCAACAACAACACTGAGTTGACTCAAACAATAGTGCCAGCTATTGGTCCTCACGTGATCACCTGATCACAACAGGGCAATTGCTTTGTGCTTCTACAACAGAATCTGACGATTGACGATTACGAACAGTTTGTCGCAACTGTTTTCTGTCTCGTTTCAGTTTTTTCTGTTTTTTGCACACTTTTCTCTAATATATCTAATATTTAGTTATTAATCTTTACATAAATAGTTAATAAGGCGTGTCGTCGCCATTTCTCTGTAATTAAATAATATTTTTAAATAGTTTTAATTACATATTACATTATCATAAAGGCGTATCATCGCCATATTACATTTATTCAACCTTACATATATAAGTAAATTTTCATTTATTAGCGTTTCCCTTAGTTTTTACTTTTTAGAATTAATCTAGATATTAATATTAAATATAGTATTAATTTTTGGGATTTTCCTAATATTTTAGTAATATTAATTAGCTAATAATTAGCTTTTTAATATTTGTGCATTGGTTTGCGGCCACCATTGCCATTAACATAATCAAAACCTGCACTAATTAAAAAAGTGTAGCATACTTTCGGGCTGTTCTTAATAAACAGCTCAAATCAATTAGAAGTAGCAAATTTAATTTTAGTTTTTTCTTTAATTGTTTGCAATTTCATTGCACCTAGCCATAACTAATTAATACTACTTAGTTAGTAATTAATTTTAATACATTTATTAGTCATAAATATTCATTTAGGGTATTTAATTTATATTTTTAATAAATAATTCTAAGTTTTTTCATAATGTCGAACAAGACAAATCCACTGCCCGAGTCAGATGCTTCGTCATCGCCGTCGTCGATAATGCCAGCCCCACTTGTGTTGGGATCGACCGATGGCAGTCAATTGGCAGCCAATATGGCTGTCAATTCTCCGGGCAAACCAGTGCTTCCTGCCGCTGTTCAAGAACGACTCGCATACTATCGCCGTATGATCGAGTTGATTGATAGCAGCGGCACATGTCCCGATAGTCCACAAGCAACTGTGGCTATCAATGATGGGTCTTCACCCTCCCATGAGTCAGTTGGTAGACTGGTGGTTGATGAAACTCCGTTTCCAACCAGCAATTCAGAGGATTTTGCATCTTCTGGATCTGAGTCACCAACTGACATTTTCAAATTGCCAGAACGGCCAGAAGGGCCAGTAATTTTGAGTAATATTCCATTGCCGCAATACTCAACTATTCCGCTCACTTGTACTGAGGCTGATAGTGGGTGCTCTGGTGCGCCTGGTGTTGGAGCTAGTTCTGGCGGCTGCAGTGGTGGCGGCGGCAGTATTGACAATAGCAATATTGTTGATACTTCGGCTGCCTCTGTGGCTGCTAGTGCTGGCTCTGGTGCCAGTGTCTGCGCCAGTGCCTCGCTATACAGCACTCTGCGACATACTCCATCAGTTCAGGGCCAATCTCGTCGCAAAAGTGCACGAAAATCGGCTAGGAAAGTCTCCTCTAATTCTCGTTTTGCCCAAATGGACGCGAAACGATTAGAGTCGAGAGCAAAGTCAGAACAGGAATAAATTTCCAAAACTATGCAATTACTATCTGAGTCTGACTTTGAATCAGATGCTCACCCAGTTGAGCAGTCTGTTCAAGCTCAGACTCAGATAATTTCTCAGACCGTCCACCCATTGGAGGAATTACAGACTGCGGCCTATTTTTTCGCCATTAACAATAATGACAATATGCCAGTTGTGGAGCAATCAGCTTCCTCAGATTGTATCATTATCGATACAATCCCTCCACTGGCTGCAGCTGTAGAGGCAGATTTGCAATCTGCATCTGCCAAGGCCACAAATACAGCTGCAAATACATTTCATAATGCTCCAGGAGCAATAAATTGACATCGACAACTGCTCAATCTGCTGGTGCGCCTTCAAAGGCTTTTAAGCCACCACAGATAGTCGTTCATATGCGACAACAACAAGAGCAACAACAATTGCAGCAACAGCTGCCATCAAATCCGGCGAATCGTGTCCTCAGTGACATCGATTATTTAATTAATAAATTAAATAATCATTCGCCCGCAATTACAGATTTTGACATAAAACTTGGCAGTCGTGGCACTGTCAGGATTTTGCCAAAAACTTCAGACGTTTATCGTCAGATAATTCACGTCCTTAAATCGGACAATACCCTGCGCTACAATACCTACCAGCTGCGAGAGGATCGCTCGTTTCGGGTTGTTGTCTGTGGAATTCATCACTCCACAGACCCACAGCGAATCCGAGACGAGCTGACCCATTTGGGATATACGGTACGATCCGTATATAATCCCACATACAAAAATCGCAATGGGCCAGGTACATACAATCCCGATTTGTTTTTTATTGAGTTGGCCCCAGCGCCAACAGCGATCAATAAAAGCATTTTCAACGTGAAAACGCTATGCAAATTTATTGTGCGCTTTGAGTGGCCAAAGCGAAACGATAGTTATTTGCCGCAATGCGTTCGTTGTCAACGCTACAACCACACTGCTCGTTACTGCCATCATTCACCTCGCTGTGTGAAATGTGGTGACGAGCATCTCACCAAATTATGCCCCAAGCCCAATACGGTGCCTCCAAAGTGCGCCAATTGCGGCCAGGGACACACGGGCAATTTCAAGAGGTGCATCTATTATGCAAATCTCTTGAGGGCCAAATTATTTAACAGAAATGTTAATAATTCTGGCCCAAATAGGCCAACTAACAATTCTTTTGCTTCATTGCCGAAGCAGCAGCAGCAGCAACAACAGCAGCAGCAGCGCGGAAAGCAACAAAGGCAAAAGAAAAATGCTCAATCAAATCCTGCTAAAAAGCAGAACACAAATACTGTTCCTCAACAGGAACAACAACAACAACAAGTCAATAAGCGCAATAAGCGCAAAACAAATGCCAAACAGAGGAAGCGGCAAGCCAAGCAGCAGCAACAGCAGGCAATTTTAAAACCTGCTGGTGGTGCTGTAAACGCTGCCCCCTCCTCTGCACAACAACAGCAACAGCAACACAAAAGCAACAATCAAAACGGCAAAAGAAGCCAATATTAAATAATTTGCCTATTAATAAGGCAAATGTTGCTAAAACTGCTCCAGCCTCGAGCGAATCCACTCTGGATCCTCGCTCTAGGCTGGAACATGTTAACAAACTCCAGCTGGAGCAACAACAGCGTCAGCTGATGCAATTCGGCAGGTCCCTCGATCGAGAGGAGATTGTCCAGTTGCAGCGGCAAAAGCTGGACTCACTCTGTGCAAACGTTGCCCCTCCACAACAGCAGCAACAACAACAACAACAACAGCATCAACAGATGCAAGTTGATGTTGACGTTGCAGTGGAGCAGCAGCAACAACAACAACAACAATTTAACACAGCAGCAGTCGACCAAAGTCGACATATTGTGCTGCTCACAGAGCTGCTGTTAAAGCAGCAAGCCAGATCAGATGAAATGATGGGCGCTATTACCAAAATTCAGCAACAAATTGCTGGATTTATTCGCCATAGTGGCGATACAACTGACTCGGCTTCACCGAGTCAGTAAATATGGCCTCATCATTTCATTTAAACTCAAAATTCCAAACTAGGCAGGAAATAATAATTTTTTATATTTTTTATTTTTTAATTAACCAATTTTTAGTTTATTTATAATTTTCTTAATTTTATTACATTTTTATTTTTATTTAAATTATTATTTCTTACTAACTGCCTACATTATTTGCACTTCTCAGTGCAGCGCATAAAAATATGCTACAAAATCTGTAGTATATTCAATACCCCTGCCAGCCGATGCCTTTGCGCATGCTCTGTTTGCATTTTTCAATGCGAACGCTTCAATGTGCTGGCACACATGTTCCAGAGGCCAGCCGGCATTTAATTGCATTTATTTGCGATTATTTCGTCCATGTGCTGGCATACTCTACGCAACAACACACAACAACGATTTCTGCCTGCTGCTGCAGCTGACGTCACTGCCTCTGCTTGCGTCGCCGTCTTCGTCGTCCCGCTCGTCGTCGTCGTCGTCTTCAGCGTCGCTGCTTGCAGTCTTCGTCATGCAGCGCTACAAAATATCGTTTCTACAGCCAGTCAAACCTGCCAGTACTACCTCAATGTGCTGGCACACTCTACAATCAAAACAACAACAACAACAACAATGAAAACTTGATCATTACACTACAAACAGTGATCAACAAAATTCTCGTCGCCAGTATGTGCACGCTATGCCTTTTTCAAGGCAGCCAAAACGTCAATGTGCTGGCACACATAACAACAACAACAACAATAACAATTGCCGTTCCTGTTTCGTCGCTTCAGCTGGCCAGCCAGACAGACAGACATATACATTTTTGTCTTCTTCAATGTGCTGGCACACTCTACAATTGTAGCAGCAGCAGCAGAAACGAACAACAACAATCAACAGCAACACAACATTATCATCAACGCTAAGCAATCGCCCCATACTGCGGGGCAATTAGACAAAGCGCCATCCATTGGCAGTTGACGAAAGCAGCGGCAGCGGCAGCGTCATCACTCGGCGTGTTCCAGCAGCTGCAGCCTTCTACACTTGCCAGTCAGTGCAATTAAACATGCACAAAACACACTTTTATCACTATTTAAATTAATTTTAAATACACACACACAAACACACACATACACACAAAAATAGATATTAATATTTATTTTTAATTGTATAACACACACACTCATGACAACTACATGCAAAAATGTAAAATTAAACTTAGATAATAATTATTAATTAATTAGCACAATCACATTGATAACGTGACTCAAAGTCACATAAAACACAATAATTTAATAACAAATGAATCCATATCTCCCCTTAAAGTAGGCCAATCCATTTGTGTTGCGGCCATTCTGCGTTTATCACCACTGTGAGGGAAGGCGCAGGCCAAAATGGCCGCACACAAAAAGTGTAATATATGTCCCCTAAATAATGAAAAATAATAATAATAAGTCACAACTAGCAGGTGGATTTGCTTTTTATACAATGCCAGGTGAGATACTTTCTAAAAGTCTCGATATTTTTGCATATAAATTCCGGCTCACCTTTTCGGCATTTAAAAAGCAATTCACACCTGCTACAAAAATTGCAATGAACATAATCTTAAATTTAATAATATAATATAAAAATAATATACATATTCCCTCATGTCAATAGTCCGTTGACGACTCGTATGATAACTGATGGCTTGTGGCAATCGCTAAATAAAGATTTGCTGGTGCTTCACACGACCCCCCCCTCCCCCCATGCGCTAGATTTAGATGTCCTAAATCAAGTACAAATTATATACAAATATACGAAAAGAGACGCTCAAACAAGAGTAATCGAAAGTTGTAATAAGCAAAAGCAATGCAACAGTGCTAACTATTGGCCCTGCCTGTTGCATACCTTTTTGCACAATACAAACACACACACATGCAAACGGCATTTAAATGCTATAAACTAAATAACAAAAATTGTATAAATTAACTTGTATATCTAGGATAAATCAAAATCTAAATCGGGCGCAATTAGTGAATAAGTAAATCCTAGTCTCTCACAATCTGCCTCCCCATCCCCCTTTTCTGAAAAAGTCACTAAAATCGATTGTAAAATACTCTGTAAAGTGACTTAGGAATTAAGCAAAGACAAAAACAAAAACAATGATACAGTAGCCTACGTGCTGCAAACACACAAACACAAACAAAGACACATGCAAAAGGAAACATTGTAAATAAATATTACTCTGGCCCTTTCTGCATGCTGCTACTGCAACTGCAACTGCTCTCGGCTGCCGCTGCCCCCCCTCTCGTTAGGAAGAAGGAGCAGCAACAACAACACTGCAGTCAGTCAGACAGACTGTCAGTCAGACAGAGAGCGAGTGAGCAGGAGCGAGAGAGGAGGTGGCGATGGTCACACACACACACACTCAGTGAGTGTGCTGAGAACATGAGAGAGGCAGATGGAGTGGCACGCACTGAGAGCGGCACAGAGAGCGAGAAGAGGAAGAAGAGGAAAGACAGTGAGGGAAGGCACAAATTCAAAATGGCAGCATTCAACATGTGTAATATTTCCCCTAAAAACAACAACAACAAAAACAAACAATAGTTAAAATCAAAACTGACAGCGGAATTTGTCTGCGAAATCAATGCCAAGGTGGGATTTTTAAAAAAGTCTCTTTTAGCATTCAATTTATAATTCCTGCCCACCTTTTAAATGGCTTTTCGCAGATACATTCACGCTGCTACAAATATTTATTTAGAATTAAGTAATTAATCAAATCTACAACTGATATAATACTAATTTTCCACACATTCCCTCCGGTCAATGTCAATTTGACGACTCGTATCATACCTGAAGGCTTATGGCGAATAATATAGATTCGCTGGCGCTTCACAGACTCCCCCCCACCCCCCTTAATTTATATGCGCTTAATTCGAAGAGCAAGGCACAATTTATTTACAAAAATACACTAAAATATACAATATAAGAGCAAAAAGAGTATGCACGAATCATGTATCAAAAGAGCGTGCAGGCAGCTGCATAATAATTGGCCATGCCTGCTCTGCACACTCTTCGCATACAAATACACTACAATCAAAACTGCATTTAAATGCAACACACCATTACACTAACACAATTGTAAAAAATGCATACTTGCTGAATTAACTAAATACGCGCATATATAAGATAGTCAATAAGCAAAACTTCTCGATAACTAATAATCTGTGCTCTTCCCTTTCTGTTCCCATTTAAACTAATCTCCTCCCACATAGTCACTACAAAATTATCAACTATGTAAATACTCTGTAAAAAGTGACGAGGAATTAGAAATGCATACAAAAGTCATAACATGGCCTACGTGCCGTATACACTACACTAACAAACACACAAACACAAGCAGAACTGTAATACATTTATACACTTATTTGTGAAAATATATGCACTCTCTGCCTGTGTGTTCGCCCGTCGCTCTGCCGCTCTCCCGCTCCCGCTCTCGCTCTCGCTCCCAATCTCGGATCGAGGCAAATAAGCAGGAGCAATCTAGCAGCAGCAGAAGCAACAGCAATAACAACAACAACAACAACAATCTATATGTGAGTGAGTGAGAGGTGCGAGTACTGAGACGAGACGAGCGGCAGCAGCTCGGACATTTGGCTGGCAGTGAGAGGGCCGTTGTCCGAGTCTCTGTCGCCGTCGCGGTCGCGGTCGCAGTCGCATACAATCAGCGAGTCGAGTCGCGAGCACCGGGGAGCAGAGCGCAAGGGAACGACAGCAGAGGAGAGAGAGAGGAGAAAAAAATCCTACCACGGCAATCATGAACCTATTCAGTTGATCGGCAGTGTATTTATGTATCCTTATATTGCCACGTGGTCCCCTCGAGGGTGTTGGTGGTTAACATACACGGAACCAGCCAATATATGGGCACATTCAAGAGGCAGTGGTTTCGTCGACATACACTTATGTCATATGGTTATATGTGGGCAAGCGCAGGCCCCCACATATTGTGAAAAAAAAAATAAAAAAATATCTTAATATCTTAAGTTTGCCATCTAAGCTATTATTATGTATTAACCATAGATATCAAACAATAAATCTTTGGCAAATGTCGCTCCAATGGCATGCGCTGAAAAAAGAAAAACACAGCTTATTGTAACTTATCTATCACTGCGGACGGCAGTCCGCGCTAGTGACGAAAGCAGCACGAAGGGTGCGAAGGCGACTAGCATATATACACAGGAAGAATGGAAAATTTGCTATGACTGTCCGATCAGGTCGAGTTATATACCGATTTAAAGGTATCAACTCAACTTACAAATGTGCATACTAAGAGTTTTGAAAACTCACCTGGTTCGTGAGATAAACAGGTGTAAGTGGGAGGGGAAAAATTTTAATTATTGGAGCTAATGGGGCCGTTGGATCCTTTTTGAACTTGTGTTTAGTTTTTTACTATTCTAATCAAAAATACGCGTCAAATGACACCTCGATCATCGAAATCCGACTACTGGTTCAAAAGATAAATTATTTTGAAATTTTTAGTTGTCTTCCAAAAATGAGATGAAAAGTCAGTCTGTTTGTTTCAGGGACTGTAACTCTTATAAGTTTTTTGTCAAAAAATTAAAAAATAAGAGTTATTGGCTGATTTTTATAAAAAAATTATTTTTAATTAAATTGAAATTAATTTAAATGATAAAAATCAAAAATAATTATTATTTTTCAATTTTTATATAAAAATAAACCCCAATTCTTATTTCCAATTTTTATTATAAAAATTGACAAATAACTCTTATTTGTTGATTTTTATTATAAAAATTGAAAATAAAAATCAAATCGATATATCTTTTGAACCAAAGAAGCCACATCATATATAGACCTATATATATGATCTACGCATCAATACCTTTCAGTTGATGTATTATATGTATGTACCAATGCATATACACATGAGTATATGATAATATTTTAATAATAATTATGTGTAAAATCTTTTGCCTACCACTTCAACCTGGATAAACTGCAAAAAAGTTTTTTTTTTAGAACTCTATTTGAATTACGAACGCAGCATGCGATGGTTAACGCAGCATCGTTCAACTTTTTGTCTACATTGGTTTCAGTTCAGTTCAGCTCAGTTAAGTTCAGTTTCTTACAGCGACCGTAGCGATTATAACTTTTATTCAAAAAATTCAAAAATAAGAATAATATCTGATTTTTAAAAGAAATTTGCAATGGGTCGTGAATGAGTTTTTGAACTCAATTGAGGTGGAATCCGAAGGTGAAAACTCTGAGGAAGAGGACGAACCGGAGCTCAGATTGGCAACCATTGAAATTCATGGGTATTCGCCAAAACCAATTGACGTTAATGTTAACATAATGAATTATTGGGAGGAAAAAAAGTACACTTATCCACGCCTGTACCGTCTGGCTAAGGTATTTCTTTCCGTGCCTGCTACACAGGTATCAGTGGAAAGGGCATTTTCTGCTCTAAAGCTGGTAATGACGGACTTAAGGTGCAACCTATCCTCCGAATCATTAAAAAAAATCATGTTCCTTAAATTGAACAAATAAAAAATATAATACCATATGAACATTAAAATCTTTGAGTCTGGGCAAGTATCTAAGGAAATAATAAAATATGCATATACTCATGTGTATATGCATTGGTACATACATATAATACATCATCTGAAAGGTATTGATGCGTAGATCATATATATAGGTCTATTTATGATGTGGCTTCTTTGGTTCAAAAGATATTTCGATTTGATTTTTATTTTCAATTTTTATAATAAAAATCAACAAATAAGAGTTATTTGTCAATTTTTATAATAAAAATTGGGAATAAGAATAAGGGCTTAATTTTTATATAAAAATTGAAAAATAATAATTGTTTTTGATTTTTATCATTTAAATTAATTTCAATTTAATTAAGAATAATTTTTTTATAAAAATTTAAAATAAAAGTTTATCCTGTTTTCGAATTTGGCGTTCAAAAATAACATATGTCTGTTTTTCCCACTCTTCTGGGACGCTTTTTTGTGCTTTGATTTTTTTAAACTCATAACTATTATTCGCAGTCCCTGGTTTGTTTGTTTGTTTGTTTGTTTGTTTGTTTGTTTGTTTGTAAGGATCAAATCGTTGATTTAGCTTAAAAGTTTGAATGAGGACTTGTTCCCGATCAAAAATCTAGAAACGTTTGTTCTACGACTTTTTCGAAAAAAGCTAGTTTAGCGGGAAATCGCTAAAAACCGCTAAAATTAAAACCCTTATAGCAGTCAAACGAAAAAAGCTACAGATGCGATCTATATATCGTTGAAAAGGTATTTTGAAGGGCTGTTATGCATACCTTTTAACTTTTTTCTAAAGTACATAGGTAAATTGCTACAGGTGACATAAGGTATTTTCCCCCACGTTTTGGCGGTTTTTGAGAAAACGCCGCTAACGATTTTTTTTAAATTTCAATATGTTTTAGTTTGTAAAATTTCGCGTTTTTTGATATATGACACAAAAAATTTTACCGATAGGTTTGGAAGATATAACCTATTAACTGAATATATACGTTTTACTTTGAATTGGAATAGGGCAGCAGCAACAAAGTGTCATAGCAGCCAGTTTGATTGTTTGGATAGCTTAAAAGTTTGAATGAGGACTTGTTCCCGCTCAAAAATCTAGAAACGTTTGTTTTACGACTTTTTCGAAAAATCGCTAGTTTAGCGGGAAATCGCTAAAAACCGCTAAAATTGAAACCCCCATAGCATCCAAACGATAGAAGCTACAGATGCGATCTATATATCGTTGAAAAGGTATTTCGAAGGGCTCTTATGAATACCTTCAAAATTTTTTCTTTAAGTGAAAAGGTAAACAGCTACAGGTGAAATAAGGTATTTTTTCCACATTTTGGCGATTTAAGAAAAATCTACACATGAAATCACTTTAAAATATGTTATATGTTATGGGCAATTTGATTCCGCGTTTTTTGACATATAACACAGATCTGTCAAAATTCGTTTGGACAAGATATTACCTCTTAACTGAATATACCTTTTACCTTTACACTACTGCATGTACATATGCAGTATGTACACTGCTTGCAGCGTAATGCGGAAATAAACTGCTTGCAAGTGGTGAATTCTTTTTGCGGCAGATAAATCATTTTATAATCAAAAATATAGAATCGTTTGTCCTACGACTTTTTCGAAAAATCGCTAGTTTAGCTGGAAATCGCTAAAAACCGCTAAAATTTAAGCCTCCATAGCATCCAAATGATAGAAGCTACAGATGCGATCTATATATCGTTGAAAAGGTATTTCGAAGGGCTCTTAGGAATACCTTCAACGTTTATTTTTTATTTAAAAAGGTAGAATGGGTATAGGACAGCAGGTGCCAAGTGTCATAGCAGCCAGAGTTGAAAAGTGCTGATAGCTTTTGCGCTGGGCATGTGTGTTTTTGTACAAACAATAAACAAAATTGACAAAGCTATACTGTCAAAAAATATTGCAATTTCAAAATTTCTGATGTCTTATTCAAAAATTTCTGATATCCCATAAAAAAACCTCTTTACGAGGTAAAGTCTAGTGACGAAAACATTTTCATGCCCCAAAATTTCTGATATCCAATTTTGTGACGAATAATATTAAGTTTTACACATAAATTATTTTAAACAAAATTTTTGCATTCGGCACTGCGCCAAACAGTGTGTTTTATTTGGTCTGAAGAATTGAGACATTTTAGCGCAACGTGCCGAGTGCCAAAATTTTGTTTAAAATAATTTATGTGTAAAACTTAATATTATTCGTCACAAAATTGGATATCAGAAATTTTGGGGCATGAAAATGTTTTCGTCACTAGACTTTTACCTCGTAAAGAGGTTTTTTTATGGGTTGTAACACACTGACAAAAACTATCATTGAATCACGTGGTCCCTTCAAGGGCGTAAGTGTAGTAGTAGTAGTACACGTAGTAGTAGTAGTCAAATTGTAGAGTAACATAGCAAGAGACAGCATTACAATTCAATATCGAATATTACGAAGAATTGAAATACTCAGTCACTCTGTCATCAACAATATGTACACATACACACACTCGTATATATTTAATCACTTTTAATAAGCACACACTGTCACTTGTTGCTCGTACTGCTGCTTGTGCCGCTTGTTTAGGGGGTGTATTTTATTCGCGATGCCCGTAAATAGATTCTGTATTTGCAGTGCCACTGCCAGCAATGAATGGGCCACAGATGAAGATTCGGTCGGCCATCCAGCTTACAAATTTACAAATCATGTAGCTGATGTACTCGCCAATGCACCGCCATTTCGACTCGACCATTCCATTCCAGTCCAGTCCACCATTCATTCACACTCTCTCTCGAAATACTTGACAGAGAGTGGGAAGCGCTGTAAGTTAAACAACAGGAGTAAGTCCAGTCCACCATTCATTCACACTCTCTCGAAATACTTGACAGAGAGTGGGCAGCGCTGTAAGTTAAACAACAGGAGAAAAAGATCCGAAGTGGAGTTATCCGTGCCGCCAGCAGCATACCTTTTTATTCGACGTCCAACTTTGAAGGCCTACAACTTTTTGAACAGCACTCGTACAAACAATATTTTTATTTAATTCAATATGTTCTTAATACAATTAAAAAACACAGAATTTATATAACTATTTCCGTTTTCAAAGTAGATTTTTTTTAAAAAGGTCCAAAAGCAGCCTTCCAACCAGCAAAACCCCCTTAAATTATTTATTGTCCCATTATTTAATTATTTATCCCATTATTGTAATTGCGGGCGCACTAAGCAGACGCAGTTGTAATATCACAATCTACTATTAAAACAAAACCATAGCTGGCGTATTTATGTTTCGCAAGACAGACAGAAGGTGACGCCACAGTCGCAACATTTGTTTTCAAAAAAGTATGCATTTTTTGTAATTTCTTCTTTTGTTAAATAGTGCAATATTAAAAAATTATTTAAAGTGTAACTTTTTATTTATTCACGGTTCGACTCTAGCTCTCGCACCGATCGGACCTTTTTCTCCTAAATTATTTTTTCCAAATTTTTTAGGAAAATATAAAAAAGTGAAAAATAAAACTTTTTTCCGTGTCGAAATTCGACACAAAATAAAATTTTTCTACATTATTTTTCGTCTCGTACGATTATTTTTTCCTAAGTCTACTAGGTCGAACTAATTCCGTTTCTAGATTTTGACAGGTATTGCTTGGCTCTACTGGTCCCGTCCGCCCCCTTTGGGGGTTTGATCCGGAGCTGTAAATGACTAGCCATCACCAAGATTCCCCACCTCACGCTTCATATTATGGAAAATCAACTGCTTCTCATGCACCAGAAGCTATCGCCGAGGCCTCTAGGAAGGCTACTATTATGGCATTGAAGCAGAACAAAGCCTCGCGCTATGACGCCGCAAGAGATGTTGCTCTTCCCTTAGGTTCTGATGATGAGGGTGAAAATCTGCTCTGGCCTAGTACTGACACGGAGTCTACCTGTTCTGACCAATCCATAGTGACTATTGCCCCACCTACATTTGATGGGTCAAATTTAACTGAACTTCTGGCCCGTTTTGCTGTTTTTGTTGCAAAGCGAGTTTCTAACGCTCCTGTTGAGGAATGCGTCACGTCCGAAGAGAAGGAATTCTTGAACATCTTCAATAGCGTTCCTCTTGCTGGACCTTCTCTTTCTGGCAATGCCCCTTGCACCCCATGCAATGACTCGTTCGATGTGGATATGACGTCAGCTAATCAAGGACCTGTAAACTATGCATTTTTTGTAATTTCTTCTTTTGTTAAATAGTGCAATATTAAAAAATTATTTAAAGTGTAACTTTTTATTTATTCACGGTTCGACTCTAGCTCTCGCACCGATCGGACCTTTTTCTCCTCAATTATTTTTTCCAAATTTTTAGGAAAATATAAAAAAGTGAAAAGTACAACTTTTTTCCGTGTCGAAATTCGACACAAAATAAAATTTTTCTAAATTATTTTTCGTCTCGTACGATTATTTTTTCCTAAGTCTACTAGGTCGAACTAATTCCGTTTCTAGTTTTTGACAGGTATTGCTTGGCTCTACTGGTTCCGTCCGCCCCCTTTGGGGGTTTGCCCCCGGAGCTGCGAATGTCTAGCCATCACCAAGATTCCCCACCTCACGCTTCACATTATGGAAAATCAACTGCTTCTCATGCACCAGAAGCTATCGCCGAGGCCTCTAGGAAGGCTACTATTATGGCATTGAAGCTGAACAAAGCCTCGCGCTATGACGCCGCAAGAGATGTTGCTCTTCCCTTAGGTTCTGATGATGAGGGTGAAAATCTGCTCTGGCCTAGTACTGACACGGAGTCTACCTGTTCTGACCAATCCATAGTGACTATTGCCCCACCTACATTTGATGGGTCAAATTTAACTGAACTTCTGGCCCGTTTTGCTGTTTTTGTTGCAAAGCGAGTTTCTAACGCTCCTGTTGAGGAATGCGTCACGTCCGAAGAGAAGGAATTCTTGAACATCTTCAATAGCGTTCCTCTTGCTGGACCTTCTCTTTCTGGCAATGCCCCTTGCACCCCATGCAATGACTCGTTCGATGTGGATATGACGTCAGCTAATCAAGGACCTGTAATTCCTTGGCAAAAGGTGCAGGCTAAAAAACGCTCTGGTGCTCCGCTACCCTTTTTAACCAAGAAAAAGGGTAAACTACCAAGTATGAGCTCCTCTCCAGTTCCCATCGATTCTGTAAGTTCCGCTCATGTTCCTGTGATGTCTGATGGGAATAGATTTGCTAGTCTGTCTGATGAGGACTGTGACGTGTCTACTCATCCACCGGTTATATCTGCTGCTGCTCCTGAGCCTTCCCAGGCCAAGCAGCCTCCCAAGCCTAGGCCCATCACTATTCCTGGTGTCACAGATATCATTGCCATGGAGGATTCTTTGAATTCTGCCGTGTCAGCTGATTCTTATGAATTTAAGGTTGCTGCCTCTGGAGTCTTGCGCATTTATGCCAAGGATGCTGAGTCCCATAGATGCATTACCAGGAAGCTAACTGAACTTAAAGTTCAGTTCACTCATTTCTGCTTGTCTGAAGACCGGACTTTTCGATTGGCTGTTAAAAATCTAGCGTCCTCTACTCCTAAAAAAGTTATTCAAGAAGCTTTCAGATGTTCTGGTCACGATGTGGTAAACCTTTATAATCCCCGAGGCAAGAACTCTGCTGAATCTGCTGTCCAAAGTGCTAGCTCGGCTCCTCCTGGCTTGAATATGTGGTTTGTTGACCTTAAGAAAGCCCCTAACAATAAGGAAGCTCTCAAGATTATTAAGATTGGGCGTCAGAGAGTTACCGTTGAGCTTGGTCGCAAAAACACTGGAGTCAGGCAGTGTTATCGTTGTCACGAGTTTGATCATACTCGTAATTACTGCCTTAAAGTACCCAAGTGTGGTCAGTGTGGACTAAATCACTGGACCTACTCTGAACATTGTCTGGCAAAGTCTGAAGCTGATTTCCGTTGTTCTAATTGTGATGGCAATCATGCTGCTACTTCCAAAGGATGCCGTGTCTACCAGCAGAAGCTGAATTCTCGTGCTTCGGGTATTAACATCGCTCCGATCTCTCGTGGTGGCCAACAGCAACCCAAACGTGTTGTTAAGCAATATATTCCTTCTGCCATTGTCCAGCATGGATTGTCTTTTGCAGACGCGACTAAAGCAAATCAGTCTCTTGCTTCATCTCAAGGTCAGACTACCAATGCGAAGGTCCCCAGGCCGCACGTCAATGTAAATGATCGCTTGTTTGTTAAGCCTGGCGACCCTTTCATCACGGATCAGTTCATTCACCATTCCAACGCGTCTAATCACGATGTTTCCCTTGGAAATCTGCTTCATGGTCTGCAGCAATCTGTTGCTGCTCTTACCGCTACTGTTTCCACAATCTTATCTAGTATCGAGGAGCTACGTGCAGCGCAATGCAACAGGAGGCTCCCATCAACCGAAAGACATTATTAATGGCTTCCCAACTGTGCCTCGGATTTTGGAACGCTCGTAGCATATTGCCCAATGCGAATGAGCTTAAACTGTTTTTGGATAAGCACAAAGTGGATATCATGCTTATTTCCGAAACACACTTGCATGCTGGACTTTATTTTTCAGTTGATGGATATGCCTGCTATCGTGCTGACCACCCGTCTGGTCGTCCCAGAGGGGGTTCTGCAGTATTAGTCAGGCAAAATCTGATTCACTACCACCTGTTCCCCGTTTGTACACTCTCTGTTCAGCTGGCTGCTGTAATGCTGGAGACTTCGCTGGGTGAGGTCCTTGTTGCTGCTGCATATCTCCCTCCAGGGCTTTACTGGAATCAGCAGGATTTCAATGCTTTGCTTCACCAACTTGGTCAGAGGTTTATTGTAGGCGGTGACTTTAATGCCAAGCACAGATTATGGGGTAACTACAGAGCTGACACTCGGGGACTTGCTCTTCATGATGCGCTTTCTGGCTGCTCTGCTCAAGTCTTGGCTACTGGAAGGCCCACATTCTTTCCCTACAATAGGCGAAGTGTTCCTTCTTGTCTTGACTTCTTTGTCTATAAAGGATTGGCTGACAATCTTCTCTCAGTTCGGGAAGAATATGACCTTTCTTCGGATCATTTGCCTCTCCTCGCCTCCATCTCGTCCTCGGTCTCTTTGTCCAATGGAAGCTGCAGGATTTTGCCTCCGGGAGCGAACACTTATCGGTTTAGACAGATTCTGGACTCATCAATATGCCTCAACACGACCCTATCTTCAACTGATGATGTGGATAATGCAGTTCAGCTGCTGGTTGATAAAGTCAGGTTTGCGGCTGCTGGTTCTGTTCCCCTTTGCGTTTCTCCTGCTTCCAATGCTGGACGGCATTCTCTGTCTTCACCTACTCTTGAGGGTCTGATCGTTCTGAAACGAAGACTGAGAAGGGAATATATTCGCACAAACGATGCACGAATTGACAGGCTATATCGTCGCATTGCCAACAGAGTTAGGAGTGAATTGGCGACGCTTAAGAGGGCTTCTGTTGATGACATGCTTGAGAGGGCTACTGCTGACGAGAAATCCAAGTTCGCGCTCTGGAAACTAACTCGGCGTTACAAGAGGCAGGCTGCGCCAAAGTTTCCTGTTCGTAAGCCTGATGGTTCCTGGGCCAGATCCCCTTTGGACAGGGCTGAGGCTTTCGCGTGCAGCTTAGAAGATCGATTTACTCCTTTTGAGTCTGCTCCACTTAGCAGGGTGCTAAAAGTTGCGCGTGTTCTTGATGAACCATTTCAGATGGCTCTTCCGTTGTCGCCTATCACCTTTTCTGAAGTCTCGGCTGAGATTAAATGCCTTAAGGCTGGCAAAGCACCTGGTGAGGACAGCTTCGACAACAGGACCATCAAGTTGCTTCCTGTCAAGGCTGTGCTGTTCCTGCTCTTAATTTATAACGCTGCCCTTCGTCTCGGCTACTTTCCCTTTGCTTGGAAAAAGGCAAGAATAATTATGATTCATAAAAGTGGTAAGCCTCCTGACTTGCTGGACTCTTATCGCCCGATCAGCCTTCTCCCTGCTTTTGGCAAAATCCTGGAGAAATGCATTTTAAGAAGGATCAGAGATACTCCCAAGCTGATGAGTGTCATTCCTAAGTTTCAGTTTGGGTTCAGACTAAAACATGGTACGCCTGAGCAACTGCATCGTGTCGCTAACCACATTTTGGATGGCTTTGAGGCTAAGGAATTTGTAGTTGCTGCTTATCTGGACATACAGCAAGCTTTTGACAGGGTGTGGCATGAGGGGCTCCTGTCTAAGATCAAAAACTTGATGTGCCCACAGCTGTATAGCATTATCGCGAGCTTCCTTTCGGACAGAACCTTTCAAGTCGCCCAGGATGGGATCTCCTCTAGCTGTAAGCGCATTCTTGCAGGAGTTCCTCAAGGTAGTGTCCTGGGCCCTACTCTGTACAGCCTGTTCACCCATGACATGCCCACGGCCAGGGATATTCCACTAATACGCCAACAGGATCTCTTGGTGGCCACATTTGCGGACGACACGGCTATTCTTGCCAAGAGCCCCTGCATTTATTTTGCAACTGACATGCTCCAAGAGTATCTAGCGTTGTTTGAGGATTGGGCCTCCAATTGGAACATTGGAATTAATGCTGGGAAGTGCGCTCTTGTGACGCACACACTAAGAAAAGACTCTTGCCCAGGAGTGTTTTTACAGGGTCAGCTTGTCCAACAACTAAACAAACACAAGTATCTCGGGGTTATATTGGACCGAAGATTGACATTTGGCAGTCATGTGGATAATGTTGTGAAGTCGATATGGTTAAAATGCAAGCGTATGGGTTGGCTTCTTAACAGAAGAAACAAGCTGTCACTTAAAAACAAGGTGCTTATTTATAAGTGCATTCTTGCCCCCGTGTGGCGTTACGGACTGCAGGTGTATGGCATTGCTGCAAAGTCTCATTTGCATAAGGTACGAGTCCTTCAGGCTAAAATCCTGAGACACATAAGCGGCGCTGAATGGTTTGTTCGTACTCGGGAGCTAAGCAATGACCTTTCCGTGCCACTAATTGGTGATGTCATAACTACTCAAGTCAAAAACTATCAGCAAAAACTAAGAAACCACCCAAATGTATTAGCGAGAAATTTACGAGGCCGAAGGAAGCGGAGAAGACTTAAAAAACTACATCCAAATGACTTACTTACACGAATAATCACATGAAGCGTCACATTTAACTTCTACCCACCACATGTATACTTACCCCACTCCACTGTAACTACATCAAGACATTTTGTCTAGTTTTTAATTTTATCAACACGGTAGTACAAGTTGTTTTCATCAACAGACGCTGCTTTATTCTGTAAATAGTGTAAATAAATATACTAATAGATCTCCAAAACAAAAAAAAAAAAAATTTATTTATTCACATTACTGCAAAAGATTTGTCACACTGTTAATTACCGATTTTTTTTAAAGCAGTAAAGAGCAAAGGCAAGCAGTTCGTGAAGAGTAATAAGCAGTGCACAGCAAACCCAAAGCCGTTCAGGCTAGCATAGTAAGCAGGGAACATCAAATGCAAGCAGAGCTATGCCTAAATCTAGTTAGTGCGCGCTTAATTTGAAATGAAAATTTGCAATTTTCCAAAATCAATTAAAAATTTAACTAAAACAATTTGAAAAAAACAAGAAACCCAAAATTTTGTTAAATAATTAAGTTCAATCTAAAATTGGTTTGGTGCCGTTAGCTCATTGCGTGGCGAAGTTAGCAAAAATCCAAAAAGTAAGAAAATTGTAAATTCGAGGAAACATTTAGTTGTTGTCACTCCCCGTACCACGCCTCGCCAAAAGTTTCCCTAAGCTAATTACAATGGCGTTGTGGGCGTTAGTTCACTGAAAGCTAAAAATAACTGCACGTTTTGACCTTTTCTAAATGCCCCCGAAATAGATTATGCAGCAGCAACGATGGCGGCAAACGCACATGAGCATAAATTCCAATTTCAATTTCCGGTATCTGTTTCAAATTTCATCCTCGTACTATTACATACAACCAATCATTTACCTTACTGTTAAACATGATTTTTGAATGCAGTTGCTTATTTTTGGGTCTTCAATCTCGATTTCAGTAATAAAAACTAGATAATTACTGTTTTACTTTAAATGAAATTTCAGTTAAGTAACCAACAAGCAAAAATACATTGCCTTGGTGGTTAATCTTTCCGCTCTTATTGATTTTTCGTAGTTCATTGTACTTTTGTTTGTATGAATGTGATATATATATATTTCTTTATTACAACTTTTCCTCAGCTACTGTCAATGACAGTCGTTTTGTAGTTGTTGTTCTAAAATGTTGATTTATGCCTTGGGAATTGACTAATTATTTGCATAGCTTAAGGCGGGAAGAAAGTTGCGTAAAGTAAAATATTATACAGTCGAACTTCCCTAACTCGAATCACCATTGTCCAGAAAAAAGTTCGATTTAGGGACACTTCGAGTTAGGGAATTATTTTTTTTAAAGTCTATTAATAGAAACTACAACTTCATTCATTCATAAATACATTTCAAACTGCAAATTTTTTTGCTATTTTCAACAAAAAAGAATTCCACTTTGATTAAGACCTGTCAACATTCTCAAATTGGCTTCTTCGTTCTTTTGCTGTATCCAGAAGAAGTTCCTGATTTAAATGTCATCATAATTAATTTTCCATTTTTTAATATAATGAAAACTGTTTTTGCTGAGATACCATAATTTTCAGCAACTTCAATTTATTTGGTCTACTTTCAAATTCCTTTAGTGATAAGTTTAAATATTTCTTTAAACATTATAATACACTGATGCGCTGACAAAGAAGTAAATTACAAACATCGTTCCTAAAGGAGTTTCACAAGCCTAAGCAATTGTTGATGCAATATTCTATCATATTGCATCTTCATATCTTAATGTACATTAATATTACATATGGACATTTCCAGAAAAAGGTCCATCTCGCCCAAAAACGTAAAATTGATTAAAAACTCACATCTTGTGAAATTTTCTTCCAAAAATGTATTCAAGTTATTTATTTAAGCAATATACGATAGAAAAAATTCAATAGGATGAACATATAGATTCTATATAGGAATAAATTCACTTTTTCAATATTTTTGTCCTTTTTCTCAAAAATTGATTTCCAAAATGGACCATTTTTATTCTATCGATTACACTAAGAGAGATTGTAACGTAAACCATTTTAATACATAGAAATATATTAAAAATTTAATTAAACACGTAAGAAAACATTTTTGAAAATGTCAACTTTAGCCATTTTTTTTTTTTTTTCTTTTAAAGGCGTACAAATGTCGCGTTCTCAATCCTGGAAATACCCATATCCAAACGAGCCGGTAACAAAACCATAAAACAGAAACAACAAAAAATTAAACTTTATTAGAGATTTTCTCGAAATATTCGACTTCCCCCGTCATTGTAGCCGAGCATGTGTTATTAAATTCCTAGGAAATAACGGAAAAATGTATACCCGTCAATTTTTTTTTAAAACAACAATAAACTACAATAGCAAATATAATTTTTTGTCTTGTATGTTTTTTTTAAAGCTGGCATTAATAAGTACAATTTTTATTGCATCTTGATTTCTAACTACCTATATATATATAACTTTAAAGTCGATAAAAATGCATCGGCAACTATAATTTTATTACAGAAAACCCGAAAAGCCGTAAACACTAAAGTTAAAAAATGTTTTATTTCGAGTACTTATCGGAAAGAACACAGTGCTGAGAGACTTGCAGCAAATGCAACCAAACAATTAGATGACGGTTTGCTTAGATACTCTGAAAAATGCTTAAGGTCACGTATCCATTTGCAAGAGTGTGAAGCAAACTACAAATGGTGCCAAACTTAATAAAAAATACCAACGCGTTACAGATGAGGCACTGCCCATACTCATCGCCTGTGTCCCCGGTACTATTCCCTTAATATCGACCCCTCTTTAAGAAATTTTCATATGTTAAAAAAAAAAAATATTTTACAGGAGAGCGGTTTTTTAGGCTTCTTCCAATTTGACTTGGGACATTGCCTTTAAATTTCATATGTACAACAATAGTCAACCAACGGAATTCATAATATGAGTTAATAGTGACAATTTTAAATTTAAAACTTATTTTTCATCGATTTCATACTCAGAATCGCACTAAACGGTATATAGTAAATCAGAATCGCATTAAACGGTAAATTATTGGAAGTCTATTAACAAAGAAGACTCATATTTGATAATTTCGTCG
Organism: Drosophila recens; assembly: GCA_037043495.1. NCBI lineage: Eukaryota > Metazoa > Arthropoda > Insecta > Diptera > Drosophilidae > Drosophila > Drosophila recens. The sequence continues at coordinate 47,034 of JBAMBJ010000577.1, forward strand.
ATATCCATTTTTATTAATTTAGATTTTAACAAGTTAAATTTATATTTATAAAAGTTTATTGCAGTCGTTGAAATGTATGCAACATAGAGAAGCGGGGAATGAAGCATCTTCGACTCTATAAAGTATATACCCTGGATCTTGATTGAGATTAGAAGTTAGAAACCGTCCAAAACCTTAAAAAAATTAAATATGGGTTGGGCATACTTTTGAGACTAACTTTAAGGAGATCACGTCAATTGTTTTGAAATGTTAATTAATGTTTCGCAACATAAGTAGTAAAGGTATTTATTTAGTTTGCCCCATCTGTATTTACCTGAATTACACCAAGATACAGAAGCAAAGCTTGCTTTGTGAGTCTTCTCTCGATTTCCAGATATTTTTTTAAAAAATACCAAGAAGTGAAAAACGAAACATTTTAATATTTGACGTCGAAATTCGGCAAAACACTGTTTTTGTTTTCAATTTTTTCCGGCTCGTACTTTTTTTTAAGACCGGAGAATAGCTTGACGTCACGGTCACCAAATATTGGCAGCCAGCGATAACAGCTGTTCCAAGACAACAGAAAATAATCTATGTATGTCACTTCTCTCATGCCTCTTTTTAGTTGGACTAAGCAAGTATACACATTTCAGTTGCTCGGCTTGGTCGTACTATATAACTCATAAGTATACCCGGCATTCGCTTGGCGCAGGTGCGTACAATCTTATTCAGCTCTCTAGTCTCTCTCTGCTCTCTAGATAGTCTCTAGTCTAGTCTCCAGTCTGCTCTCCCACGCAGGCGCCCTGTGCATTGGTTCCACTGCGCTGCATCTGCAAAGTCAGAATGACGAATGAAGCAAGAGAGTAAGAGAGTGGGCTAGCCAGAAAAGAGAATTCAGTTTTTGAGACATTTTCTGGCGTGTTCTGGATTTAAAAAAAAATAATTTCAATGAAATCATAAGATCTAAGTTATGTAAAAAAGCAGCCTTCTAGCTTTACCACAAAGGGCTCTGGAATGTTAAGTCTCTAAATCAATGAGTCAGGACAACGAGTATATAAATAATAATTACTGCCTGCCTCAGTCTAAGGCCTAGATTTAAGTTTCGCATACCGATTAAGTTTCGCATACCGACGCATAGACCGAATACCGAAACCATAATACAAGCTCCTTATGGTTCCCAAAGCACTAATTTTTCAATAATAATAAATATTTATATACTATATTACTCGCATATACCGTATGGTATTTAGGCTTTCAATAATACGCTTAGGCTTTAAAATATTAAATTCTCATGCTTTTTATGTTTTATGTTCTAAATTCCCCAATGTGGTTTCATAAAGCTTAAACTAAGTTTTATGCAAACGAACCGAGTGATGCAGCTATTAATTTTAAATGTTCCTTTGTTAACCAGTGCTCATATTAGCATAATTTTTTGAAATTGCCTTTGGAGACTAATAAAACTATATTCTAAACTAAAATATATTCAAGCAAGCCAACACGTGTCTATTTAAAAAATTTTAGTCAGAGCAGAGCATAGAAACTAATTCATTCACTTACGAGAACAAAACACCTAGCTTATCGAAGGCTATGTATGTACATAAATGGGAGTTTGTGTGAGTGTATCTCATTGAATGCCGACTATTGCGTTCTTAATAATTTCCTTTGTGTCTTACTGTTTCTACACTTCCTTCTTTTTTGTGGGCTTGGGAAAAATGCCAAGTTTGCAAAATTTAAATTAATTTCATGCTTTTGCAAGCTTACCAACTAAAAGAGGTCTACACAAACAGTCGTCCAGGTGCCGTCATACATATTTATATTGTACATACATTCATTTAAATGTTCATGATGGCAATTCTAATTTTTCGAATTGATGACCATCGTATATATTCTGTACAGGAGTTTTCGTAGTCTCAGTATTACACTTCGATGTTTATATATTGTCTATTTTGGAGATAACTGTTGAATTGCGGAGAGATGAAAGTAAAGGTGTCAAATGGCTTTGGCCAGACAAATTATTGGATTTCAGCAGCTCTCTAATGACGGAAATGTTACGGAAGCACCAGCCAGTTTTACTTATTCTTTTTTGGCTTCTGGTGACTGCAACTTTTGATATTTGTCTGCGTAATGTCTGGGTATTGTCTGGGTAGTATTAAAGAGTACTTTAATCCTGCATAGAGAGTATGTCTTTTGAGATTTTTCTTTTCCTAAACATCGAAATTATGAATTACATTATTATATATAATTTTTTTTTATTTGATTTATTACCAATTAATTTTGCGCAACTTAAGCTCTTATAATTTATCAAGCAAATATATATTACAAGCCTACCTTCTCTTTATTGTTGCTATACAATTTTTTATACACAAACTTAGAGACTGTAATATATGGGGATTTTTAAATTTCAATTTTTTTGCTAAAGTTTTCCTACAACATCCATTGCTTTCCCTATGTTTTTGACATTATTCTTTTTAATTTTAAATCTTAAGTTTACACTTTAAATAAACATTTAAACGACACTTAAAGTTTGATTCTGAGGCGTTACATTTTTTCATTAATTGCAGTGACTGATTTCAAATCTCCTGATTCTACCTGTGATATTTGCCTCTTTCATTCTTTTCTCCTGTTGGAAGCAGCTTTTGGCATTCTAACGTAATTTGTTAAACCTGCATAATTTAACCTTTAAAAGAGTACTAGCTGACTGGATGACTTGATTCAGCTCCTGTCCTTGCTGCTCTGACTGTTCCTCTTTAACCAGCAATTGAACAGCCATCGAGTTTTCTTAGAACGCTCTATGGACCTTTTTTACTGCAATTTGTTGCTAGTTGAAGGTAATGGCAACAGACAGCAGTTAATGTTTCGAAAAAATTCTCTATTACAAAAGTGTTGTACTCTTATACTCGTACTGTATATTTGGAGCATTTTCTTTGCACTTAAACTACAAAAAAAATTTAATATATGTCTGCGCAAAGGTTTTATTGGACATTTAAAGGATATATGGGTTTTTTTTTTTTTTAGAAAAATAACAAATATTGCAATGATTGTTTTTATATTTACCACAAATTGTCAAGCTGTTTTGTGTTTAAGCACATGATAAAATTTGGAGAAGACGAATAAAGTACTATCTGTAATTTAATATGTAGATAGCTAAGCCCATTTGACTTTTAAGTAAACTTTAATTTTAAATGATTAAATCAGTTTCTTGAATTTGTAAAGCACTACTACCATCTGCTAAATTTTACTCAAACTCAGCTTTACACATAAAAACAAACACCCACGTATACTTTTTGGTTGGCAAACATTAAGGAAAACAAATTCTTTTCATGCAACTTGAAAATAAATTTCATTAAATGAAGTAAGATCAAATTGAAAAGCCGGCATAAGGCATAACCTGCCACATACCCACAAAGTCCACCCCCTTTGTCGAGGGCTTCGGTGCTGGGCTCACAAGCAGTTTAGTGTTACCAGACCCTGAGGAATTGTACTAGCTCTATGCCTGCCTAGGAAAAGAAAACTGCCCATTCGAGGCAAGGAAACTCCATCTAAATAGAAAACTATGGAATATACAGTGGCTCACAGCTTATTTAAACCAGCACAAAAAGCAACTTTATTCAAAAGCTTTAATTTCAACTAACTTAAATACAGACCTGATCAAAAGTATTTACAGAAAACTAATGTTATATCAACTCATAATTTGAAAATATTGAAAATATTTGAAAATTATTAAGTTTTTGTAAAAATCTACTTTTTCAACTTTTACCCTCGATTTTTTACAAAAAATGTTGGGATGGAAAAAAAATCTTTAAAGAATTCTATTAGTGTCTGCAAAAATTTCAAAAATATTTTTTCGAGTATTTGTTATAATTTATTGAAAATTGTTCCTTAAGCTAAAATCGCCTTTTTTAGGATTTTCAAAAAATTATAAAAAATACTAGCAGACACTAATAGAATTCTTTAAAGATTTTTTTTTTGCATCCCAACATTTTTTGTAAAAAGTCGAGGGTAAAAGTTAAAAAAGTTGATTTTTACAAAAACTCAAAAATTTTCGAATATTTTCAATATTTTTAAATTATGAGTTGATATAACATTAGTTTTCTGTAAAAACTTTTGATCAGGTTTGTATTTTAGTTAGTTGTAACTGAAGCTTTTGAATAAAGTTGCTTTTTGTGCTGGTTGAAATAAGCTGTGAGCCACCGTATATGTAACAAGTAAGAACGCTACAGTTGAGCAGCTTGATTTTCAGAAGCCCAGTACACCAAACTTTTGCAGCCGTTTGATGCGCTCACCATAACTTAAATTTAAATTATAAAAATACTTAATTAAATAAAAACCACTAGACTACAAGAAGAAATAGGCTGAAAATTTATTTAATTAACAAACTTGAAACTCCAACTTAACTCTTTAAATCTCATACATCTGGGTCTAGGACAGATAAACATTGTCACAAACACAATAGCTTTTGTAACCTTCGGAAACTGGGCTCAAAACAAAGATGACGATGAAAACCATGTTATCAAGCAGGCCAAAGCTCGGTATAGCATATAAAGTTTGTGCTGAACGCTGACGGAACGAAACAGCGGCCACTGGCAAATCAACTTTGCAACTTGAGACTGTTGCAGTCTATTAAATTTACGCCACCGGCAAGTAGCTCTTTTTCTGTCCCTCTCTGTATACATTTTTGGGTGAATTGGTTATTTTGTATACACTGTGTGTGTAGGCGTGTCACGCCTAAGCACAGGACTGGGGCGCGAAATTAAAGGCAAGCAACAAGGCGGCGGCTTGTTCTTCTAGTGCTTCGTCTATTTTCATTTATTTAACTGTTGCCGCATCTTCTTCTGTATGCTGTACTCAGTTTCCGGTCGCCGATGGCAGTTGGCAAATTTATCTCACTATCCCAATCCAACGTTGCAGCCCCCCAGTGCCATTTCCTGCCTGCGCCTTCAGATATGCTTGGCCTGGGTCTGATTCTGTTTTAGTTTTGATTTTTTTGGGTTGGTCATGTTGCATCGTAAATTAAAGGACTATGTAGCTACTTCAAAAGTTTTCTGCAAGACGTTGTCATGTAGTTTGCAGCACAACAACTACTATAACACTCTTACCTAGGGCAATTCTAGGTGTGCTATCAATTTTATATCTTATAACAGTACATGCAGAAAAAAATATTACTTACAATTTTAGGACACTATCTTGAATGACAAACGAGGAAAAGTTGTTATAATTATTGGCGCCCTCTTACCAAACAGTTTTTAGATCAAAAGTTATCACAAAAATTACAAATTTGCTGTAATTCCCATTAAATATTTTGCTGGAATTAAACACGACAAAAAAAAAAAGTTGAAAATTTTAGAAAAAATTAATATTTTTAAGTTTTTACCTACGAATTTATGACCTAAACTAACATTTATATAGGTAAAATTTCCTTGCTGTAAGGGATTTATTACAAAGAATTTAATTTGGATGTCATAAAACAATTTAAACATTCTAGGTAAATCTGTTTTTGCACTTTTGCATTCTTAACACGGCAGCCGCAATGCTTAAGCAGTTTCTGATGATGATAATGGTACTCGGTTTATATAACTCAACTCTCTTTAGAGCCCATTATGCCTTACCATCACTTTAATTAGTATTGAAATTCATTATTTTGTTGATGAGGATGCCATTGTGGCTGAGGGGATTTGTTACGATTGGTTATTATTCTTCCCCCTACAGTTACCAACTACTGAAAACTCAGTAGTTAGTTATGGTACATTGGAAAAAATATGAAATTGATATTTTGTTAGTCTTTTTTTTTAACAGTTATTTCTAATATCTAAAATTTGATTCATTTAGATTTTTATTTTATTTTGTGAGTGAATTTTCCTAAAATAGACGCAAATGCCGTGTGCCAAATAGCAAAACAGTAACTTAAAAATTGCTTGTTATTTAACTTACTTCTATTCGCGGATCGCAGGGTGGTGTTCCAATAGCCACTGCAGTCCTATACGAATATTTTATAAACTTTTTATTTTAGTTAGCCCTTTGCAAAAGCAGCAAAAGAATTCTCATAAGCTGATTTTGGCCCAATCCTGGGGTTTTCGGTTTTGTTTCCGTTTGGCACATTTTATAAAATGCAGTTACATTTTTGCATATTCAATTTTGATCTCCGTTTTGTGGTCACAGCGACTGTTGACTGCAGTTGCTGTTGCCATCGTTGTTATTGCTGTTTCACATGTTCGACATGAACAGCAGCTTCCAACGAGTCAGCAACGACGACGACTGCATGTTATGGGTTCTCATTATAAATGCAAGCTCATTTTATATATTGGATTGAAATTTACAGATGCTAGCCTAATTTAATTCTAGACAAGAGAAAATTTATACCATTCTACGCAACATTTCTGGCAATTTCATTATGAATACGACTTTTTAATTTTTGTTTAATTTGTACAGGGTATAAAAACTTAACTATATTAATATGCACATACATATGTAGGTATTTGGCAACTAGACGCCCATATCCTGTATGCTTTGTTGGTTGATTGTTGTCATTGCAATGCTATTGCCCTTCTGTGCATCTTGTTAGGCAAATGCAACGCCGCGGCGTTGGCATTCAACATGCTTATGGCTGTTGCTTTCATTATAAAAAAAACCTCGTTATGAGATAAAATTTCAGATATCCAATTCTGTGACGAACAATATTAAGTTTTATACATAAATTATTTAAAATTCCTGTTTCAATTGCTAGTCGCTTTTCGCACCTTCGTGCTGCTTTCGTCACTAGCACGGACTGCCGTCCGCAGTGATAATCAATGTATACCCTGTACCAATTATAAATAAATAAATAATATTTGTACTCAGTTACAATGTATCTGAACATTTTAAAAACAACCAAATTATTTTATTAAACAATTTGGGTATCATATGCAAACATATACGTAATAAGCAACCTCTTAATTTTTGATATAGACACATCGGATTTAAATTTAACAATTTACAAATTTAAGAAACAGAGACAAAAAAACGATAAATGTGCGAACAATGTTATGTCGTATTCTATTGTCAAATTTTTTTTAGATCAGAAGTTTCTCATTTTGTGTCAAAGAAAAAAAATTATGATGTCTATCGCAGGAGTACGAAGCATAGCAAAATGGAAAAATGGCACGAAGCGACAGGTAGCACAGGGAAAAGTGAAACATTTTCTTATTCTACTTTTGTCCCTCCTGATGATGATGATGATGATGATTATAATGCTTGATTTTATGACTGTGGCGTGACCGTAAGCGATTTTTAAATTGCTGCTATGCATAGACACAACGAACTAATGCGAATCAAAACCTTTGGGTACTCGCTGGCAGCGTTTTTACAATGTGAAGTCCGTTGCCAGTGACACGATTACTGCTTTTGGCCATGCACAAGTGCACAGATAAGAATTGCATTGGTCAGAAAAAAAAGATGAGCCGCTATCGATAAAGCATACCCTTATATAAAGGAAGCTTTGTAAAGAAACAAAGAACTTCACGTTGTACCTAAAAAGAAAAGCTTTACAAGTTTTAGTCATTTAGTAAGAGGATGTGTTTATCTCTCTTTGTTCTTACTTGTGAGTGCTTAGATATTGTTGCTCGAAAAGAACACACACAAAGAAATCATTTGCTGTAAAACTTAAGCTTAAATTCATTTTAACAGAAATGCAAATAAGCCTCAGTCAGTGAAAAGCTATTGTCTTTGTTATTGTATGTATTGATAAATATAAACGTTTATTGAAAGTCACATAAAGACGGTCAAGAAAGGCAGGCCGGCGATTCCAAAGCCCGAGGTGACAATTTGCTTATTTGAATGCGCATTTAAGTATTTATAATATATGTCCTTAACAGGTTAGGAAACTGCAGTGGACTCTGCTTTGCTAAGAGTTACCCTTTACTTAACCTATCAGAGTCCTATGGCATATTGTCTTAAAGCAACACAGATTATTAGTACTATAATTTGTGATACTTTTGAGAAAGGATTAAAATAGAAACTGCCAAATGAGTTGGCCGTCGGAGTCTATATTTCTTATGATGAGTATTAACTTTTAACGCCCGAATAATAAACTCAAAAGATGCTCATCAAAACCAATTAAGATTTTTCCAGCAAACTTGTAATACTTCTAGTATGAAGAATTTTAAATTTCAATAAATTTGCATCTATAATTATGAGATCGTTTTCTCACAAATACAATTTTCTTATAACAAGAATATGTTTTTGTTTGAAATGGAATCTATATTTAAGTTCTAATAAAAAGATCTGCTCAGGGTATTCAACAATATTTGGCATAATTTTTACATTTACGAGCCATTAGACACATTTTATTGCTTTTTTATTTCGCTGGCTGCTTTACGTCCTGTAACTTTGTTGCCTGCTGCAGTCCTTTGCCATACGACGTACTCATATGATTCTGCACCTTATGATGCTGATGTCGTTGATTTATTTTACTGTTGTTTATATCATGCACTCAATATCCACATACATTTTACGCTCAAAAACGTTTGTGGCAATAGTTATTATCAAGAAATTTAACTCGCCTGCCTGTGCTTAACTTTAGTCTAGAACTTTAAACCATCAAATTTTTTTATTTTCGTTGGGAAATTCATTGGCTGATCGCCAATTGTAGGATATTTTACTGCTAGAGTTAAAGGAATGTTTTTTTTTTAGAAACCAAAAATGTACAACTAATAAATAAACAGAGTTTATTAGGACATCTGTAAATTCATACACTTCTAAGTAGTGGCTAACTTCTTTATAAGCATGGTTAAAAACTTAATGCAAACAAGTCATAAATATCGCCAACCAAAAATGTTTACGTGCCACACCGATGTGGTAGCTTGCCTCTGGGTTTGCATAAAAAATTACGAGTCACCATGCGGTGATGAGGTGCAGATGAACTCAATACGCTGTGTACGCATTGCATTCAAGAGAACAAATATTAAAAAAAATAGTCCCACATTCAAAAGCCGCCTAAAAGAAAATGTACCGTGAGTGTGAAAGGAAGCAACACATTCTAAAGCTGCTGGCAAACCAACCTGTGAATCATTAAAAAAAATTTAAAGCCTGTGCTTTGTTTAATTCACCTACTTCTTTCTAAAAAGTGTCTGGGGACGAACTGTAAGTGTAGTATTAAACGACTAAAGGAGACAATAAATTTATAAACATAGCCTTGCGCATTCGTACATTCGTTTTAAGCTTTCAAAGTAAAAGTATTTATCATCTTAAAAGCTATGTAAGTGTCATAGAAGAACTCTTAATTTTTAATTTTTATAAAATTATTGTATATTATTATATATTGGATATCAGAAGTTTTGGGGCATTGCATTAGCTATATACTCCAACTAGAACTTAACAGATCCCAATTATTCACAGTGATTTATACAAACAAAGCACGTTTAACTAGACTTTTAAAATGTACACTGATTATCGTTAATTAGGAACACTTGACTTTATTTTCAGTTGCACTCAACAGGACCAATGTGAAATTCTAATAACGCCACTTGTCGCTTTGGACAACTAATTTTTAGATCACGTACTTTAAGAAAATACAGTGGTCTATTAACTTTGTCCCAAAAAAAATATGCGTAACAGGCAGAAGGAGGCGTGGCAGACCCCATAAAATATATATACTTGATCAGCATCAACAGCCGAGTCGATATAAAAATTTCGAAAAAAAAAATCAGTGGTCCGATATTGATGATCGATGTGTCATTTGACGCGTATTTTTGATACGAATAATAAAAAATAAAAAAAAAATATATCAAAAGGCTCCAACGGCCCCATTCCCTCCAATCGATTAAATTTTGCCCCTCCCACTAACACCTGCTTATCTCACGAACCAGGTGAGTTTTCAAAAGACTTAGTATGCACATTTGTTAGTTGAACTGATACCTTTTGATCGGTATATAACTCGACCTTAAATAATTTGCAATTTTGTCTAAGCAATATCGACTAGTTCGTTTTTTTATCGTTGTCGAATCACAGCAATTTTCTGACCTTAAATGGTACTTGCATTTAAGAGTGTGCACCAGAAACATTTTTGACAAGAGCTTGATGTCAGTTTTGGTGGCCATTATATAGAACATTTTTTGCTCTCTCTGGTAAAAAAAAATCGTTGCGCTCACTCAGCTTAAAAATGTTTGTCAGTTAGGCACTCAAACTACATCAGAGGCAACTACAACATCATATGATCATTTTTTTGGATGGACGTAGCTATCGTCCGTCTTATTGCATCACGATACGAGGATGACGTCCATGGAAAAAAGCCATGAACTGAGATGCGGATGCTTCTTCCTGAGCATATGCGGACTGTAGACTGTATCAGGCAGGCAAACTCATCAGCATTCAACGTTATTGTCACTGAAAAATACACACAATTATCGTTACAAATTGCTGTTAGCTCTCACTCACGTTTGGTCCCCTTAGTAACAGTACCAGTACCAATACCAAACCAGTACTACAGATATGCTGTCGTTACCATTTTTGCTCGTTTGAGTTTTGGTCAAAAGGGGGGAAGAATGGGTAAGACCACAGCTTGGTTTTGGTGTCAGTGGAAAGTGCTATTGAAAATGTGATGGTATGTTCACGAGTACACAGCATACACACAAGACAACAAAGAAAATATATATACATATACAGTAGCGGACAAAGAAAACCGGACACCATAACAGAGCGGTTTTTGAAGTTTTTTTAAAGTGTTAATTTATTCGAAGGCAAAACTTACGATACCTAGACACCATTTGAATTAAAAGTTTGTAAAAGTCTACTTTCAAGACTTTATTTCTCGGGCTCCTACAAAAAATGTCTGCAAAAATAAAAATATAAATTTTTAAAAATTGCTTAAAGGGCACTTATTGTATGAAAATTACAAATAAGTGCCTTTTAATCAATTTTAAAAAAATTATAATTATAGTTATAATTTTTTGCAGTCCTCTCCTAGAATTGTTTGAAGAATTTTTCTGCATCAAAACATTTTTTTGCAAAATATCGAGGAAAAAGTTGAAAAAGTAGACATTTGCATAAATTTGAAATTTTCTATGGGTACTTAATGGGTTAAGAAAAGTTTTGCATAATTTAAACGGAATTTAAACGACCTTTCCAAATATATTTTTATACCCTGTGCCCATTGAAAATGGTCAAAAGGTTGTGGTTGTGTGATGTATGTAACAGGCAGAAGGAAGCATCTCCGACCCCATAAAGTATATATATTCTTGATCAGCATCAACAGCCGAGTCGATTGAGCCATTTCCGTCTGTCTGTCCGTCCGTCTGTCCGTCTGTTTGAACGCGTCGATCTCAGAGACTATAATAGCTAGAGACTTCAAATTTAGCATGTAGGTTGCTGGATACCGGACGCAGATCAAGTTTGTTTTTAAATTTGGATCGGACCACTATATCATATAGCTGCCATAGGAACGATCAGACGAAAATCAAGTCTTGGTATGAAAAACTTTTTGTTGTTTAAAATATCTTAACCAAACTGACAGAATATGCATATGAGGTGGTTCCATACATTCTGACCAAATTTGCTTGAAATCGGATCACTATATCATATAGCTGCCATAGGAACGATCAGACGAAAATCAAGTCTTAGTATGAACAACTTTTTGTTTTTTGAGCTATCTTAACCAAACTGACAGAATATGCATATGGGAAGGTTCCATACATTCTGACCAAATTTTCTTGAAATCGGATCACTATATCATATAGCTGCCATAGGAACGATCAGACGAAAATCAAGTCTTAGTATGAAAAACTTTTTGGTTTTTGAGATATCTTAACCAAACTGACAGAAAATGCATATGGGAAGGCTTCATACATTCTGACCAAATTTGCTTGAAATCGGATCACTATATCAAATAGCTGCCATAGGAACGATCAGACGAAAATCAAGTCTTAGTATGAAAAACTTTTTGTTGTTTGAGATATCTTAACCAAACTGACAGAATATGCATATGGGAAGGCTCCATACATTCTGACCAAATTTGCTTGAAATCGGATCACTATATCATATAGCTGCCATAGGAACGATGAGTCGAAAATCAAGTCTAAGTAATTAAAACTTTTTTGTTGTTTGAGATATCTCAACCAAACTGACAGAATACGCATATGGGATATATGTATTTATTTATGTTTTATATGCTTTTATACAAATTACTAATTCTATTAAAACCAATATTTTATTTTTGGGAAACTGGCACAGGGTATCTTACAGTCGAGCAAACTCGACTGTAGCCGCACCTCCTCGCGAGCGAAGCGAGCCGGGGGTAGGCGAGCGAAGCGAGCAGGGGGCGGAGCCCCCTTGTTTTTACTGTAAAGACTTGACTAACAATAGCTTGTATAGTGAACTTATTATTTTGGCCAGTACTGTATATGTACTTATTTGTCGGTCGGAAGTTGCCTTCGAGGAATGCGGATTGGACTTTGTTGTTGCCAAGGTTAGATATTGCAGTGGATTTGACAATTAAAAATTAGAAAAAATATAGAGCAAGAACAGGGTGAGAAAATAAGTAGAGCTGGCGAGAGTGTGTACTAGATGTAGTTAAAGTAGTGCTTACAAATTACTGTCTATCGGTTTTGTGTCCCACTTTATGACAAATGCATTAGCTAAACACTCCAACTAGAACTTAATAGAACCCAATGCAAACCCAAATGCACATTTGGCGCCATACAAAACTAATCGTAACTTAAACACTCATGAGTAGTGCCAACTTAAAAGTACAAACATTTATTCCAATCGGAATCCCAAATTTTGAAGGTCCAAATTTCTCGATACTTTTTGCCCACAGTAGTAAAATACTAAAAGAATTTAATTTTTTAAAGCTTTCTGTCTTTTAAATAGGGCTGACGGCTTTAAAAAACAGCTGTATTAAAGATATGCACGTGAAACTTTTTACACTGTTGATAGTCATGTGCTAGGTGCCTTCACACAGAAAATTTACTTATTTGGCAGCTTGTATTAACATATATGTATAAAGTGTATATATACATATTTTTTTCTGCAGCCTGGCATTTAACGTGTTCCATATTATTTACTCATCAAAATCGTACAGCCTTTAGGATGCCCATTACCATTATCTTTGTGTATCCTGCAGTTGTTGTTTCTTGTCATTCGACTGCCTGATGATGTCCCCTTGTCATTCACGCAACCCGAAAAATGTCTTACAGTTAAACTATCTTTGTATTTTTACATTTTAAGACTTATATTAAAAATTGGTAAAGAGGGATTCAAGAAAGTTCTGTAAATGCGCGTAGAGCTAAATTTTCCGTTGTACAACGATTTTCCACGCAAAGTATGTATACGAGTATATCGCTTAATCAAATAATTAGATAATAAAAATTTTTCAATTCATAACTGTTAAATAGGAATTTTTTATTTTACTGAGCAATATCTATTATAATCTATGTGTCATCTTTAATTATAGCAAGAGGACTGACTGGAATAGTATAAATTTTTTTATTTTATTTGAATCTCATAATTTTTGAACTGTGTGCGCTATTTTCTTTGCTGTCACGGAGTCACTCTATATTATTTTCATCGACTTCCCATCCACCCACTGCTCTCATCCTATATCAGAAACTCTAGAAGCAAATCTAATTTCTGCTGCTGACAACCATTTAAATCATCCAATCATCCCAGTACCGACCGCGAGGATGCTAGTCGTAGTATAAATCATCGATTATCTTGTCGCGATGGAAAAGTGCTCGAGAGGCAACGTACATGCGTTTGCATTCATTAATGCTGATTTTCTATCATGATCAACTTTTTTATTGTAGAATGATGGTGCAAAGCAAATCATTATATTAATCATTTAGCGCCCTTAATCGGCGCGTGTGGCGCATTCGACGTTATTATAAACTATTTAAGAAAAGGCTGATGTAGACTTGTGTATTTAGGCTTAAACTTGTCGCATATCGCAGATTCCCGCCAAAGAAACTAGAAAATGACAAACTTTAATGTTGTTTTAAACACTAATGACAACAACAGTAACAAATAGCTTTAGGAATGACGACATGAATGATTGAAAGGATGACTGGTCACGGGCTGACTATGACTAACTGAGTGGTCCTTGTGCTCACTGCCGTTTGACTCAGTTCTTTTGATTATGCCAAAGCGCGATGTGGATAAGGTTTCTCCTCGAAAGCAGATGGCCTTATTTATGCTTGACAAAGCCAAAAGCTGGGAGCAGTGGCTATATTTGCTTAAAGCCACAAAAACAACAAGCGAATATCTTTTTGAATGTATGTACATATGTAAGTGTATGTAAAATGTGTGTATGACTGTTGCTATGCGAATTTTACCTCTGTCCCCTCCTCCAATTGTTGCTGCAAAGAATACATACTTACATTTTTCGAAACTGTTTTTTTTTTCTCACATTTGTTTTCTTTTATATTTTTGCTTGCAAGCAACTCGGCGTCATTGGACAGCGGCGTTCGAAAGTGTCAAATTATAATTTGCATTACAATGCTCAACACGTTTCCGTAATTTAACCAAGGACATTTAAATTATACATTTACTAATTCGTACACAATCAGGAAACTCTTAAAGGTTTAAAAAATATCTAAATTGTAAATTATTAAAGGGCTGCAGTAGACAGTTCATCGACGAGATCCTCTGTGCTTTTAAGATACCAATATAAAAGAACACTTTAAATTTGAAAATAAGATAGTAGGTCATTGGATTATGTTTGATTCGCAAAATTTTTCGTAGCTAAAGCTCTTTCTCCATTCTTTATTGTTGTATTTGCACTTGTAGTCCGAAAGTCCTTTTAAGAAAAAACGACATATTTTTTTTTCTTACAGAAAATCAATTTGTCTTTTATTGATTCAGAAAAAGTACAGTTTCATTATTTCGGATAACAGCGGTTGCTCTTTAGTGTTTGTAAAGAGACATTTTTATTTTGAGTTTTTTGAATTTCTCTTAAATCTTTTGCTATTTTCCGTTTTATCAGCTGCTATTCGCATTTCAACGCACTGCCTCAATGATTTCAGATTTCATTTTACTTACAGATAGATGTTTTTCCCTTTTTTTTTTAACTAGTCTTACTTAAGCGAAATAAGCACAAAAGCTGCAAAATGTTTGCTTAGACTTATTTTTTTGTTTTCATTCATTTGAATTTCAATTTATCTCCTTAGCTCAATTTCTTTAATGTATGATTTTTTGCAATAAGATTAAGCGCACAAAACGTACGCTTATAAATTTCAAAGTTTTAGCAAATTTGTTGCATTGTTTCTTATTCTCATAAATTTCATGTGTTTTTTTTATTTATTTTGTTGCTTTCTTTCTTTCTTCTGTTGCCTTCTGATTTTCCTAGATTTTAATACATTTTTCCGTATGCATATAAAAATGCTTAAAAGCGTCACATTGATGCAAAAAATAATACCTTAAAAAATACACAGAGATTTTAAAGGATATTTGTGGAGAGTTACAAAGATAGGGATATACATAGTTACCAGTTAACGCGGTGATATCGCTTACAAGAAAATTAATAAAGTTCTTTAAAAGACTTTGATTTAAAACTTAAAAATAGCAACAAGCGAAATTTACATTACTTTGCGCCCGGCTGACCATTGATAAACTGAAAGTTTATTATTTCATTCCTCTTCTGTCATTTACCTTTATGTTTTAATAGCTGTGTTTATATGCTAGCTTCTTTTAAGATTACTTATAACTATTTTCATACTTTTTTGTTCTTGATTTTTAATTTTTTTTGTTTATTAAATATATTGAGCCTTTTTCTTGACTCTTTATTACGCTGACTACACTCTGATGACATTATACTTGTCTCCGCTCGATTTGCCTATTATGCTGAATTTATTAGATCTCATTATTACATTTTGTTATAGCCTTGTTTATACTCATTTATTTATTTCATTTTATTAGTATTTTGTCAAAAAAGTTTCAAAAAAATATATATATGTATTTATTACTCCCTTAAATTGGCTTAATTAAAAATGTTGTTCTCAATTATGCTTTTCTCATTCACTTTTCTGCCAGCCGCACTCTACAACGGCTTTTGTTCTTTGTATAAAACACAATTCAATTAATTTAAAATGTATTATTGGAAACTATTTGGTGTACGGTAAGTAATTTTACTTATACATAGCAAACATTTATCTACTAGGTAATTACACAAAAAATGAAAAACCTAGAACAATTCTGCAAAACACAAATGTTAAATGAAATACAAACAGTTTACTTGTGATCTTTATTTTAAGTGTTTTATTTAAATTTTTGTGTTTATTTTGCAGTTTTATAGATTAGGCATTTGCTTAAAAAATATTTCAACTAATTCAATTTCAATTTTAATTTCTGTTCCGTTTTTCCTGGTTTGATTCAAGATAAGAACAATAGGCAAATTACAGGGTATTTTCTTTATCTGGTTGTTGTAGTATTTTGATTTAAGACAAACAATAAATTAACTACTTAAAATTAGTTAAAAAATAAAGTAAACTTATTAAACATAATTAAAACAAAATTCAGACGCAAAACAAATAATTATTAAGTTTGGTTTGATAAATTAGATTTGAAAAAAGTAAAGGTCTTGCAACAGTAGCCCTTATTTCAGGAGGACTACTTCCCAATCGATAAAGCATCGATAGCATTTTCAATATTAAGCCTAATTCGACATGTCGCTACTATTACTGCGTGCGTATTTGCCCCTGATCTAACTAGACAGAAACTACGTCTACCATCCATTCGGCGGTGAACTTTCACTCAAACCAACTAATTAAACGCTCATACGTTTCGACCAATTAAAAAACATATGTCCAACTTCATCTAATCTCCGTGTTCTTAATAGCAACGCGCCTTGTCAATCCGAACTTAGTAATGCTAAACTTAATTCCTAATACTTTGATCTTAGTTTCTATGTTGTTGTATTTATATCTTCTACTTTTTTTTACTATTTGTCTATAATCTTTTCTTTCATATTATTTATACTCAACAACAACATGTGTGTCATCGGGGTCTAGTATGCTTCGTTCTTTCGTTAAAAATAAGGTTGCTAAACACTTGCAGTTAAGATTTAACTTTTTCTACTCGTCCTTAAATAACTTAAATTCTAAGGATTTTCTGCCTAAAACAGTTCAAAAATGTTGCTTAGTATATTATTTTTTTCTAAAGGTAAAAACAAGAAATTCAAATAAATAAATTCAAATCAAAAAATAAAATTGCACTTCACATAGAGATACAGAGTATAGAAGAAGAGGATTAAAAATAAACATTCTGAGAATGGTAAACTAAAATAATAGCTATTCAAAATGTTGACGTATTTGTGATTTTTCGGCATTTTACCTATATTGAACTCTCTCCTGCAGAGGCGTCTCTTGATTACAATTTATTTTGTGTATACAGTATATTTAATCATTATTTTTGCGTTTGGAATGTTTGCAAATTCATTGCCTCATTTTTATCTGGTTCTTTGCGTGATTTATACTCCAACTTTGAAAGTCGTCTACATTTTAGTAGGCGCTGAGTGTTTTGTGTGTGTGTGTCTTTATCAATTCTGCAATTTGTTCTCATTCAATCTATATTTATTGTTTCAATTACTAATCAGTCTAAAGCAAATTACATTATGTATACAATTAAACAAAAAATAAACCAAGAAAAAACATTTTTTCTTTTAATGCCTTAAGTTAGTCTAAAGTGTTTTCTTTTTTTATAATATTGATAAGAAAACAAACATTCCACTTTTGTTTTGGTTTAGGCATAGGAAGACTTTTGGCGTTGTATTTTCGTTTGGTATTTATGTTATATAAGATTGTTTGAAACTGTTTTTAAAATGACAATTCATTAATTTTAATCATAAAGATAACATGCTCGAACATATGGGAATCAAAGACTTTGCTCAGGAATGTTTGTTTGGTTGACATGGTCTATGAGTGCGAGAGGATCTAAACAGTTGGGATTTGACTGGGTTTCAATTTAAAAAAACGTTTCTCTCATTTTTATAGAAGTCTAAATCTACTCCCTCTCTTTCCCTGAAATTCTCATACCCACTCAATATTGCATTCAATAAAATCACAAATACGATCTGCTTTTAGGCGTAAGTCTGAATTTTGTAATAAAAAAAATATATATATTTGTATATATAAATAAATATGATAGGCTTCAATTTTTAACTCTGTGCTGTTTGTTTCATTGTCCATTGATCTATTAACTCATTGAATACTAAAGACTTATAATTAGAGACTTGGGAAATAATCGCTCAATTTCCCATTTATAATGATTTTTTTAGTTTTCTTATTTCTATTTTTTTAATCATATACTTCCATTTTAACTTTTAAAAATTAATTTTTTTGTATTTATTTCTGCTACTGCTGTGCCGTTTACTATTACTTGTTGTTGATTCTTTCTTATTAAAAAAACATTTCGCTTCCTTTTCCACTGAGGAGTTAACTATGGTTTGAAACTAGAATGCTTCCTTTGTTTTCCTCTTTCTTGCTATCGTTTTCACATTTCATATTTGTTCATATTTCCGTATATGCCTCATTGTTTGGCTTCAGTTCTTCATGTACCTTTTATCTCGCTTCATATCCCGTCACTCAACATAATTGTCATAATCACCATTCTAGACTCATTGCTAAACTACAGTGTTTGCAGAAAAAATACACTATGCTATTTCCATCATCTTATTTTTGTTGCTTTTATTTCTCCATTTATATATGTGTGTTCTTATTTAGTTGCTACTAAAACACAGTTAAACGGAAAAACTGTAAACAGCTATAAAAAAATCATTAAATCGACTGATGAGCACAAAAATATGCTAAAAATTATTACAAGATTTATTTTTTCATCCTATTTAGTCATTCATATTTATATCATAGGTTTTTATTATTATTCAAAAACTTGTTGATCATTTCTTCATTTAACTCTAAAACTACTAAATTTACTGTTTACTGCATTTTTGCTAGTATTTTAATCTAGTTATCCCTCTCAACGGGGAAGGTTTTTTAATTAATATTTTATTTTCTGCTGCGTATTAAGTTCAAAAAGTACAACGCTAAAATTTCAAATGAGTGGAACGTTCGCAAATAACAAAAATATTTCAATTATAACATCCATTTGGGATTTGATAATTTCTATTTTACAATTTCCTGAAAAATCATGAAAAATGCAATTCTCTTTGTTGATTTTAACACTCTTTCCCTTTTCATATATCTTTTGTGCTTGCAATTAGCGTAGAACACTATAATCTATAAACTCACACCTATTCAACAACAATTTCGCTCTCAAATATAAATAATACAAATTAAAATATACTATATAATAACATAATTCATTATAAGTTTTTTCTTTGTCTCATAGACGACATAGACAATAACAATAATGTTGCCGTTATGTAAATGTTAATTTCATCTCTTCTGCTTAGCTTTGTGGTTTGCTTGCATTTCAAATTTATTATTTATTTTTTTAAATTATTTAATTTTTTATTTGCTTGTGTTTCGTTAATAATAACTTACATTGCACACATTAAAGAATTTCGGCCAAAAAAAGAAAATTCTTGGGTTGTTTCTTGTAGCATTCATTCACATGGGCTTGCTTTAATTGCCTTTACTTTCTACTTTATTCTCGACGCAAGTAATATTTTTGAAAGTAAATTTACTTACCTAGAAAATTTACGAATATTGTTATAGTCGCAAATAGTCGCTTCTTAATTATACGGTAACTTTTCTGGTGTTTTCGTTCCTTTAATGAAAAGTTGCTTTCACGATTTATTCTTTCTACTGCTTTTCATTACTGCTGTTAAGCTTTTTATATTTTTTTATTACTATATTGTATTATTTAAGTTTAGTCTTTGCTTTTCTTCACTTCTCTACGCTAATGCTCTCAACATCTATAATCATTATTTTTCTTATCTGTGCTTCTACTCTTCCATTATAAATAACTCTGACTCTGTTTCTCTTTTCCTTAATTTTTGCTGAACAGCACCAATTCTTTTGACCGTTGTTGTTCACGTCATTTTTTATCAACCGGCTTCCTGTCTGTCTTGTTGTTGTTTTTTCCCCACAGTTTTTTTATTGTTGTTATAGTTGTTGTTGTTGCAGCTTTTTTGTAGTTGTTAATATTGTTATTCCAGCGATTTCATAACAAAGTACTCAAATCGGGTACTAAAATATTATACCTGAAACGGAAAATGCCTTTAGTTTTTTTTTTAATTAAATATATATACGAAATTAAATAAATGATAAGAAACTAACAGTGTATTCAAACTTGATTTTCTTAAACTAAACGGATTTCATAATATTTTGAAAGATTTTTTATAAGATTTTACATAGTAAAAAAGCATTTATAATAAGAGATCTTTGGGTTCAATGCATGCCGGCTCAATGATATTAAATTTACGTGTTTTATGAAGTATATGTATTGAGTTTAATGATATTTACCTAGTATTTATTACCAGTACTTAGGCTGCTTAGTAACTATACTATATAGAAAAGAACATATTGGGATGATTGTTGTAGTTTTGGCACACATGAATCAAAAAAAGAAATAAAAGAATTTATATTAAGTTATGAGATTTTGAAGTTAAAAAACAGATCGGAAGCAAACAGGCAAGCAACAACAGGCAGCACTCAAAATAGAAGAAGAGAAGTGTATGGAGAGGTGTTTTTCAAAATTAATCGATGTTCATAAGTATTAATTGAAAATCTGCAATCAAATGCTAATGAATGCGATATGAAATGAGGCGAGTGAGTATTGAAAATAGTTTGTAGTTGTTGTTGTAAGTGGGAAAAAGCGTTAAGCACACAGCACATGCAAATAATTTTTGAATTCGAAAAACAGCAAAATCGCTCTAAGGGTTTAGGTACACTGAGTGTCTGGTGAATAAAATGTCTGTATAAGGGACTTAGAGGGATCAGAAAGCTTTTTGAAACGTTTTAAGCCGCTGTTCATTAACTTGAGAGACACTGATTTATTGAAAAAATGAGAGAGAGACAGAGAGAGAGAGAGAGACATCACTCACCTCGCGAAGACCTATTTGGGAGCGGCTTGATGTGCATACTGTGTGTATGCCTCGTCGGGTGATGCAGCTGTGCTAGCCTGTTCGGAATCTGTCATTGGCATTGTTGGTATAATAGTTGGTGGTGCGTAATATGGATAAGTTGGACTAATATACTGTAACGATGGAGAAAAGTTCTATAAAGGAACCGAAAAGGAACGGAAAAATAGAATTAAGAATAGATATAGAATATAAATAAAATATATCAACATCATTCAAATTTTCAAACGCACACATTATGTAGAAGACTTTTCAAATTTTCAAAGTCTGCAATAGTTATTCCAATGGATGCGAATTAGTATCGACATTACTCAAACTATTATATGTACATTCATATATACATTTACATACATTAAAGGTGAAATTAGGTGCTCATGTTAAGCCATAAGGATAGAATATAATACATAAACGGCGTTTTGCCATTGAAAGAGCTCCTTTTCAGTGGCTGAGCTTTTTAGACAATATTCTTGTGAAGAAAACTGGAAAAAATGTCTGGGGAAGAGTCTTTAAATCAGGCCGGTACAGCAACAATGGAAAATCTTGCTTTATTGGTAATTTGCGCCAAAAAAAAAGAAGAAACTACTTTACAAAAGTCAGCTTCCCAGCTCTTACGAGATATATAAACATATACATATACATATTGTTTGAGTGTTGTTTTTAAAGAATTCATATGAAATTGGTCGCCCTGTTAGCACTTACAGAGTTGCCAATCTGCAGTGTGGCCAACTGCGGCATCATTGTTCCATAAGGCACACCCGTTTCGCCACTGACCATCATCGAGATGCCACGTGGTTGCACCTGATTAACAGCCTCCGGTTTATATGAGGTGACGCCCAATTGTGGAGCGGCAGCCATCTGCATGTACTGCAGAGCAGATGAGGAATACTGATAAATGTTGGACAAATGCAATGCAATGTTTAATAATTACTTCACTCACCTGATCATCTACCTGAGTGATTGGCTGTGTCATCATATAGCCGGGTATCCATTGTGAGCCAGCCACTGGGTAGCCACCCACTTGGGGTGCCCCAAAACGGGAATATGGCACGCCAATGGGTGTGCCAACATTGACGCTGACACCATTTTGTTGCATGCTTGGATCATAGGTAACGGGTATACCCTCGGCGGAGACATCGCGCCACGCGCGCGCATTTGGATCAGGTGTTTTAAAGAGATTCTTCTTTTTGGGACCACCATCGGCAAATTTCACCAATAGCGGATCTTTGGCACCCGGTATTGTATTACCGTTGAATATTTGAATAATTTGCTCACATTTCTCACGGCTCTCCATTCGTGCAAATCCAACGCCTAGACATGGTTAATGTTTTCAAATTTATATAAAGATTAAATCTGTACCTGTTTGTGTTTCTCTTACCCTTTGAGTTCATTTGCTGATCGCGCAAAATTCGGGTGGAAACAACTTGACCATATTTCGCTAACATTGCCTCTAGATCGGTTTCCTTAAAGTGTGGCGGCAAATTTGCTATATACAAATTTGTGGGATCCTGTTCCTGTTGCTGTGTAGTTGTTGGATGCATTGGACAGCAGTGTGAATAATTTACGTTTGTGTATTTATTTTTGGTTGTTGTTGGAGGATCAATCGATTAGTTTAGTTTTTTCGTTTGTTTGGTTTTTATTCAAGGTTCCACACAAAAGATAGACATACATAAACAAAAGCATTTTTTGGCATAAGCGTGTTTTTTATGCGTGTGTGTGAAATTTTTCGATGAGTTTGTATGCATACAAAACAATGACAGACACGTGTTTCAAAAGAGAGTGAGAGAGAGAGGAGGAAAAAATTAAAACGTGGAAATTTCGTCATTAGTAAAATTTTCAAACATTTGCTCTTTTGGTTTTCTGGTTATTGTTAATGTTGTAAGTGAGTGTGTGTGCTTGTGTGTTGTTTGTGTGCCTGACTTAATCGGTATTTCGAATGCGAAATGTTGTGTCATATGAACTGCCTCTGCTAAAGACTTAAAATTTTGCTTAAATATACCTAAAATATGTTTAAAAGGAGCAAGCTCGCAGACTTTAACAATATATCTGTATGATAAGTATAGGCATGTCTGATTATGATATGTTAATATATGAAATATACAACTGACTATAACTTCACTTAATTAAGTTAAATACCTGGTCACATATGTATGTCTTAGTTTAAGTGAGTTTTATACTTAGAGTTTAGTTTTGGTTTTTGATTTCTTAGTTAGATTTTGGCCGGCGCAGGTTTGTAGCATTTTGCGTATTCAAACAACAAAGTTTGTAGGTTGGTTATATGGCTGGCTATAACTTCAAATATACGAGTTCAATTTATACAGTTTGAGATGTAAAGTACATTGAGCTATAAATAGGTTAAATGATCATTATGTATGTTATTCTCTATCTAAGATTATTACGTTACGTTTGATAATCGACTTTTGTACAAACACAATATCTATTTAATATTTAATAAGCTAGCTCGCTATTCCAATCAATTAAGAGAAATGGTACTTAAAGGTTTTTTATCTGTGTTCATTCAAATAAATACAGATTTGATTTGTTTAAAAGTTGTGTCCATGGCACAATTATAAAAATTCCGACTTAAGAGCCAGCTAATTTTCTGTTACGATTTAAATACCAACTTTAGTCAAAATAGAATTCCGCTTTGACTATTAAGCTACTAATTCTGTCAATGTGAACACTGGAATTTCCCATTTTTCATACCTACAATACAAATTAAAAATCTAATTTTATACAAATTTTCTATGTTGTAATTATTGGTATAACTTTAAGAATGTTTGGCTTAACTAATACGAATCCAACTATAAAATAATAAGATGGAAATCTTAAAATATCAATAATCATATGAACTGTCGACATAAATTATTAATCGACATCTCAGTTTTAAAGGATAATACAATGAATGTCATAGTGAAATAAGGTTTGCAAGGCGTGTTTACTATATCAAAGTCCCTCACTATACAAAGTTTATCACTATATCCCGACTTTACACTACCTTTAAACTTCCATTAATTGCAATTTGAAAACACAGTACAGTACAATAATTTTAATTATTTTTTAAATACTTTTTCAAGTTAATACATTACTAATCAGAGCCACCTGGATATCTACTTAATATGAATATGCTATTTAATAACGGATTAATTGATAAAATGTAAATGAAAGAAGACATTTCTATTTTTAGGGTTTCTATAATGATAACTAATCTTTAATGGACACATTGTCTATTTTATTCTTTCCATATCGTATGATTTTACATAAAATAATTATTAACAAATTGAATTTGAATGCTAGTTGTACAATACGTAACAATTTTGAGAGTTTTGGTAATTACACTAATTAAATACCTGGCAACTATTTAATACAAATTTTTGTAAAATAAAAATCACTTATTGTATAAATAATTTACCAACAAATCCACTAAATTGTTATTTACGTTTAATTTAAATTGAGCAGTATTTCTGCTAAGGGAATATTAAAGCAAAGGATTATAAATTTGCGAAATAACGTTTCTGCCGCTCCATAATAATGTTTTAGTTATGAGTGTACTGGTACAACTAAATTCAAGTTAATCAACAATTGAAAAAAATTTTGTTTTCCAATTAATATTTAGTCTACACTAAATTAGTAAGTCAAAAAAATTAATATTTATTAAAATTTTAAAGATATTCTCGGTTTTGATGTGTATCAGGGAGCTCATTAAAAATTAATTTAACAATTTCGTCCGGCTTCATTTAGTGTACGCTAAAAATGTATCGATGACTACTAAATTTCGAATATGTACTATAATAATTGTGGATGCGTATTATTAAGTATACTATAGCTTTTAGGATACAAAAGAGATTTATACATAAATATATTTCAGCTACACTATATTCTAGGGGAATCGCTATGGTTGGAATTTGGTTTCAATTTAGTTGAGGGACATTTTTGGCTTGGGATTAAATTAAATTGCATGTAAATGAAATAAAAATTGAAATGTATGTTTATAAACGTAAATTGAAGAAGACATTTGAGGAATTGAATGATTTACTGTCAAGCGCGACTTATTGCTTGAAAGGAATTTGTATTATAAATTTAGAAAATATGCATTAGTCAGAAACAGACGGACAGCTGTTAATATTGATCAAGAGTAAAAGACTTTGGATAGTTGCAGATATCCGTCTGTCTCTTTATCAAGTCTGTTATATTTGATATTTGTACTTCGATCAGTTTTGAAGATTAATTTTGATTATTAATAAACGATTTCATTCTTTTACTAGAATTTGAAAAATTCTTGGACAAAAATTTCAGCTAAATAAAAAATATATAAAAAATGTAACAATTTAAATAATTCCAACAATGACATAAACGATTTGATTATCTTAATAAGTAACTAAATAAAACTCTTTAAAATCAAAATTTCGAAGTATAAATCCTTCATTAATAACAGAATAAACGAATAACAATGATTTGTTGACTAAATATGGGAATTAGTTTGGGGTTAGGTGGGAATACGGATTACGGATCACAGTCTTGATGGGGACAGACAATTTGCAGTGTGAGGAGTGAGTATTACTTGCATGCAAACAAACGTACAATGGCCGGCCTATGAAGCACCCAGATACCCACTTTGGCCATCTGAGCTTGAACGCCCTTCGCCTGCAGTCCCTTGACGGCGCCCTCAGCGTACGCTGGCTGCTCAAAGTCGACGAAGCCGTAACCTGTAAGAAACATATTTTGTTTTTGTTTTGTTTTTGTTTTTCGTTTCGTGTGTGTATCGTTTTACATAGGGAGGTGGAATTTTTTTTTTAATTGCATGTTATAATATATTTTTTTATATATATATAATTGTACAAATGTGAAATAATTTGTTTTATTTTGAGCACACATTTTAAATTGTATAGAAGAGGAAATATTGTTCGTGCAAAATCAAATTCGGTATAATCAAGAGAAGAGTAAAAAAACAAATCAAAAACAAAATAAATTCGAAACGTATTTCGAATTGAGTGATTAAAAATAGAAAAAAGAGTGGGAGAACGTAAAAAAAAATAAAAAATTAATTAATAGCCTGTTGTGGCAGAATTTGCTTAATCTAATAACGATCAAAAGGACGACTAGTAAAGAAAATAAAATACAAATAGCTATATTGACCCTTTAGAATTTAAATATCGTTTCACAGAAAACAAGTTTAACTGGTGAGAGTATTTTCTACCCTTTTAAGCTTTTATTCAGCATCATTTCTTGGGGTCAATATACTTAAACAAAGAGAAAAAAACGTTAAGTATAAGTTCTTAATTACACAATCGTTTATACAGTTCGGTTTCGTTTTTGTTAAATATTTCGCATATATCATCGTTATTATTTGTAGAAGAAGGAAATATTAGGGTTACAGTGCAGTAGAATGAATGCATGGATGATACGATTGCGAAAGAAAAAGTATACGAAATTATTAACTCATAATTCAAATTAATCAAAAGGAGGTTGAGAAGTTCAAACACAGAAAGTAGAAAATTTTAGCTGTCAATCGATAATTTTCTAAAAACACAAAAAAGAACAACCCAAACATTAAAAAAATTCCAGAAAAATATTCCAAAATACAAAAACAAATCTATATACAAAAGTATGAATGGTAAATTTTTGTTTTAATATTCTTAGTATTCAATGCCTTTGAATTGAGCATAAGCTCAGTGGGTTTCTTTACTATATTTCTAGTTGTCGTGGAATTAGCACACAATTTCAAATAAAAATTTGATGAATATTCTTTTCTGTTTTACAAGTCTTTTTTTATTATTAATTCAAAATTGTACATATGCAAAAACGGGTAAAAAAAGTACATAAGTTTAAGTGGGACGATAAAAATTTGCGCTTTGGTTAATATAAAGAATGCGTATGAATACATCCAAAGTTATATTAATTCTGAAAATTCAGATTGAATTGATTGAACTTTAGTTAATAAAAAGAATGTGAATGTATACATCCAATGTAATATTAAACCTTAAGATCAGTTTAAATATAGCGGATCCCATACATGTTGAATACTGAGCATATTAAAAAAGAAAAATACAAAGAAGAAAGAAGAAAAGTTGTAATTAAGAAAATCTTTTCTTTTATACTCATTTGTAATTTTTCTGTTATCCATTTTTGTATCTTGATTGCATAACACATACTAATAATACATATACGAAAAACACACATAAATAAAATAATGATGAGAATGGTGAAGAAAAAAATACCTTTACATTTGTTTGTTGTTTTATCTAAAATAGCCTTGGTTGATATTATTGTTCCATATCTGCAAATAAGATATACAAATAAAATAGATGTATTTATGTTTCTCAACAGGGAAAAGAAACGACTTCATGTAAGCAACATTTTGAATTTATAATATTTTAAGTTTAATAAATTAGCATACTTACTGTGCACACATATTAACTAAATCCTTATCGGTTGTCCCTTGTTGAAGTCCGCGAATATAAAGGTTTGTCTTTGACAATTGCTCACCGCCCTGTTGATTTTGATTCTGTACCGTACCGTTGGGACCCATTGTGGTGTTTGTGTTTGTAGTGTTGCTCAGACTGGTGCTCAGTGTGCCACTTTGGGAGCCCGTATTCGATGAGCTGCTGGAGTTCGTATTGCTCGGTGAGGCTGCAGTGGGAACACGCTGTCCGTACTGTTCGAATAAAATGGAACAAATAAAATAAATAATGAATAAGGCAATAGATCAAACAATGGGTTATAAAAATGTACATAGCTAACCATTTCTTTTAAAAAAAAAAAAAACAACAAATAACCAAATAATATTACACGATATTTCAAGAGGAATAGATTTTTTCAGGAGATATCTCAAACATTTTCACAGCTTGAGAATCTGTTACTGTCTTATACATTGTGAACAGATTTAAATACACATAAGTTTGGCGTTTAGCAGATATTCTTTTTTGTTTTAGATTCTTTAAACACATAAAGAGTTCGGCGATGCTTTTTAAGTGCTTAACTGCCAAAATTGACGAATGCAGATAAATAATATTCGAGATAATCTCAATACAGGGCAGACCAAAATTATTAAAAATGACGCAGGCACCGCATCTCGTAGACAAAAAAAATGTGTGTCTGGTTAGTAATTTCTGCGTGGTTGATAGATGCAAAACAACAGTCTCTTTAAATTCATGTCAATTGCAAATAATATAATAAAATGTACAGACACAGTTACATATATGAGCGGAAACAGCGGCTCCTATTTGCCAAGTACTTGAACTTGCAATGATAAGTGAATGTAATCATGTGAAAAGCAACAATAAAATGCAAAAACAAAATAATAAATTTATTAAATTAAAGACGATAGCGGAATTGAGTGGGCGACCAGCTCAACGCTGCTGGGATTAAACTTTAAAGAAAGAAGAAAACAGCAGATAATATACTCGATGAGTCAAAGGTTCACAAAGGAAATGGACAATACTTGAAACGGCTAGGGGGGCAAGGGGCGTCTTGCAAACCCAGCAACAACTAAGAAATGTCTGTCTGGTTTTTGTGTTTTGCCTTCTGTCGTTTAAGAGGAGTCTAAGCGCATATATGCACATGCATTGTGTAAATACACATAAATTTTGTTTTAAGTATATAAATTTAGATTATTTTGATATTATTGTTGAACTTTACTATATAAGAGCGTCATTAATAAGCATCGTCACATCAGTTCAATATCGTGTGCTATTTAGTTATATGTACATGTTTGTCATTTAATCAAAAATTCGAAATTAAAAGTTGATATCAAAAACTGCGAGCAAACAGTTGACTGGAATTTAGTTGAGTTAAGCAAACCACTGGAGGTATCAGATCATTAAAGGTCAGATGTCGACACTTTAGTTACTGTGACTGTTGCATTTTTAATGAGTTGTATTAATCAGCTAAAAGTCAAAAGCAATGCTAGAGGCGAATCTGAGGTGTATCTCACCAGGTGGTTATGAAACATATCAATCTCTGTCGTTGATGGCCGTCAAAATTGGCCCAATTCAATAAGCAAATTGTCTTTTTGCCTGCCCACTAAAGGTTTAACTGATTGGCAGCCAATTAGCAAATGTTGGATATCTTATTGTACATAAAGCTTTAGATTCTTGAAATAAGTACGTTGAAATAAATAGCGTTATATATAGTGAAAAATCCTCCTGAAATATTATGTTAAAACTATTCTCAGATATTAGCAATACTAACTTCAAATTCTGTCTATTAACTTTAGCTTATTTTTATTACCATATTTTTTCAATTTTTTTTTTTTGCAGTGCTATTTTAGCACTAAATATGTATATAGTGCAAATGGTATTCAATTTACCATCTCTTCTGCAATTTATCAAAGTAATTTCTTATACCACCTACCCCTACAAAGCAATAAAAATTCGGATTGCTATGTATAAGTTTTGGTACTGTTTGGTTCCATTATGACCGTTGTGACCCACACAACCAAGACATATGGATACTTATCAAAAAAGGTGAGGTTGAATATATCCAACAACTAAATACAGAAATACAGATGTATGTTATTCATATGGCGCGTGATACATCGTTGTCCCATTAGCAATAACCACTAATCACTGCACTGCAAAATGTCTGCAGTGGCCAAATAATTTATGTGACACGTGCAAAACATTCGTAATTTTGTGTTTTCCAAGCCTTAAAAGCAGTTACACTATCAAATATAGCATCTGAACGTGATTAGAAACTACTTCGAGTTGAAAACGGGGCCATTGTAAGTGAAGTAGGGACAATCAGAATTACGATATGAAGAAGTGTATTAATAAATCTTCTATCATTATTACTTAAGTATTTAAAAAATTTCTTTTCATTATCAAATTGTAAAAGAAAACTATATGTTTTTTTTTTAATAAAGTTTCAAAAAGTTTTAAGAAAATATAAATATTTATTTTACACACGAGTATATAATACGATTAACTACCAAGTGTGCCAGTTTAAAGAAGTTTAAAGAAAATAGGCGGAACACACAAAACACTTTTTAAGAAAGCTAGAACTCCCGCTGCCCCACTGTTTTTAATTTTATCACGCAAACTTACTTTAAAAAAAGCCACATTTGACGGGAAAACCGTTTTGACAACACTGGTATCTATCATTCTTTTGTCACTTTCCTTATGCTGGGAAAATGAGTGGGAATGGATGCCACGAATGACTCGTGAATGTGTGAATAGCGGAAGTAACACTTAATTCAAATTCGTGAGCACATGATTCGGAGGCGGGCGTATAGATAGATAATGGAGTGTTGGGTTGACTAGGGTTGCCTTTAAAACACGGGTACTCAATACAACAACACACAATGGCAACATGGCAAATTGTTGAAGACAACACGTTTTGAACACAACAAAGGCAAGGACGACAACAATGGAGAGTCTCAGAACAAAAGACACTTAAATGTGTACTCATATGCTTCTATTTCCTCACGCTCCTGAAAGTAGAGCTAGTATGTAAATGCGGGTATTTGAGTATAGTTTGCTAGTTGACCAAAAAAAAAAACAAATTCTTTTTATACCACAAATATACAATTCCTTTGCTAATTATATCAAATCAAGTCGAGTCAATCTGAAAATGTTACACGTGTAGAATGTATATAAAGTACGAAGTACATAGTGCACTTAGCCTTTTTTCTTCAACAGACCCATTTTTCCCTCTCTTATTAATTATGGCACAAGTCACTATTACAAACATTGATTTCAAACATTATTAAAATAAGAAATTTGCAATTGTAAAAAAAAAATAATTATAAATCCCGTAGGCATAGGAAACTTGCGTAGCTACTGCGCTGCCGCTCACGTATCCATCGCTGCTGCGATTTGTTTCTGTCACGTCGCTGTTATTCCGCTGTTAGGCCAACAAAAACGCACACTAACGCAATGCAAACATATGAATGTGTTGGTGCCGACCACTGCACTAGACTCACGTTGACGACGATGACAGTATGTGCAAACAAACCGCCTACGATAATTACTGTACGGCAACGGAAAACACAACAGCAACCAAAACAACAACAAACTGAAGCCGCAAACGTAATCTGAGCCACCAATACATGTGCAAAGTACATTGTACATGTATATGTCTGCTTGCATGTGTATAATTAAAAGTGAGTCATATGAAATAGCACCAAGCGAAATATAAAACGCTAACGAAACACAAACGATTTGACCTTTATATTTGTATGCGAATCTAGCATAAGTTTTTAATTTATAACTTTAGTAAAAACTTTAAGTACAGATTGATTACCATCTTAGACTTTCTTGACAAATGCAACTTTGTTTCAATTCAGATATTCTTCACATTGATGACATCATCCAGAACTGCCACATATTAAATGTATCTTTCAACACAAAAGAACAATTTTATCGCAGTCTTCTTGTCTTGATGTCTTCTAATCGCGTAAAACTGCAAAATGGAATTCCACTTTGCTGATTCACCATCCCCTTTCCTTTGCGGACTACTTCGACAGAAAAACTTCGGTTCGGTATTCGTCACTCGATCAGCCGATAGTCGATCGTATTTCCGAGATGCCGGTGCCTGGTACTGCTACTGGAATGGTTATCGTACTGCTTAATTTAGTTGAATTCCGAGAATTACTTGTATGAGTGGATAACAACAAATGGCGATACAAAGAACAGCTGACATAATTTCGATATTTCAGTTTTTGCCTTTACTGATAAGCTACTCCTAGAACTAGTTATCGTTACGTGTCTGCTCGCCTTAAAACTTGTTCTTTTCAGTGTTGTTGTTAATGGAACGTGACGGTAGCTACAAATTTTAGGCTGATAAAAATTGCATTGAATAGACGTTTGTATAAATATTAATTTATTCTCAGATTTTGTTTTTAAAAACATTAATATTACACTAAGCTAAAAATATATATCAATTAAAATAACATTGCCATACACAAAGAATTTATTACACATAAATTCTTTATGAAAGTTTAATAAAAAAAAAAGAATTACAGTTTTCAGTGTCGCGACATTTTCGCCATTTTAAATTGAATTCTTTTTACACAGCTTTTTTTCTGATTTGCATTTTTAAACGCGCACAAGAAAATAAAGTCAATAAAAAGTTGGCAAAGCAACCTCATCTGTCGCTAGGATATATGTTAAAGCTGTCAGAACAACGTTGCTAACAAATTGTTGTGTTGTATTTCTTTTCTGGCAGGTTCAGGAAACTGACGCCGTACAGTAAAGACAAGTGGTCGACCAAATAACAAACATTTTGAAATAAAAATGGCCCAGTCATTGGCCAGGATGCTAATTCTAAAATTGAATATAAAAAAAATTAGATAAGCAAGTGTTGTTTTTTACAACTGTTAAGTTGTTATCGAAATAAAACAAAGGCGTTAGCTTTCAAAGGGTTATATTTGCCTACACAGAAACATTTCGGATAGGTGAAGCATATACAGATCGAGAAAAGATATGTATGTATCTATAGGACCGAGGGGAAAAGCATCAAGAGAGAGACAGATAGCATTTACAACAACACTACAAAGTCAGCAGTGCAATGACTGCATATTTTATGTGTGTAAAAGAGAAAGTTTTGTTTAGTTATTATTTGTTTACGTACTGCACTCTCCCATATTTTGACTTATTCCCATAATCAAATCTTGGTTCGTTTTTTTTTTATCAAGGATTAGGGAAAAAGGTTACTTCAATTTAAGTGTTGAATGAATTACTTTTTACAACTGAGACAATGAAAACACTCGCTGAAGCTTAAAAGTATGTTCATGTCTACAAGCATTAGCTGTTGAAATTAATTGTACTAACCTCCAAAGTGTTGAGCTGATTAACCCACTGGTAAGCCTAGAAACAAATGCAAATCGAACATTCTTATCAGAGATATGGAAGAGACATAGATAGAAGCAGACAATAGTAAAAAATCATTGAATAGGTTTGATTGAAATTAAACAATTAAAAAAGTTATTATTTTAATTTATATCATGTTTGTTTTTATTGAATACAAAACAGTTCAAATATATTTAAGATATAAATTTAGTATTTAATACTTTTCACAAGAGTATAAAAGTGAAAATACCATATATTTCTATAGTAAAATATAATCGGCTACAATTTGGAACTGACTAATAAAATTCCGATTGCAGCTATCACTCCTACAGTTTCATTTTTCCATACTCTTTGCTCTTGACGTTTGTAAAACAATTTAATCACTGCGGACGGCAGTCCGCGCTAGTGACGAAAGCAGCACGAAGGGTGCGAAGGCGACTAGCATATATACACAGGAAGAATGGAAAATTTGCTATGACTGTCCGATCAGGTCGAGTTATATACCGATTTAAAGGTATCAACTCAACTTACAAATGTGCATACTAAGAGTTTTGAAAACTCACCTGGTTCGTGAGATAAACAGGTGTAAGTGGGAGGGGAAAAATTTTAATTATTGGAGCTAATGGGGCCGTTGGATCCTTTTTGAATTTGTGTTTAATTTTTTACTATTCTAATCAAAAATACGCGTCAAATGACACCTCGATCATCGAAATCCGACTACTGGTTCAAAAGATAAATTATTTTGAAATTTTTAGTTGTCTTCCAAAAATGAGATGAAAAGTCAGTCTGTTTGTTTGTTTGTTTGTTTGTTTGTTTGTTTGTTTGTAAGGATCAAATCGTTGATTTAGCTTAAAAGTTTGAATGAGGACTTGTTCCCGATCAAAAATCTAGAAACGTTTGTTCTACGACTTTTTCGAAAAAAGCTAGTTTAGCGGGAAATCGCTAAAAACCGCTAAAATTAAAACCCTTATAGCAGTCAAACGATAAAAGCTACAGATGCGATCTATATATCGTTGAAAAGGTATTTTGAAGGGCTGTTATGCATACCTTTTAACTTTTTTTCTAAAGTACATAGGTAAATTGCTACAGGTGACATAAGGTATTTTCCTTTACGTTTTGGCGGTTTTTGAGAAAACGCCGCTAACGATTTATTTTAAATTTCAATATGTTTTAGTTTGTAAAATTTCGCGTTTTTTGATATATGACACAAAAATTTTTACCGATAGGTTTGGAAGATAAAAAATATTAACTGAATATGTACGTTTTACTTTGAATTGGAATAGGGCAGCAGCAACAAAGTGTCATTGCAGCCAGTTTGATTGTTTGGATAGCTTAAAAGTTTGAATGAGGACTTGTTCCCGCTCAAAAATCTAGAATCGTTTGTTCTACGACTTTTTCGAAAAATCGCTAGTTTAGCGGGAAATCGCTAAAAACCGATAAAATTGAAACCCCCATAGCATCCAAACGATAGAAGCTACAGATGCGATCTATATATCGTTGAAAAGGTATTTCGAAGGGCTCTACCTTCAAAATTTTTTCTTTAAGTGAAAAGGTAAACAGCTACAGGTGAAATAAGGTATTTTTTTCCACATTTTGGCGATTTAAGAAAAATCTACACATGAAATCACTTTAAAATATGTTATATGTTATGGGCAATTTGATTCCGCGTTTTTTGACATATAACACATATCTGTCAAAATTCGTTTGGACAAGATATTACCTCTTAACTGAATATACCTTTTACCTTTACACTACTGCATGTACATATGCAGTATGTACACTGCTTGCAGCGTAATGCGGAAATAAACTGCTTGCAAGTGGTGAATTCTTTTTGCGGCAGATAAATCATTTTATAATCAAAAATATAGAATCGTTTGTCCTACGACTTTTTCGAAAAATCGCTAGTTTAGCTGGAAATCGCTAAAAACCGCTAAAATTTAAATACTCATAGCATCCAAACGATAGAAGCTACAGATATGATCTATATATCGTTGAAAAGGTATTTCGAAGGGCTCTTAGGAATACCTTCAACGTTTAGTTTTTATTTAAAAAGGTAGAATGGGTATAGGACAGCAGGTGCAAAGTGTCATAGCAGCCAGAGTTGAAAAGTGCTGATAGCTTTTGCGCTGGGCATGTGTGTTTTTGTACAAACAATAAACAAAATTGACAAAGCTATACTGTCAAAAAATATTGCTATTTCAAAATTTCTGATGTCTTATTCAAAAATTTCTGATATCCCATAAAAAAACCTCTTTACGAGGTAAAAGTCTAGTGACGAAAACATTTTCATGCCCCAAAATTTCTGATATCCAATTTTGTGACGAATAATATTAAGTTTTACACATAAATGATTTTAAACAAAATTTTTGCATTCGGCACTGCGCAAAACAGTGAGTTTTATTTGGTATTAGAATTGAGGCATTTTAGTGCAATGTGCCGAGTGCCAAAATTTTGTTTAAAATCATTTATGTGTAAAACTTAATATTATTCGTCACAAAATTGGATATCAGAAATTTTGGGGCATGAAAATGTTTTCGTCACTAGACTTTTACCTCGTAAAGAGGTTTTTTTATGGGATAATGTTAATAATCGTTAATAATGTTAATAAGAGCCGGTGATTCATTTTCATGCCTATCTACACACACAGATGCATATACAAATATCCATGTAAATACAAATCCACACAAAATCTGACGGCTGCGGTTCATTTTATATTTCCCACAAAAGCTAGAGCTAGGCAATAAATTGTTGCTCTTGCAGACATTGAACTTTATTTTTTGGCTACTTTTTCAGCGAGTACAGGTGTGTGGGCGCAAAGCAAAAAGTTGCGAAAAAAATTTATAACAGTATTAAGAGCGACACACACACAGAGGTAAAAAATAAAATACATATGTATGTTCGTACATATATGTATGTATATGTAAATACATATTTCAGGTTATTAAATTTTTGCCGCAGCCAAAAAACACAGGAATTGAGAATTAAAATCTACATAAAATGAGAGTCATTTTGGACAATTGCTTTTATTTACTTTGTTTTGCGTTTGACAGCTGCTGCCTCTGCTTGTACTGGAGAATGACGACGATGACGGCGTTTGCTTTTTGCCGCTGTTTCTTCACTTTTCTATTACACACAGGCAAACTCTCGCAAGAGCACACGCACACAGTTGCATTAAGCTTTTTGCTGTTTACAAACTTTTGCGACGTTTTCAAGTGCGCCCCTGGTCGTGGACGGTGACGTTAGGATAGAGAGTGAGAGAGAGAGAGAGAGAGCGCGCGAGTAAAAAGTCGGAGCGGCTACGTAAGCTTTAACTATTTTTCTTGAATGCCTCTTTTTTGGTTTTGATGTATATCAAAAATATGTGTGTATGTACTTTCGCTTGTTTTTGCACACTGCTGCTTTTTCTTTTTTTTTTTTCGCAAATCGCTTTAATAACTTTCTATTGCTATTTTTATATTTTTAATGCTGTTTCACAGTCGCACATAAATACACCCATATACACAGTGGCAGACAGAAACGAGCAACGAAAGCGATGTAGAGAAAACAATGGAAAAAAGCACACAAAAGATGATATTTCACTACCTTATTGATATATTTTATAATTTTTGCAATAAGTTTTATTAGTTGCTGCTCTCTGGCTATTAATTTTGTTGTTGACGATGAGGATGATGACGAGACGACGTTAATTTAAAGTTATACATATACATGTACCCACACATACACAATTATATAAATATATACATATATATATTTGTTTATACAGCGAGACGAATAGAGACGAGAAACTTTTAATGCACCAATACAGTTAGATGGAGATGTGGTTGTTTTTGTTGTCGTCGGCGCGTACACGTAGCTAAATTTTGCAAGCTTTGAACGAACACAAAACGAACAAACAAACTGTGACACTATTCAGCCCAGCTGATTTCAATTTTGGTTTAAATTTTTGGTGTTTGAATCACGCGCACGTCAAACCGGCCACGACAAAAATTAAAATGAAACTGAGTGCGAAGACGAGCAGCGACAAACACAAACCTGAAACCGGCGGAGGAGAGCGAAGCATGCGCAGTAGCAAGGCGAAAAAGTACGAGAGCGTGAGAGAGAACAAGAATTCAAGTGCGATTGAGAGTACTTCACGAGAGTACAAATGAATGGGTGGATATCTATGTATCTGAACTGGTAAGTAAGAGCGAATAGCAGAATAAAAAAAATGTATAGAAAAGCGCCGGTATGCGGCGATGTCGCTACCGCAAATGTACTGCACATGTGCATATGTATGTACATATATATTTTTTGTAAGTATGTGTATATATGACGCTATTGCTCTTTGTTCCATACGCCCTCTAGCCCCAGCTTTCAGGAACTTTGCCATCAGAGAAAATCATTTGCGATGGGGTGTCTTTTCACATTTTCGTGGCGCTTAAAGCACCATAAAGAGAAGGAGAGAGCGATGGAGCTACATTTGTATGTACATATGTACTTATGTTGACGTCAACGCCGTTGTCGTCGTCTGACTCAACCGCAGCGCTACCACCCAAATTTGCACAGTGGAACAAAAGCACAGAATGTTTAGGCAATTATTGCTTCATTCATCAATTTTTCAGCCGTTCGCTTTTGGTATATTTTGTTTGCTGTTCGCGCGTACAGCAACGTTAATTGCCCCTGCCGACGACGCTGGCGTTATATTTGCCATGATTTCGACTGAGAACGCCCCTCGCTTGTGCTGCTTTGCCATTCACTTGTTTTGGATGAAAAGAAAAGCTCTAAACAAGTGGTTTGGGCATTTGGTCAATGCGTGAGAAACAAATTAAAGGTCCCACAAATTGAAAACCGCGACGTCAACACACGTAAACATATGTTATTGCACCCATGTCCATGTATGTATATGTACATATGTATGTATATGTACATATGTATGTATATGTGTATATGTTCAATACACCCATATGTAGGTACGCAGGTGGCTTTGGAATTGCTCCAGCTGGCGACCTGAAGCTTTGTTTGGCGGCTTCGTCATCCCGGCTGTCCTTGTCTTTGACGATGCTGTTGTCTCTGAATTTTTTTCAATTGATTTTAAAATTAGAATTATCCATTTTCGATGTACATACATACATATGTATGCATGAATGTACCCAAGTAGATGTACATACATACATAAGTATGATACCAAAACCAAAAAAAAATCAACAAACAAGAATAAATTTTTAATAGAAAATAAACTACATATGTATTTCAAAAGACTTGTAGTTTTTTTCTGTTTAGCTAAAAGCAGATAAAAGAAAAGTTTTATCAAAATGACAGAATCACAATAATAGCAAATTCCATATGTAAAGGCAGCAAGAAAATCGCATGTGATGGAACGAATCAGCACACAAAAGCAACGATAATAACAATACAAGCGACCGAACGGCATTAGACGTGGGCGAGAGGGAGGTGACGGGCAAGGCAAGGCAAGAGGAATTCTCAATTGAAAACGAATGCGTATAAATGCGCCCATATGGAAAACACATTCTGTGTGTGTATGTGTGTGTGTGGAACGGGAACGCTGAACGCGGAAAATTGATATTTCGAAGTATGTATGTACATACATACATACATATACATGTATGTATGTTCATACATTTGTATGTAAGCCTATATTACATGCTTATCGGTAGTGTTTTGCATGCAATTTTTATGCTGGTCCGACGCCTTCTTCTCTGTCAGCGTTGCCATCAGGGTGTGAATGCGTCAAAATTATCAGCTAGCGCCTGCGCTGCTTACTCGATTATATTAATGGGCAGAGCAGACGACAGCAGCGCCGCTGCTGCGCTGCTGAGCTACCCTCTCATAGAACGGCTTTGTGTTTGCTTAGCTGCTCGTATGTAGTTGTCGTAGGCAGCGGCGACAGAGCATCATTATTGTATGCTGTGTCTTTGACGGTTTGTTTAACTGTTACGCAGTCAGAGTCAGCGACTGTTGCCTCCCACTCTCCGACTCACCACTTTCCTACATTCATATGTTAAAGCACACATACATACATACATAACATATCTTATGTGCATAACTTTATTCATTTCGTTTAGAGGTTGTCAAGAAATTAAATGCTCGTTATTAGTTTTTCCTTTCCTTGCACATCATCATTCTTTTTCCTTATCAATTTTACTTCTTTTTGTTCTGTCGCTCCCACACTGTTTCTCTTCCTCTTTCACTTTGCAGCTGTGTAGTTTGGCAAAGTTGCCGCCAGCATCGACATCGGCATCGTCGTGTGCTTCGGCGAATCATCAATTCGTGCGGCTTCTTTGCCGAAGGCAATTTAAGCTGACCGTTTGCTTGCTTAACGCAAAAACCGTCAACCGTCGTCCGTCACCCGACCCCCGCAAAACAGTAATTATATATAGCATATACAAAAGTACGCCGATACATACTCATCAAACATTTACAGCATGTCAGTGTACAATGTTTTTTATTTCATGTATTAATATGTTCATAAATATGAATTTATGAATTAAAAACGTAAGCAGGGTATATATGCCTTACTACAACTCACGCTTTTTTTTGCGCCCAAAATTGCAATTTATTGCTAAAAATAACCTCTAGTCGTACGTAAGTTTTACCAGGCACTAATAAACACTGAAACCAAAAAGACAACAACAAAGAGAAGTAATAAAAAGAACCAAGATAAGCATTCAAGTTCCATCGACCGTAATATACCCAGTACTCGTTCTAGCAGAGAGAATAAGAATGCTTAAAAACCTCAGCAACAGACTTTTGACAGGATGAAAAAAGTTCTGTTTGCTATGAATTATCTTTTTGCAGCTGCAGATATAATTATGTTTGCTATATTTATTTGTTGCTGGCAAATACGAGTGCAATTAGATAATTATAAATATAGCAAACAGAACTTTGAGAGGATGAATTCAAAGCACACAATCCTATCTGCTGTCTAACTCAATCGCTGGATACTTTTTATTTAAAAGCACACAATTCTTAACTGTGATCATCTCTGAGATCCTTTTGCTCGGACGGACGGAGATTTACAAAAACTTTATATACCCACATAGGGTATATGCAAGTCAGTGGAATCGATTTCAAGCGATATTTTGGGGCGTAGGCATAGCTGTATATACATTCATATATATGTATATGTGTATACATACACATCTGTACATGTATGTCGAATTAAGTATCTAACTCTTCGTGGACATTTGTCGCATTTGCATTTAAAATAAATATAATATGTTGAAGTAGAATATTTTGTGGGCGGTTTGTCGCTTATCGATTTTGCCATTGAATTTTTTTTTTTTTGGGTTCTTCGGAAATAATATCACCTAGCTGTATTGTATTACTTCAATAAAAAAAATATTAAGGTCTCTAGTTATTTGTCATCTCTGTGGAAAGCTTCCACTTTGCCAATCTAATAATGGTAAATTTGTATTTAAAATTAAAAGGTATTTATCAATATTTATTTAAACAACTAAAAATAGTATTGAATACTGATACCAAAATATCTATGAAAAAATGCATATAGACACCAAAAATACTCAAATAATTTTTGGGTCATAGCTCTTAAACATTTTATTTGAATGCCTTCGCAAGTATAGTATTAATGTAAACGTAAAAGCCATTAATATTGCCTGTGCTGCTCAGTTTTGGCTAAATAAATTACTGCCCATAACGGCATATGAATGATTTGACTGGGCTTATGTGTTTGTAAACATATTTATTAATACTCATCAAACATAACACTGAAAAGCACTCGAAATACAAGTGGTATGTACGAGGGACGGAGAGTTCAAGGCATGTCCTTTGTTTTTATAAATTAGGCCTGCAAAACCCCACACACTTACAGCCTTGTTCATCCGTCGCTATTTAAGCTACAGAGGATTTTCTCTTCATAATTGTAATATATATATTCGGTGCGGTCATATATGAAAATTGATGGAGCTGGAAAATTATTTAACTTTGTACATATGGTAAACTCATAAATTTGTATACCAATAGGTAAAGTAAATATAAACATTTTGGCCGTGGACGTGAAGATAGATTTATTTATGATCATTAAGATTTGTTTGATTTGTAAAGCATATCTTAAACTTAACAATTTTTTTGAATTAGTTTTTTGATAAGCTTTTATATGAAATGAGTAAAACTAGTAGCAAGCTAGTTATTCGGTAAATTTTGCATGTAAA
This sequence comes from Drosophila recens, assembly GCA_037043495.1. Taxonomy (NCBI): domain Eukaryota; kingdom Metazoa; phylum Arthropoda; class Insecta; order Diptera; family Drosophilidae; genus Drosophila; species Drosophila recens. The sequence continues at coordinate 87,968 of JBAMBJ010000577.1, forward strand.
TTTAAAAACACGCTTAAAGCCCCTAAAATTAAAAGGTAAATAACGACACGGAAAATAAAAAAAAAATGAGCTGCGCTTAAATTGGGAGATTACGTGACAGCAGGAGAGGCGACGGGTCGAGAAGGGGGGAAAGGGCTTTGTAACGGCAGCCTTTTGTTTGACTTCTGACTAACCAGGATGGCACTTAATGGCAGCTCCATTGCGTCCTGCCGTTTCTTTACATGGGGTTAACATGAATTTTTCTCTCGACTTGTTAAAAGTGTCAATTTTCGCTTTACGACACGCGGGCGCTAAAAGTGACGGAGAAAGAGGTAGAAAGAGCGGAACAAGTGGGTGCTCTTCTGTTTGCTTATGCTTATGTATATAGTGAAGGGGGGAATGTGGTGGTGGAGTAGCTAAAAGGCAAGGTACAAACAGCACAAAGACGACAATGTGAACAAGAACACAGTTGTTTCACAGTTGGAACTGCGGGATAGAAGGTGGCTGTATGCCAGTGGTGCCACAACAGCCTTTTTCCCGTGAAAGCTGACTTTTTCAAAGTCCATTTGCAGGAGATACAAAAAGAGGGGGCAGCAAAAGCTCTAAATTTTTTTGACTGCTCTGGCAAAACTAATCAATATTATGTATTATATTTAATTTTAATAAAAAATTACTAAAAAAGAAATTGTAAAAACATAAATAAACTATAGTATAAGTTCTCTACAGATTTTTTTTAGTGAAAATTTATAATGTTTTTAATCTTCAACCCACCGAAACCAGCTTTTTTTGTGAATAGTTGGCAACACTGCTGTATGCTGTTGCGGAAAATAAGGTAAGGGATGAGTTCATGTCCATGTCGTGAGAGCTGCGACAACATTGGGGGCATATTGTGTTACGCACACAGGAGCTGACATCGCTTCTGAAGCTGGAACAGGACCTGCTGCCTGTCAGCTACTTTTTAGTCCTCAAACAAAATTGCCAATTAAAACGTGCCACAAGCTTTGGGCACACACTGCCTGTCCCGTAAATTCGTCAGCCTGTGCTTTATTTTGTTTTTTTTTTGTTGTTTTTAGTTAACTTTGAGCCGATTAAGTGCCAAGAAAACAAAGCAATGCGGAGCCATTGTGTACACACCCGGGTTTCTGCCTTCTTAATAGTTATGCGACATTTTGTTTAATTTAAGGTTTACTTATATGCATACACATATTTACATACATAATTATAATAACACATATGTATGAGCATATGTGCATATGTTTATACGGATATTAGTTTATCTAGATTTATTACAATTTTTCTATGCATTATTATTTGTCGAGCTAAAAAGTCATCACATACTGAACTCTATTTATCAATCAATGTTTCTGGCATTAGTTGACAAGCTACCTTCGGTCTACTTATTAATTCATACAAAATCAATTCAATCTGGAGTGGATAATAAGGCTCCACTTTTTGACATTAAAGCAACTAGGCATTGGCAATTATGTATCGCAATGTAAATATTGATTGTATGTGTTGGGTCAAAGATTGATGATTGATAGTTTCGCATAAATGTTAAAAATTCACGACGCACCATAGTTAAGAAAACAAATTATGGATATGGTGAGCAAAGATATTGAAAAGTGGCAAGCTTAATAAACGAAAAGAGTCAAAATCACGAAAAGTCATGAAATATTAAAGGGACTTTTGAATTCCACAAATGCAACAAAGAAAATAATTCTCTTTTATGGAGTTTGGACACTGCGTTGACGCATAAATGAAACTCAGCCACAGAACGCTGTGCTGCATACATTCGAGAACTTAATTTTACACGAGGGATGAAGAGCAGATATTGACAATGGATTTTAAATCTGAATTGAAACAAAATTCGATTCGGAAACGAAACAATATAAATGTATGGAGACCTGAAGGAGGCAAAGTTTTTTGAACGAGACAAGATGAACTCTTGTCTACCATCAAGACGATTTGCTCTTATTTTGCGTTCTCAATTTAAGTCACGTTTGACATTCATATTTGTTTTAAAATTATGCATGTGTGTTTGTTTATTATTGTTATTGCTGTGTCAACAGAGAGCAAAGCAGCAACGGAAGAGTGTCAAACAATGGTAGCTTCGAAAACTAATCCGATTTAAGAGCGGAATGCCATTTTGATCATGGTTTGGCTTCTGAATTCTTTCTGCATTCAATGATAGTTAATTTCGTTTAAATAATTGTTTGCCTCAACCTGTAAAGGTCCCCTCTTATTTTTTTTTTCAAAAATTTAAAATTTTTAATGACGAGCTCTAACGTTTAATAAACTTCTTATGTCAAAATTAGTATAAAAAACACTGAAAATTTGATTCCGAACCGTTTCAGTGATGTGCTCCCTATTGTGCTCCATGTTCGGCTTTGAAATATACAATAATTTAAGTTTGTGTTTTCATTTGAGTCTTTTGGGCAAGTTTTAAATTTTGCATAAACGTTTTGTGTATAATTTGCAGCAGCAACAATCGAAACCTTTAGCTAACTATCCCTTTACTACCCTGTGGTTCGACTGGTGTTGAGGTACCAGCCAGTTCTAGCTCCGGTATGCATCACTGGTAGCTAGGACGAGAGTTAGATTCAAGTAATGCAGAGAGCGCTAGGGAAATTATAAGAAGTCCTAACTCCGCGATGCATCACCCATCGCTAGCACAGTCGTTATCTTTAGGTAATGCTGAGGACGCTAGGCAAGTAAGCGAAAAACAGAATAATTGCGAAAGCAAGAGAAGCGACAAAGGCAACGAAGATACACGAAGAGGGATTTATGTTCGGTATTTTTTCTTTGCCTTGACAGCTTGCTTGTGCACGTTTTACTAGGCGCGTTTTATTTCAGTTTTTCGGTGAAGTGAGAAAATCATAAGACGTGGCGCTTGTAAAATTAAACAAAACCATGTAAGTATTGTTTTGTAAAACATAATTATGTACAAATAAGGTGATTCTAATATTTTTTCTATTATATTTTTATGTGGAAGAAATGGCCGTAATAAAATGTAAGTATTCAGAATAATACAATTTATCTATAATTTATACGCAATTAAATCATAATTTTTTCATTACAGACGCTACTTCTAACTATGAGTTTGGGCCATGAACGAGACTGAAACATAAAGGAATACAAACAAAATTAAGCCAAAAATATATGTGCACGTATGTTTATGTTTAAAGGGGCAAATAAAAGAATAAAAAATATTTTAATTTTAAACCTAACGATGCATCGATTCCCTTGGAGCTAGGTGAGGGTTAGCTAAGGGTAATGCTACGGCGTACCGCTCGGTACATTAGGCGGACATGTAGAGCAAAAATTCGTTAGAAAAATTGCATTGCTGGTGTTCTAGGCATCGCTAGTACCCATCACCAGTTGCTTAGTCAATTCCCTAGGCTTGCGCTAGTCACATCGACCTAACGACGCCTCGCTTCCCTTGGAGCTAGGCCTTCGTTAGCTAAGGGTAATGCTACGGCGTACCGCTCGGTACATTAGGCGGACATGTAGAGCAAAAATTCGTTAGAAAAATACAAGGGCCGGTGTTCTAAGTGAGACTAGTCCTCCTTACCAGTTCCTTAGTCAATTCTCTAGGCTTGCGCTAACCACCCGAACCACAGGGTATCTTCAAATCACACACAAGTGTGCGAAAAACTTTGCAAACTTTAACACTTGCATGACTTGCTAACCGAGGAAGCGGGTCAAAAAATTGGTAGAAAACACAACGCAAAAATAGCCCCAGACAAAACTCCAGCGGCTGTTTATGCACCTGCACAGGGGGTAGACCAAATTTCAGAAACAGCTACAAATGTACATATACTCTGAGCATACAAAATTACACCCGGGGCGTATCCCAAAAGTTACAAGCAACTTCAACAAAAAATTTAAGAAGTTGAGCAAAAGCTTTGTACGTCTCACGCAGTTTTAATATGTGCGAAAATATTTGCGCTGAATTGGATGAGATAGAGAGCGAGAGAAACGTATGGATAAAAGATAGTGAGAAGAGGACTAAGAGAGAAAGAGAGAGATAGAAAGAAGGAAAGAAGGCAGGCAAAAACTCCAGGCACGTACATGTGAAGCGCAATTATCCTGTAGGAATTTCTTAATTTTTTGGGGGATGTTGGAATTTTAAATTCTCCAAAATTTGAGCTTAGCAACGCCATGCAAGCCTTAGAACGAAAGTTTGGGTGCAAACGTGTCAGCTGCTTTCGTTCTTAACACCTTTTATTTATCGCGAACTTCATAGCTTAGTATAATAGATATAGAAGATTCGGGATATGCCCTCGTTTATATTAGTATGTAATACATACGAATATAAACGATGACATACTATGTATCAATTTGTAATTGACATATTTACAACTAAGGCGTAATTTTTGCTGAAGCAATTATGTCCACAATCGCACAAGTATAATTTTTGTGATAATTGAAATATGCTTGAGGTTCGAGTTTTCAAAAATTTCCTCTAAAACTACTTTTAAAAATTTAAAGTATATATTAAAGGTGCTTAAATGGTTTTTTACTTTTTAAAAATTCTTCAACTGTGCGCTGCCTGTCCGAATACCATTTGAAAAACTTTCGCAGCATTGCAAACTGCAACTATTCAAGTATTAACAACAATTCCTGTGTCTAGTTAGCTGTTCCAAAGAGGTTGAAGTGCTGCACCTCATCAGGCAACGCCCTTGTGGCAGCCACACTTGCCACCTTTAACTTGCACACACAGAATATGCAATTTGCGTAAACATTTATTACGCACTTGAAAGTGCTGCAAAAGTTGTATGCAACTTTTTACGCAAGTTTTTATTTTTTGGTTGGCTTTCGATGTAAAGGGCATGATAGACGCTGTGCATAATTACATGATGACAATTAATTATACCCTGCAGCCATTAAAAATGATCAAAAGACTGTATTATGTCTTTGTGCAAATGTATGTGACATATAAAAAAAAAGGATTGTTGTTTCCATGAAGATAATATCTAACCATTATCAGTATTTCCATTCTATCTATCTGTATGAGTATAAACGGAGACTTTACAATTCATAATCTTATATAATTTACCTACTATCAACACTAAAAATTTCTTTTTAATCGGATTTAACGTAAAAAAACAAAAGTTATTCAAGATATATTTTACAGGAAAACAGTGAGAATCAGAATGAATGATTGTGTGTATTTGTTTCTGGGTATCTTAGGCCTGTGCACAGGGTAACATATAGTCGAAGATACTTGTCAAAAGCTATCTCACTTGTAACAAAAAGATTAGAGTTACCCTCACCACCTATCTGTTGATTGCTGAAAATTGCGGAAAATGTCTTAATCATTGCGGAAATTTTCGCAAATTACTTAAGGAGAGTGCACTTAACAACAAACCCTCATCAAAACTTCCTGAAGCTCAGTTTCTAACGCCTTCTAACTCGTTGGTATTTTGTAGATACAGTGACTAGTTTGTGCGGTTTTACATTTTGTGGCTGCAACTTCCCTTCCCGTTGGTGGCATCTTTCACCCAGCCTTGCTGTATGACTGCCTCTTGAGATTTTGTCCTCAGAAAACTTTGTTCAATGGCACCCTTTACTTAACCCACTCGTTTTATCTCTGCCTTTGTCGAGCTTTTTGCATTTATTCCCACTAATTCCACGCCCACACGCCCAAGTTTTCGTATAGCTATAATGTTTTCTGATCGTTATTTGTGGTTTGTGTTTTTGTTTCGCAATTGTGGCTGCCAAATTCCATATTTGTAGGATAATTTCGCGAGTTGTGTTGTTCGATTTTTGCAAACTTTTTTCAACCCTTAGGAATCGTTTGGTGCTTGGCATTGGGGCCTTTTGTATTTTACTTTTGGGTTTTGATGTTGTTTAGCAGTTGCTGTTTAAATTGTATTTTCACCGTCTGTTGTAACGTTTGAAGTTTCGTGTCAGTGGTTTCAGTTTTGTATATGTATAGACTCTGCACAGTGCTGAGTATATTAGAAAGAAGAAGACGTGTGCTTGTTTTCGATCTCCAATATTCAATGGTTAAATATTCTCAAATTAAAGAGGCTGAGACCTGTAGTATAACAAAAGCTCTTCGTGAGTATTTACAGTTGTTCAATTAGAATTGAGGGTATCAAAATAGGAATACCTCAATAATTATTTAAATGACAAATGAATCTAATTATCTAGAAAATGTGACGAGCTCCTCAAACAGCATATTTTCGTTTTTCAGGACTTTTTTATATTGAATAGAAGTTTTTGTGTTTAAGGTTCATAAAAAAGAGAAAAAACAAAGGTTACTTACTATAGTTGTAACTTATTGACAAATATTTTTAATAAATTGGCATTTTCACGACTCACCAAATTGATATTATATTTTACGTATTATGCAATTTTTTGACTTACCTAAAAGAAATAAAATAAATGTAATTATTAACTTGTTATTTTAAAACTTTCTCCAAAAAATATATAAGTAAAGAGCAAAATTATTGAAGCTTGGTAGTTTATGTAACAGATTAAAAGGGATATCATCTACCCGATACTTTAATCATGTTATATTGAATCATTTTACCAGACCGGGTCTGGCCTAAAACTACTCATACATATGTTACATACATATATGAAAAATCAAGAGAAAATAGCTTGAAAATCTTAAATGAGATAAGCAATCGACCAACATGTTGAGGCGCTCGAAAAATGAAATATAAACAACAATCACACCAAAATCAATATTGACAAGGATGCTGGAAGATAAAGGATAAGACAGAAACAAAAAAGCACGAAAGACAAACATGAGCCGAGTACCCTTCCACTAACACAACACAAACAGCAGTATGTTCGACTAAAGCTGAACTTAAACCACTGCCATATGTTGCCAAATAGACATAAAAACGTTGCCTATCCCTCTGGGCGTTGAAAGTTTAATTCATAATTACATATGTTGCAGTTGTCGCTGTTCCTGTTCGTCGTTATGCTAATATTTATAAAACAGTTTAACTAATCAAGGTTTAAGCAGTTTATACATGATTTAAATGTCATTCACATCTTGTTGTGGTTAGAAAAAGAACAAGCGAATAATTTTTTCGTTATTTTTTGCGACAGCTGTTGCACACGTACGCAAGTAGACTTCTATAGGCGAATTGAATTTGTGATGATTCTTTGTGCTTGACGCACGCACATTATACTCACAACAATGTCAGTTGGTAACTGAGCTTCCAACGTTAGCTTTCGTTAGATGAAGGACGATAACGATAGCGACGACGAAAGCACAGTTGTCTGCCCCGATGATTGAAAACTGGCAACAAAATACAACTTAGATATGCTAGACACTAGTAGGATACGCAACGATAAGGCAAAAACAAGTTAATAATCAACCTAACGCAGGACTTTTAGCAACCTGTTGAGCAAAAATGAGTCGCAATAATTCAAGCCCCTCTTAACTAAAAAAGCCGTTATTCAATTTAACTAGTTATGTCAATAAGCATTTCATCCCTTTGAAATTTGTTTAAAATCTATCTCCACTTACTCGATAATCAGGTCTTACTTAAGTATTACTAAAAATTCAATGCAACTCTCCACACTCCAGTTTTCTGATGGTCAGCAAATAATTATTTAGAATTCTTTCAGATATGAATGTTCTCAAAGATTAGGGCAATTAGAAACAAAACTTAATCTAAAAGCATAAACAATTCTTGAGCCTATGTGTAAAATCAAATCCTGTCATTTAACCACAAGAAATGAACCACTGTGCGACAGAATGTATTGTGGGCAAACTGGCAAACTGTGATGCTAATGCGCTCTTGCCACATAATGTTCTCTTTGTTAAACCGCTCTCCAAGATACCCACCTAACAAGTTGACCACCACCAAAAAGAGCAGCAACAAAACTAAAAAATGAGCTACAAATTCATTCAATTGTCGCTCTTATGTAGTTGACAGATCCAAAAATTCACGTCTGTTTGGAGGGCCAACACAGAGAGTAACGTTTTCGAAATGTCAAGGATACAACAATTGCCAGAAAATTTATATACTGGAATAAGAACAACAAACCGTAGCACTCAGAGAATAAATTCCTGCTCAAGGACATGAGAAGCAACAAAAATATTCCCCACTGAATACTGCTATTAATCATTGTATTGCACACAGTCGGAAAATGCTTCACATTGATGAAACACCTCTATAAAAGCTTTTAATTGAAAATCTTTTTTATGGAAAAGCATATATATATTTCACGACATTTTTTAACCTAACTTAAGAGAAAGCGTTATCTATTACCCCCTATTAAAAAGATTTTATCAAAAATTTACAGAAAACAGTGTGAATGAAATTTCCAACTTATAACATTTCAATAGAATTATATTTTTGGACATTTTGTTGAACCAAAACTTCGAAAATTAATTGTTTTATTCAGATATACATAATTAAGTTTTGACATTTTAGCAACCTATTAAGGTGACACGTTTGAGGATTTGTCTCATAGCATTTGGGTTTGTTCAGCGCAATTTTCGCTGCAAATTCTTTGGTTAAGTTTAGCAAAAATTCTGACATGCAGCTGGCAAATTCGTGATCTCTTAGCCAACCAGGTACAGGCAGAAGGAAGCAAGGATCCAAGCTCACACGCACACACCAAGTATGGGTATGGGCTTAAGTTGTCACAGTAAAGTACAACTCATATCTAAAATACATAGTTGGTGCCAAGGACTTTCGTAAAGTTATTACCAGAGGACAACCTCAGCCAAAAAGCCGACATTATTTCAGCTGTGCCTTGAGTTAATTGAATTCAGCTTAGTTTAAGTTATACGACAGAGTCATAAACGAGCGCATATGCGTAAAACTTAACTTAACTATGTAGCTGTCATACATTCATATATAAAAATATATGTGTGTATATAATATAGTCCCATAATGTAGTTCCATAATTTATGTACTGGCAACACGCATTCACATTTCTTTCATGCTGTAGGCTTTTGGTGCCGTCTTTGGTTTGTCAGCATCAAAGCCAAAAACACGGCTCTTTAACGGGTTTATTAGTTGGCCAGCGAGTAAAACTTAAGTGAACATGAAGGACGGCTATACCCGTAATGCTATATCGATATGGAAAGTATTTATATCTTCGTATACTTAATATTGTCGCACACTCTCCTTTTAATTTCTCAACGTTTATTTTAACAATATCTGCAGGAGTGTAGAATATTACCCATACACATACACTATAGTTGATGGCATGTGAAAGAGCGAAATTTGAGAAAAGAAAAAGTTTACGAGAGAATTTATTTGCGTGATTTCCTTTAGTGCATATGGACATTTCATGTACGAATTTTTTATGTAGCAGAGTGTGTGTACATACACATGTATATATTTAAGTGCAACATTTCCGTTACAAACAGCTTTCCCTCACAACACATCCCCCAGTGGCAGACGGAACTTAATATCAGCTCCATTCTTTGTTTATTAATTTAGCTATTGTTTTTAGTCGATGTCTGTTTCTATTTCAAGCAATGGCTTATTCTAAAATAAAGTTAAGAAGCTTTGTATGTATACACACATATGCAAGTATAAAATGTTATGTTAAACATTAACCACAGACATTAGGACTTTGATTGCCTAGCCTAAAAAATTTACCACCATCTGATTGCGTTGGTTAATTAAATTATACAATTAAAATGTTAATTCAATTACAAGTCAATAATTTTTTAATGGCTCCACCCCATAAACCTTTTTTCCTCTCTTAGCCTTGCATTAAGAGACAGTTTTCATTGTCTTTTCACTCTTTATGCCATTGAGAGCTACTTTGGAGTCTGCGCAGTTACCAGAATTGCAACGTTAGCAACATGGTCATCGTTATATCGCCGAGTAATTCCTTTTGTTAAAAGAAAAAATTCGAGGTTAACATGCCGGCAATCCGAAGTGGAAATTTAATCAAGCTGTGTTAAAAAAAGCAAGGATACTCAAAGCTAAAAAAAAGCAGGCAAACACAACCTTTTATGAACCAAAAAATATATTGTAATTCAAGTGAGCAAAACTGCCTAATTAATAAAACCATCCCAATAGTATTCCTGTAAAGTATGTATATTAGAGTGGATCAATCTGTATGGAGCAAAAATTAATTTTTTTCGATTTCAAGCAGTTGTCAAAATCGTAATCAAATTCTAAGAAGATTTGTCCAGAAACCATGGATCTAAAGTAAAAATCGAGCTTCCGATTTTTAGCGTGAAATATGGGAAATCGTATGAAATGCATAAACTTATCATCATTTCTCGTTAATCGGAAGCTCGATGTTGACTTTAGACTCATGGTTTTTTGGGCAAATCTTTTTAGAATTCGTCGTAGAATTTGATTTTGACAACCACTTGAAATCTGAAAAATTTACCCACTCTAATGCATATAATATGTTGCTCTCGAGACCACATGGTCAATTGGTGTAGCATGCTAATATTTGGCGTTATTCCTTGGAGATCAGTGTATTAATTCACATTAAACTTAAATCAACACACATAGTTGGCAATTAGATTGTTGCATAGCGACTGGGGTTTAGGCGTAACATTCGAGCAAGCCAAAGCTCAACAGCTAATTGAATCTGTTTCTTTTAAAACCAAGACCTAAATTGTATAGTATTGTGATTATTATGAGATTCAAATAAATTTATTTGCATACTAGGGGGCTTCGCCCCCTGCTCGCTTCGCTCGCCAACCCCCGCTCGCTTCGCTCGCAAGATTGAAAAGAAGGTCTTTTGTTGTCCAGCTTAAACTTAAACTGCTCGCTTCGCTCGCCAACCCGCTTCGCTTCGCTCGCAAAAAATTAAAACAACTTTTTTAGTTGACCGGTTTAACAAATTAGTACAATATAAGGGGGTCCGTCCCCTGCTCGCTTCGCTCGCTTAATTGAAAAGAAGGTCCTTAGTAGTCCGATTTAACAAAAATTTATATAATATAGCATTTTTTGTAAAAAAACGGAAATATTTAACTTCTGCCGTCCGCGGTATTAATGTTTCTTTCTTGCAATTGAACTTTGGCTTAAAGGCAGATTTAGTGATTTGGCGGGAAAAGTCCAGATTTGGCGGGAAAAAGCTAAATTTGGCGGGAAAAAGCTAAATTTGAGGATAAATTCAAAATTTAGCAAGAAGAGTTAATGTGTGAGTTTTCTAAGAATATCTCATACCACAACAGAGTTCTTGATTCTAAAGGTTACTTTGCATCAGATTGTTCCTATGGCAGCTATATGATATAGTAACCCGACTTTGACCAAAGTTGGCCAGAATGTTAGAAACAGCCCCAAACATAGAATCTGTGAGTTTGGTTGAGATATCTTAAGAAACAAAAAAGTTTTTCATACTAAAGGTTATTTTGCATCCGATTGTTCCTATGGCAGCTATATGATATAGTCACCCGACTTTGACCAAATTTGGCCAGAGTGTTAAAAACAGCCCCAAACATATAATCTGTAAGTTTGGTTGAGATATCTTAAGAAACAAAAAAGTTTTTCATACTAAAGGTTATTTTGATCCGATTGTTTATTTTGCATCCGATTGTTCCTATGGCAGCTATATGATATAGTCACCCGACTTTAACCAAATTTGGCCAGAGTGTTAAAGACAGCCCCAAACATATAATCTGTAAGTTTGGTTGAGATATCTTAAGAAACAAAAAAGTTTTTCATACTAAAGGTTATTTTGCATCCGATTGTTCCTATGGCAGCTATATGATATAGTCATCCGACTTTGACCAAATTTGGTCAGAATGTTGTAGACAGCCCCAAACATATAATCTGTGAGTTTAGTTGAGATATCTCAAGAAACAAAAAAGTTTTTCATACTAAAGGTTATTTTGCATCCGATTGTTCCTATGGCAGCTATATGATATAGTCACCCGACTTTGACCAAATTTGGCCAGAGTGTTAAAGACAGCCCCAAACATATAATCTGTAAGTTTGGTTGAGATATCTTAAGAAACAAAAAAGTTTTTCATACTAAAGGTTATTTTGCATCCGATTGTTCCTATGGCAGCTATATGATATAGTCATCCGACTTTGACCAAATTTGGTCAGAATGTTGTAGACAGCCCCAAACATATAATCTGTGAGTTTAGTTGAATATCTAGAAACAATATCTCAAGAAACAAAAGTTTTTCATACTAAGCAATTCTGTGACCTTTGACCTTGATTTTGACCCACTTACAGGTCGAATTTCGCAAAACGCCGTCTTATTGCACGATGAAATTATCTCACCTATGTTGTGTGAAAATTTCAGCTTTCTATCTTTTACCGTTTGGGCTGCACGTTGATTCTCAGTCAGTCAGTGAGTCAGTCAGTCAGGACAAAGAGTTTTATATATATAGATAGATAGCATTTTTTGTAAAAAAAACGGAAATATTTAACTTCTGCCGTCCGCGGTATTAATGTTTCTTTCTTGCAATTGAACTTTGGCTTAAAGGCAGATTTAGTGATTTGGCGGGAAAAGTCCAGATTTGGCGGGAAAAAGCTAAATTTGGCGGGAAAAAGCTAAATTTGGCGGGAAAAAGCTAAATTTGAGGATAAATTCAAAATTTAGCAAGAAGAGTTAATGTGTGAGTTTTCTAAGAATATCTCATACCACAACAGAGTTCTTGATTCTAAAGGTTACTTTGCATCAGATTGTTCCTATGGCAGCTATATGATATAGTAACCCGACTTTGACCAAATGACCAAAGTTGGCCAGAATGTTAGAAACAGCCCCAAACATAGAATCTGTGAGTTTGGTTGAGATATCTTAAGAAACAAAAAAGTTTTTCATACTAAAGGTTATTTTGCATCCGATTGTTCCTATGGCAGCTATATGATATAGTCACCCGACTTTGACCAAATTTGGCCAGAGTGTTAAAAACAGCCCCAAACATATAATCTGTAAGTTTGGTTGAGATATCTTAAGAAACAAAAAAGTTTTTCATACTAAAGGTTATTTTGCATCCGATTGTTCCTATGGCAGCTATATGATATAGTCACCCGACTTTAACCAAATTTGGCCAGAGTGTTAAAGACAGCCCCAAACATATAATCTGTAAGTTTGGTTGAGATATCTTAAGAAACAAAAAAGTTTTTCATACTAAAGGTTATTTTGCATCCGATTGTTCCTATGGCAGCTATATGATATAGTCATCCGACTTTGACCAAATTTGGTCAGAATGTTGTAGACAGCCCCAAACATATAATCTGTGAGTTTAGTTGAGATATCTCAAGAAACAAAAAAGTTTTTCATACTAAAGGTTATTTTGCATCCGATTGTTCCTATGTTCCATGGCAGCTATATGATATAGTCACCCGACTTTGACCAAATTTTTCCAGAGTGTTAAAGACAGCCCCAAACATATAATCTGTAAGTTTGGTTGAGATATCTTAAGAAACAAAAAAGTTTTTCATACTAAAGGTTATTTTGCATCCGATTGTTCCTATGGCAGCTATATGATATAGTCATCCGACTTTGACCAAATTTGGTCAGAATGTTGTAGACAGCCCCAAACATATAATCTGTGAGTTTAGTTGAGATATCTCAAGAAACAAAAAAGTTTTTCATACTAAGCAATTCTGTGACCTTTGACCTTGATTTTGACCCACTTACAGGTCGAATTTCGCAAAACGCCGTCTTATTGCACGATGAAATTATCTCACCTATGTTGTGTGAAAATTTCAGCTTTCTATCTTTTACCGTTTGGGCTGCACGTTGATTCTCAGTCAGTCAGTGAGTCAGTCAGTCAGGACAAAGAGTTTTATATATATAGATGTTACAAAACTTTGCAGGGATTTATTATGTTAACATCGAAATCCAGCTCAAATTAATTGAATCGAATTACAGAAATTATGGCTTGGCAAGCATGATAATGCAAGATCTGTGGATAGTGGGATCTGATAAACAAGAGCCTTACAAAACTTTACAGCTGGAATAATCACTACTAAGTAAACCACATTTGTTAAATATATTTTAAATGCAGGTGGAAAAAATTGACAATATTTGGATTAAAAACGTGTGTAAACATTTTAAGCCGAAATTCGTGGAAAAAACAATTACTTGTAATACCAGAATTATACGCAATTGAATCGGCCAAGATCCGCTTTAACCATTTGAAGCACATAATTCCGCTTAACGTGGCATCCATACAATTTGACCAGCTGCTGAACGTTTGAAACTTTCCAAATTTAACAATGAAAAATGCAACAACAACTTACAACAAGCTGTAACTTTAGCTGTAAAAACTTTTGTAATAACTCTCGTGTGGCTTGACTGAAAATATGCGTGCTTTCATAAAATAAAAATTGGTCTTGTTGGCATATAAAAGCAAAATTAACGAATCACACCGATGTCCGAAGTGAACCTTCAGTGAAATATATAAAAGTTCGTCTTCGGCCTAAGGCTATTTAAGCTTATGTCTGAGTTAAAAGGGTTGAAAATACGCGATAAAATCCACGTAAAAGTAAACAGTAAACAAACCACAGTAACAGCAGGATATAATAATTAATACTTCCTGAGGAGCAGCAGGATCAAGACTAATAATCTGGATAAACGGTCATTGGATTCATTATAACAAAAAATTAATTTACTTTTATTGTAATACATTTTCGATCTTATAGTTTAAATATGAGCCTAGGATACTGCGACTTGCCGTCATCTCGCTGTCTTCTCTGTAAGTATACCTAACTTAGTCAAAAATGTCTGTCCCCTTCCCTGTCTCTTGCTCTCTCTCTCTCTCTCTCTCTCTCTAAGTTTTCTTCCCACTCGCTGCCTCTCGTTTCTTCTAATAAGGGCCAGGGAAAAAGTCAAGGGTCAGCCAACGCCTAACGCTCACACGCGCTCAGAATAAGTTTTCTGCTTGTGGGTCGCCAATTGGCATAATGCGCATCTCTTTGGTGGCACATTTGCGTCACTGTAATCTACAGTTCACATTGAGCAACAACAATTTCCAGTCTACATATTTTACTCGTATTTATAACACTGTGCCGGGGCTTTTTTATTTAACGCGAAAATATATTTTTCTACATACAGTCGTCGGATAAAGTATTTTGACAAAACTAAAGCTAAATCTTCGCGTAAATTGAACTTACTTTATGTTAAGTTTGGCATCAATGGAAAGGTCATTAAAATTCCGTTTGAATGATACAAAACTTTTCTTAACCCATTAAGTGCCCATTGAAAATTTTAAATTTTTGTAAAAGTCTCCTGTTTTGACATAAATATATGTATAAATTTATATATTTCGAAATCCGTTGTTTTATTTAAAAAATTTTCGGAATTGTATTCAGAACGCCACTAACAAGGCTTTTACAAATCAAAAAAGCGAAGAGAAATAAGGAGCCGTACTTTGCATTTATGATAAGCATTCCTATGCAACTTTAATGACGAAAGCTCTTGCCTGACCAATTTAACGACAAAATCACAAACAAGTAAGACAGTTTTCGTCAAGGGTGCTCGACTATTAGATGCCATGCGCCTGGATTGCAGAAATAAGGAGTCTAAATATTAAATTTGACACTTCTGACACTTACCATCTCTGAAAAATTCTTGTTGATGAGTATGGCCACATCGATTTAATGCTGATCAAGAATATATATATACATTATAGGGCGTGTCACGCCTCATTTGGCTTGTTACATAAATTAGGGTATAAAAAGAGCCACAAATAATGGAAAAAGAATGGGCGAGGGCGGAGGGCCAGCGGAGAAATGTGGATAATGGTCAGTGGGTGACGCCCACGAAAAATATATTTCTGGCATTTGGTAAGTAAGTAGGATGAAGGAACGTTGTTCAATGAATGAATGAGTGAAAGGTAAACGAACGAACCTACAAACGGCGGACACAGCAAGTAAAAAAAATAATATTAAAAAAAATAACGCAAAAGGACGCCTGCGGCCAACTTTGGGGTGCAAAACAGGAGCCACGAAAAGCAATTGGCTGAGCAAGACGAAGTAAGACGAAAATAAAAAGCAAGCGATTGGCAAGCTACGGGCCAAAAATAAAAGAATCTCTATCCGGTACGGTACGTTTATTTATTTGCTCATTTATTTGAATCACTTTTCGACGCATTTATTACTAGTTGTTGCCGTTAGCATTGAACAAAACCACGACAAAACATGCACATTCGTACATGTTCAAGTTGGTAAGTGTGTTGGTCGAAAGGGGCGAAAAGCATTGCTTACTGGAGTGTTTGGGGTTTGCGTAATGCAATAAAATGCTTAAGGAAATACATGTAGATAGAAAAGCAAAAGCCATCGACGTGAAGACTCATGCTCAGATAAATACACATTTACGTATAAAACACACTACAGTTTCTTCGTTGTGTGAAAACCTTTTTTATGTGTACTTTTTTGCGGTTGACTGTGATGAAAGCAGAAGAGCAGCTGGAATCTATGAGTAAAGCACATAGCAAAACTCTTAACACAGATTAAAAAACAATTCACAAAATTTTTCAATAAAAAGACTTTTTTTATTTTCAAAATCTAATATTATTTTAAAAGATTTACGAAGGTGGATTTGCGTTTTGGATCATGACTCGAGAATTTCAGAACGGATTGTTGGAGAATCAACACTTTCCGAAATTGAAATTCAAACACAAGTTAATAGTTTTAGCGATATTTATTCACCATCAAGTAAAGGTTGATTTTCGACCGGTAGCTTCTAATTAAATATATTTTTCTTACTATGATGACTTGACTTACAATATTAGTTAAAGTAAAAAAAAGGTTCAAGGCATAGTTTTTCTGGCTAGTGTACAATATAATAGGTTATTTCACATAGCTACGGACAGCAGACTACGCTAGTGAAGAGAGCAGAGCCCAAAAAAGCACACGCACACACACACACTGTGAACTGGGCAGGGCTGCAGGCCATTATTTACCCTACATATATAATCACTGTGTATGCACATAGCAAGCAAAATCATGATTTTCTCTACGAAATGCCACATGTGTTTTTGTATTTGAGTTTGTGGGTGTCACATCGTCACTATGGAAACGTTGTGGTCCCCAGGTACTCACCGTGGTAGTGCCTGGCGTGGTGGCCGTGTGCGGTGTATAGGCGGCATATGCCGGTTGAGGCAGTGGAGCCGTATAGCGATAGGCCTGTTGGGCGACCGCAGCAGCAGCGGCAGCCGGGGCGTAACCCTGCGGTGTCCAACTGGTGGCACCGCGATAAGGAGCGCCGGTTGCCAGTGCGGCGCCAGCAGCAGCTGGGCTAGTCATAGCCGGTGGACGCTGTGGGATAACGCCGCCTTTTAGTGTAACGGCAGAGGCGCTCAACGGTGCGCCGGGAAATGCGCTACGTGGCGTTGTAGCTGGCGATGCGGTTGCGGTGGCGATGCTGGCACCACTAGATGAACCCTGCGAAGAGACAAGAATGCGTGTGTGAGTGAGATAGACTCGGAATTCTTTGTTTGTGTGTGCATGTGTGGTGCATATATGTATAAATAATGCTAGCGCACGAGTTTGTATTTTGTTGTCTTAAAACAAAACCACAGCACAGCAGCTGTGGCTGCATCTGAATACATTTCCTTACCGCTGGCATAAGCCGCTATAGCATACAACTATATCTGTAGATTTGGTTTTTGTTGAGTTTGCTATTTGGGCTTTCGTAAAAGAAAAAACCGAATTATAAATAATATAAGGGTATATCAAATCACATTATGGCGTATCCGCCCAACAATTTTCAACTCATATTGATTGCTACAGTTTTCGGTCATAAAGCGAACTGAAAAACATTTTAAGCGTAAAAAGCTATAAATTTAAGCTGGTAAATTAGACACGTTTCCAACTTCGTGGGCAGAATATAGAAGTCGAGGCCCCACCTCCTCTTATGCCACGGCTCCTGCCAAAAATAGTCATAAAGGTAATTATTTTACCGTTCGTTAAAATCGGCTTGAAGAAACACAAACACACACACACACTCACACCTCCACAAACAATATTCGAGTTTTCGTGTGCTGGCATTTTCTTATATTTGGCAACTTCGGCTCGTTTTGAACATTTCGTTGACGCTTTTGTTCTACGAGTATTCTATTAAATATTTTCGTTCGCCAATTTTATGCAAAGAACGTATTATGCCAAGCTGCATTCTTCCTTCCTTCCTGTCTATCTGGCAGACGAACAGGATCCCAGCCAAAATCAAGCGAGAATATTAATAATCATAATTTATTGCCGACTGACAGGTAGATAGATAGAGAAAATGGCGGCCACATGAAGGAATGGAGGGGAGGTGTTGCTGCTGTCATGCTCATACTCTTGGGCGCAAATAAAACGTTTTGTGATTAGAGCAGCCAGTGCCCTTAAGTGTTGTTTTTGGGTGCTCCTGCTGCTTTTACTTGGCAGCCATTGTCATCATTTTGGCTGTAATATTGTACTGTACGTGAGCAATTGTTATTGCTTGGATATGAATTTAAGTCTGAACTGTCTGAAAGCTGTTTTATGGTGCACATTTTAACTTTAAACTCGGAACGTAAATTTGTCGGTAGATTTCCATTAACATATAAGCTACGATTTAAATATCAGTTTAAATTAGTTAATGCCAAAAGATAAAAATAAATCTCATTTAAAATGAACATTTCTATTTTGCCATTGTATTCGTAAATCATTTAATTCTTTTCAACACTTTTTAATATTTCAATAATATTCATAAATGTGATCCGTTCTGTAACTTGGAGCTCTAGTTATTATTCAAGTCAAATTAATTCATTTGACTCTTGTTATTTCTGGTGCAATCCAGGTTTTAGATTTAATTTTAAATAACTTAATGCTTACCCAGTTGCAACAAACAAATTTAAAACAAAGAGCTGCGAAGCAAGCGACTCATTTGGCAGTGCAAAGCTTAAAACCGGCGCAGCGCGAAAGTGGAATGCATAATATTTGCATTGTGCTTAAGAAATCTCTGCACATAGACATACACACATACCCACACATATATACACACATACATTTTCAGGCTGTGTGGGTGTTTGCGTAATTCATATTTTTCAACCACTTATTGTTTATACTAAATAAAAGAAAAACTTTTTCCATGATTAAAACCGACGGCAACGTGCAGAATGTCGGTTCTGTGCTAGTTTAGGGATGCTTGGAATGACTCGGACCCAGTGAGCTCGGCTAAAAGCCCAGCGGTAAAGGCGTAAAAGCAAAAACAAAAACGTTTTGTCTTTGAAGCGCAAAATTTTCTGTATATACCCTGCGTAGAGGAAGTAGAGAGTTTTTAGCTCAGCAGTTGTGCAATTTTATACTTTAGAATAAAATTAACTTTAATTTGATAAGACATAAGCTTTTCATTAAATAAATACTATATAATAAAAACTAAGAGCCTTGAAATTGAACTATACATCGATTCGGGCTTGTCGTTTTTCGAACCGTTCATGTTTTGTAAAGCGTCTCTAGTTTTCTGCATATTTATCTTGGTGTTGGTATTGTAGGTGTCGCTGCTTTTACGAATTGTATTTTTCTTTTTAAATTTAATGCGGTAAATTAAACGTTGTATTGTTCTCTAACAATTTATAGTCGTAGACCTGGCCTGTTAAAACACCAACTTAAATCGGTAGAACAATAAGAGGCGAACACAAGTAAAAAAAAGTATGCTTTCGGTAGCGTAGGACTACTAGTTACTCTATATCTTTTTGTTTACTCGTTAATGTCGATATGTAGGCAAAGTACCACAAAAATAACGTATTTATATTTAAACTGAAGGGATGGTTAAGATATTGTGGGATAGATAAACATGCTATGAGTAAATGGTATTTCTATTTTTTGAGTTAGACATCAATACAGTTATTGCCTGCTTGATTTTATCGAAATTGTCTTTTTGCAGCTAATTCAATGCTCTTTTACTTCGTCAACTGTTACGATGCGAGACTTCGAATGTGATTTCATTTTAAGATTTAAATTTGGACACTACTGTTTTAAGACCATTATAAAACAAACTTTGTGCAGGTGGCTGGTACAGTGTTCTGGCAATCGTCGAGACTTGCCAAGAAGTATGCAGCATTCTTTACGCCAAGTGGGTAGTGACTAAGCAGAACTCAACTTTGACATTTCTGCATGTAACTGAACATCTGCCACCTACATTGTACATTGATTTTGCCTGACAAAAGGCGTTGCCAGCCAACGCGCTCGACTCAAAATGATTTATGACAAAATGTTGAAAGTTTTTGAAGCGTGTGTGGTTGTCACCGCCAGATATGCGCTGACCAGACTCATTTACTCTACTCCAAGCAAAAGTATTGACGGCGTTTATTAAGGCAAGTGAAGTTTTCTATACATTTATCTTATTTTAAATTTGCTGTTGAAAAATTGTAAAAAAAATGAAAGAGAAAAAAAATATCAATGCGAAAAAGCTGTCAGGCAAAACGACGATGGCGTACATGTCCTGCCAAAACAGGACGACAGCTGCAGCAATGTGAAACATCCTTAGGCCACTTACACGTCCTCAAGATTTTTCAAGCTTCAGCTGCGGCTCCTCACATTCACGAGCATATGTATACAATATTCAAGGTACAAGCGGCATGTCACGATATGCGCTCGAGTCGTTTCTATACTATGAGGCTATGCGGCTGTGAGGGTGTGGATTGGCGTTGCTGGGAATGTTTCTTATGTGACATTCCGCCGTAACGCTGCACATTGACATTAATGTCCGCATAGATTACTTGGCTATTGCAGCACCATCTTCTATTCCCCCTCACTGAAGTAACATGCCTAGACAAGGTCGTCCTGTCCCATTCCTCCGCTTTTCACTGTCGTGTTTGTCTTGTGACCTGTCAAAAATTGACGGTTGACATGTAATAAACACAACGCAATGATTCAAAATAATAACTAAAATAAAATAAGCCAATATAGACTATGTGCCACGATATAATAGCAATATCTGCAATAAGCTAAACTTTAAAAAAAATAGTAAACGGTACAATAATCAAGGCTGATATGAGAAAAATTCAAGTCTGATTTTCAGAGAAAGGTATTCCGTAGACAATTACTTATTTAGTTGAATTTTCATTGTTTTATAACTGAGGTCTGAGATATCCTATTTTTCTTCCGTCTGAAAACATGCTTGCAACAATTGTCGTAAATTAAATTAAGAGAAATAAGTAGCAAAATTGTGTGCTGATCGTGAATATATAAACTTGCACGGTTTCAAATACCAACTATATTTGGCGTATGAAAACAAAACGAACTGGAAATGCCTTAACGGCTGTTGTGGGAATTAATCTTCACGTTTGATTGAAGTATCCGTGGAGCGACTGATTGGATGACACGAAGTAAAAGCCATGCACAAACATATGAATTGTTAAGAGCATGGTAGTCTGCACATCCGCTATGCCTTCTCTGCACATCCGCTCACAGACTAAGCCAATTACGTGAATGGAAGCCAAAAACAAAAGGACAATAAAGTGCCAGCTCGTAAATGGAGATGAAGATATACTGGGAGTCATCCAAAATCTCACCAGTGCTTGTTGCAAAATAGCTTAACTAAGCACAATTTTCAGGCATCGACGTCACGTTACGTACACGCAGTTTTCGGTTTCGTTTTCAATAAAAGACAAAATAAAATACAACAAAAACAAGAGATGCTTTCGCATACTTTAATGCAGAGCTAAAACTAAATTGGTAGCAACCGCGAAACAACATCTAAAATCACAACGGCACTTGATGATCTTTTCAATTACATTTAACTATTGTCTGGATGTTTAAAGTTAGGCTTATATTAGCATCAGGTTACGTTTAAAAATATTTACATTCGTAGTGTGCTTGGACTCAACTGTTTATTTGATAATGTATGTGATTTATTTAGTTTCCATAAAAGCAGTTGTAAGCGTGCTAAAAATTTGATTGTACATAATATTCAAAAGTAAAATTTTTTAGTGGCATTTTTTTTTAAATGGCAAGTAAAAGGCGACAAATGGCGGGATGCTCCTGCTGCACAGGCTTGTCCTCAGCAGCTCAATCCCCAGCCAATACTGGGTGAGCAGACTGTCGATCATAATACATCGTTCAATATATAAGCTTACATTTTGTTTCTATCTTTGTTTATTCTATGATTCCAGCAACAACCAGCAACTTGTAGAACACGATAACCATAATCCGTGCTCACATGAAAGTTGCAGAATATTTGGGGCTCACGATGATCCCTATATACGACCCTTTGATCCCAAGGAATGTAAGAGTAGTCGTCGATCGTCTATTGACAAATCCTTGGGCTTTCCACTAGGTATTGTAACTGGCACTGTGGCAACAAAGGCGGGCACACCAAATGCAGAATCTGTACGATTTGCAAGCAATTTAAAGGCATTTGCTACAACCTATTTTACAAAACGTACCGAATGGAATCCTGAATTGATCGATCAGATTGTAGCCGAGGGCCAAATTTTATTCAGCGATTCAGAAGGCATGGATATGCCCAACGCGAACGTTTATCCGGAGGTTTATGATGATAATGAACAGGCAGTAACGCGACACTTTAAGGTTAATGACATTGAGTTTGCTATGGAATTAGATGCACCCTTTGAACTGTATGGAATACAGAATATAATTGGACGTTTGCGTCGTGTTATGAATGCCTACTTTAGGCGACACAAGACAGCAGTGTTTTGGACGCCAAATTGGTATTTGCTAATATGGAAAGATACCGGCGTTTGGATGGTACTTGATTTAAACGGACGCGATAAGGATACGTTAAAAATCAATAATGATGGTGGCTTTCCAATCCTGCTAGCAATGCGATCCCTTGATAATGTCATCCATTTGATCAAAGAGGAGAGTGGTCTAGAAAAGACAGATCCGTTTACGCTGCGCGACATCTTAGTCGTTAGGCTGGTAACACCGGGTGCAAATGGACGCAGTCAGGAACGTGATTTCGGACCACGTATGAGTGAGTTTGATGTAATTGCCTCCGACTATGCATACCTCCCGTCCAATCTGCATTTGACGCTGAATCCAAAGGATGCGCTACGTAATCGTAGCGCTTTACCTGTCGCTGTGGCCACTGCATTGGCTTCCAAAATCGATCATCCGGCCACTTGGGATGCGAAAACCTACGACAAGGTTATCTGCTACGGTGTTAATATGTGCAAAAATTGTTGGGAGCCATGCACGGATATTAATCAGCCAATGGATTTGGATACATTTCCGCGACAAATTCGCTTGGGTCAATTCGTAGCCGAGGTGATGCTTACACCGAATGTCTACGAGGGATGGTGGAAATGTGTACCCATGTACAAATATAATGACTTCCATTTAATGCTTGAAAAGGCTTTGGCTGAAAACGATTACGTCATCTTTCAGATCAACAATCAAATGTATTCGCTTTGGAAAAAGGGTGAGTTCATTTATTTAATGGATCCGTATCGCCATCACATTGTTGGTCGCATTCTTGAGGAGGGCGAGGATCCAAAAAGTGCATCAGTTCGCATGTTTGGCAATATGGATCGTCTGCTTAGCGTATTTCATCAGATTCTGCTTGAATCAAATCGATCAGCAATATTTCATATACACACGTTGCGTATACGCAATATCACGGAATGTCCACCTGGTACAGCACCAATGCTGCTACCACCAGATCAGGACGTTGAAGTTGCTTCGCTCAATGAAAACATACGCTTCGATGAGAACTATGACAAATGTCTTGAAGAGTTGGGCGCTATTAGTGACTTTGAGGAAGACTTGGCTTCTGAAATTGAGCCGATCGAGGAGGTTAGCTCATCTGAAGAAATGGTCGAGGAAGAAGAGGGCGGCGAGGCAGGTCCTGGTGAAGCTGGCGAAGATGATGAGGACGAGGACTAAACATTTTAAGCATTTGCTTGTCATATTTGGATAAATAAATTGAATCTGTTAAGAAATCGATTGTGTTAAAAACTCCATTGAAAATTTAAATTTTTAAAAAGTCAGTTTTAAAACTTTTTTTTCGATTTTTTTCGAAAAATATTTTGATGCAACAAAATTCTTCAAACAATTCTAAGAGTGACTGCAAACAAAATTTTCAAAAATCGTTTTGCTAGTATTTTTTACAATTTTCTGAAAATCCAAAAAATTACTATTTTAACCCCTTTTTCCTACTTTTCACACAATAAGTGATTTTTTAGCCATTTTCAAATAATTGCAGTCACTCTTAGAATTGTTTGAAAAATTTTTTTGCATCAAAATATTTTTTGAAAAAAATCGAGGAAAAAAGTTTTTAAATTGACTTATTAAAATTAAAAATTTTCAATGGGTACTTAATGGGTTAAGGAAAATTTTGCGCCACTCAAACGGAATTTAAACGGCCTTTCCAAATATATTTTTTTTACTTTGAAGACCTGACTTGCATAGCTGTTAAAGTAAAAAAAAGTGTGTACGAATAAATGTCGGTCTGAGTGTATATTCTAATGCTAGCAAAAAACACATTGGACACTGGTCACTTCACATGCCATATATAAAGGCACTTAAATATTTAGCCCAAATGGTCCAGCCAAAAGGTATTAAGTGAATGGACTATCTTCTGCATATGTAGCTGATGCAATTTTTGTACAGCGTGCACATGATAAATTTACGATTGGAAAATAAACGGACGGTGTATGTGAAGTGATTAATTGTCAGACAAAGCCCTCCAAAAATCAGTATGTAACTGTCCTGACTTGGAACCTACCAGCATCGTTAGCTACACATGAGTAATGGTCACTTTTGAGTAATTAGCAGCAGATTTTAAATTAGCTAGGACTTTAGTGACCATGTCAGTAAAACACATGAAAAGCGAAACGAAGAAAGCCTTATTTACTTTATATTTATTTTATATTTAATGAATCTAAAATCTAGGCACAGCATATCTGAATGGTCATGTTCCTTATCCAATATAGCACGTATTGCACGTAATTGAATTTTCCCCTCTACATTGGAATATTCTTTAAAACATATTAAGCTGGCGTAGCAAACAAACTATTTGCGTCGACAATGTTTTAGCTTAAGACATTGGGAGAATGTATAAGCCTTTAAAGCCTAAGAAATGCGCAAGTAAAGAAAACGGCCAAGGTGTTGCTTTAACATTTCCATGAGAGAAAAGTCGACGCAGGTATCCGTAACTTCGAGCTAGTATCTTATATCGGTCAAGCATATTTAGATATAGTTTCTACATTAAAGAAACGAGTTACTATTTTTAGTATGTTTGATTTCGCGGTTTACTGCTCAGTTCGTTTTCGTTGTCCATTCCTTTTTGTCATCAAAATGGAAAATGCCAAACTTAAATGTAAGTATTTCAATTTGAGATAAGCTAAAACTAAGCATTACATTTGATCGATTATTTGTTCAAATTATTAATGGTATTAACAAATGACAGTACTACTAAGAATTAAACATTTATAATATTTGCTCGCGTTTGAAAGGCCAAATTTGTAAGCTTAAGATATTACTTTCAGAAAGCCAAGTAGAAGATGAAAAACTTAGCATTAAATTCATTTTAATCAAATATGATGGAAAGAAGATACCAAAGACCGATGAGAATGGGCCATCTTAGCAGGACATTCATGAAGTCAAACGTAGCTAATTTTATTATAATGTTAGCAAACATCAAATTGACAGCATAATCAGCGCATTTCACTAAATATTTAAGGGGATTATGAAAACAAAATCGAATTTCAGAGAACTGCAAAGCAGATTCTCACTCTCACATTAGCAACAAAAGGACGTGAGAAATTGCCTGCTAGAAAAAAAACAGCTTCGACTAAGAAATACCCAGAGCTGTCTCTGTTGTGGCTGAGATTAAAATAAGCACTTGAGAATATTCTTTCCTCGGTGTAGGGTATAACGAGGGGAACGTGACAGACAAATTATAAAGCTAGCAATAAACTCCCGCTAAAAAAAATTAGCAAAACTTCTTGAAGGGTCCATTGCTCTACCACCTCATCGTTAATATGCCAATAGAAGAAAGAAATTAAATTTTATTAAACCTACGGTTGAAGTTTTCTTGTGTCGCGACGGGCGTTGCCAGTTTGTTGTGACTTAAATCTATCAACTCTATATAATGTTGACAGCCTTTTCAAATATTTGTAGTCAAAATATAAGACTAGGCTATCAGACGACCTTAAACGCAACACAGATACAACCCAGCACAAAATACACAAAATATTGGTTTTTTTTTTTAATGCCAACAGTTTTAAACTTTTTGAACAATCTATTTATGTTTATATTAATAAAACAGCGAATATATTTGTATAGGTTGATGGATCATAGTTGTAATGGGAAATAGTAATAAAATGTGAAAAAATAAGAAGAAAAGAGCAGCAGTGACAACAATGGTCTGCAAACGCTTGGAAAAATCGATAAATTTGTCAGCGCTGACGCACTGCCGGCAGACACTGTAGCGCGCTATGCTGCTCTACCAAAAATTGCCGGCTGCTCAGTTCTTGTTTTAGTGATTAATTTTGTTGCAATTGCAGTTGCTGCAAAGCCTGTCGAATTTTAAAGTTTAAAGTTGCTTACAATTTTTTTCTCAATAAACTATTGTAGCAAAAAAATGTTGTGGTTATAAATATATTGAAAACTATTATTTATAAAGTATTGTATGCGCCAACTGCGCTCTCGCTCACTTTAACGCGACTCTAGCGGTTGTTGTAGTTGTCGGAGAAAATTGTAAACGACAAAAAGATATAAACGAATAAACTTGCGCGACCGTCAAGATTGTTGTTTGGATGGTGCCTTACTGGGTTCGTCTCGTCAACACGACCAACGAAGTTCAACTAATAGCCGAACCGAGCGTGTGCTGCTGCCTGAAACTGAAACTGAGCGAGCAGCTGAAGTTATCGAGTCGCAGTCGCATTCGGAGTCGTCGTCGTCGTCGCAATCATCTCTCCTCTCTCTATAACTTGTGGGCATTGCATGTGGGACTTGGACCTCATTGCTAGCTTTTTACTGTTATTGTTCAAGCAAAGAGCGGCGAGGCGAGGCTCTCTGGGTATGCACAACTCGATAGCAGCAAGTTTGCTCACGTCTGGCTAGACAAAGCACACGTCACAGCCTATCTATGGCTTGCTTTTACCGTGAAAGATGCGCTCTCTTATTGCCCGGCTCGTCGCGAATTTATTTCGCCGGTTGCAATCGCGTGGAGTTGCAATGTGCATACATACACACATACATATGCGCATATGTATGCTAATGTCTCTCTCTTTTCGCCCGGCTAGTTGCATTTTTATTTTGTCGCTCGTCGTTCCGTTGTCTGTCTCTATGAAGCGTGGCTGTTGCTAGTTACTTTGCTCCTCTCAAATAGAACCACTTACACGTTCTCTCTGCTGTCTCTTTGTAGTTTGTGGAAGTTGCAAGAGATCAACAACCACATAAAGTTTCTACGGCTTTTATTATAATTTAGATATATGTATGTATATGTATCCAAATTAATAACTTAATATATTGTGTAATTAAATTGTTTTGTTTTATTCTAAGACTTTTTGAAAATCCTAAAAATTACCATTTTAACCCATTTTTTCTCATTTTCATGCAAAAAGTGCCTTTTTTGCAGTTTTCAAAAAATTATATAAAATACTAGCAAAACTATTTTTGAAAATTTTCTTTTGCAGTTACTCTTTGAATTGTTCCAAAAAATTTTTTACATCAAAATATTTTTGGAAAAAAACGAGGAAAAGTTTAAAAAGGTGACTTTTACATAAATTCGAAATTTTCCAAAGGTACTCAATGGGTTAAGGAAAGTTTTGTGTCATTCAAACGGAATTTACACGACCTTTCTAAACATATTTTTTTTATTGTGATAACTTGACTAACATAGCAGTTAAAGCAAAAATAAGGGTGCATACTTTAAGCTGTGAGCCACTGTATATATGTGGATTACCAATTCTAATGCCTTAATATTCTGACTAGGAAATTTGTAATTTCGGTTTAAGTACCGGTTCCAGTTATATTTACTGATTCTGACCAAGTTTTGAGTTGAATTCAAATGCCTGTCACATAAATTTGAATAAAACGCGAATACCCGTTGTTTCTAATGCTTAATGGGTATTTATAAATAGAAACAGAAAAACAAAGATTAAGGACAAAGGCTGTAAAAATGGAAACCAAACCAAAGGAAGCCAAAAATGTGAAACATAGAGCTAAAAGTTGCAAACGACTAGATAAAATAAATATACCACAACAATGAAAACTTGAACAGTGCGCCCATGTTGTCAGTGTTAGTGTTGACCGCCTTGTTGGGCTGTGAAGTTGACGGCGGTGCAACGGCAAACAACTTTTTTTTGTTTTGCCAAATGCCTCCGAAGGCCGTTTTCTACGATAGGAGCTAGCAAAAGTACCGTAAAGGCACTGAAACGAGTAGTTTGGAGTGCCCCATTAAACCCTCTCTCTATATAATTCTCTGTTTTTATACGCATCGCCTCAAAGATACATTTGTATCTGTTAGCTGCAAAACCAGACTGCTACTGCGACAACAGAAAACAACAACAACAAAATCGGAATGCTGTTTGACAAGTGGCAGCGACACAGCTACAGTCAAGAGGCAGTGCTCGGCGGGTGAAGAGGCACATGGGCAAATTTACTGGCGAAGCATAGCGAAAGCCTTCTCATCAAAGAATCTGGACTTGTCTGTTGGCAAATAGTTTTGTGGGTGTGTTGGTCTGATGCACGTAAGACTTATATACATTTTTTTCAGTTTGCAACAAATGTTAAAAGCTCAATAGCTTCAGAACCCTTTTCTTGCTGTACTTTTATAATAATGTATTATATATTTTATTTATATACAAAAACTGTTATATTTAATCAATCTTCATGCTGTGACTGCTGTTACACAAACTGACAAGTTGGTTTCAGTGTTATAACAAAAACAAATTGCCTTTTGGAATGCTTAAGATTTAAAACCATTGTACCTCACTGTCAATTAAATTAAAAACAAAAGGAAAGTTTTCTCGGAACTCCGAAGATTTAATATTGTTGCATACCACTATTAAAATTAAAAATAATACATTGAATTTTTTTGGCAAAAATTATTTTTCTTCGTTTTCGAAGAATACGAGTATGTAAATAATTTTTAAAATAACAACTTATATAATGATATCTGAAATTTTGTCTTCCACTAACTTAATTTTCAACAAAATAAATTAGATAATAGCTCAGTTTAATCTAAAGTTTTTTGTTTGCTTTTTAGACCTAGTCATCGGTCTGTCACATATAAAACAGAACCAAACCCTACCTTGCAGTAATTAGTAATCCTACTCTGTTGTATAAACATTGAAAAAGTACAATAAAAAGTCAAATTACACACAGACTTACAAGGTGGGCAGGAATGGGAAGGCACACTGAGCTTTTTGCTTTTGTGTAGCTCATAACAAAAGCATTGGATTGGAATTGACAACTCGAAGAATTTGAATAACAATTCAGGACAGTGCATGAATTGCCAATCCCTGATTACGTCAGATAAAATCAACTCATTTCGGCTTTAGAGATGCGAAAATCTCATTCGAATTTTTCTTACCAAATTGAAATAAAGAAATAATAATAATACACCAATCGTACTTTCGAAACTATATAAATATAATTTTTATAAATTTAATTTTTGATTTCAGTATATATATACATATGTATATACATATATATATTTATTCGTGGAGCTCATGTGCAACTAGAAACGAAATTAAAAATTAAGCACACATATTCCAGTTATGGGTTAATAACCCTATGAACAGCGTCATAGCATAAAGGAATGAAGGAATGGAGCGATGCAGCCTAAGTCAGCACTTAATAATACTAGCACCACTCGATGCAGCTGCTACCGGATAAAGAGAGCACACTGCTGACTGCAATGGCGTCGACGATACACACTGGCAAATGTAAAATGGCGGCTGCCACATGATGCACATTAGGCACGAAGCAGGACAGAACATCGTTGGCAACGATGGCGACGCTCAACTTAAACATACATACATACATACATACATATGTATGCATATGTACATATGCATATTAATAATACTAAAAACTGCAACAGCAGCTACATATGCGCCCACTCACGCCGTTGTTTGAGTGCACAGACGGAACTGACAGACAGGCAGCTAGACTGATAGAGGGGAGGGATGAGAAGGGACCCAGGATGATTCGCTAGAAGGATAGTTGAACGGATGAACTGTTATCTTTTATGTTGGGGCCGGGCCGGGCCGCTGAGTGTGTGCGAGAATTGGATTGCTTCAAGTGCCCTTAAATTGCCCTCATTACATAGACAAACACACATACGTTTACACATACATGAATACCTACATTTATGGAGAGTGAGGAGCTCTTGAAAAGTGTTGCCACAGCTGCATCGTACACCGAACGTTTTACTCTTAGAATTCTATATTCCATCATATGCCACTTTTTATTTCCGGCTCTTGGATTTTTTCCCAGCATCCCCTTCGCATTTACTAACGAGGGCTACTCATCTTTATACTTAAAGCTCGCAATTCCCCTTTCCCAGCATTTCTAACTTGTTTCAACTAGCCCTCAAATATAACACATAACCGTTAATGGCACAAAAGTTTTTCACTCGAAATCAGATTTATATGATTTACCAATTTGTTACCAAACACAAAAGACTTGACATTAAAGCTCTTGAATTTGGGATTACGAAAAATCAGGCTGCATAAAATATTTGTTTCACTTCTAAAGAGTTTAATTATCCTAAAGCAACCAACGTGAAAAAGAGGGCGATTTAAAACATAGAAGTCCGTTTTCCTTGTTCTTGTGTCAAAAGACCGCATTTTTAGTTTTATTACTTGGGTTTTGATTATCTTGTGAAAATGTCATAGTTCACATGCAGCACAGCATAAAGCTATGAAACACTAAGCTTAAAGTGCTGAAGCTTGGAATTTTAATCAAAATAGCTAAGCATTTGAAATGTCGACACCCGGACCACAATGAGACGAGGTCATAAGCTGTGAACACATTTTATCACTTTATGGGATTTTTTGTTGAAAAGAAAAAATACTGCCTATCTAATTTTGAGCTCCTACATAGTTCTCATACAGATAATACCTCAATATATAAAGAGTTACGCATGTTACGTTAAAAGGATCTCAATGTCGTTTTGTCGGTGAAATTTTTCCGTGCTCGCACGTCATAGTTCAAGTCGTGTCTATTTAAAGATTATGCAGCTTTGTGCACACGCAATAACACACCTATCTATCTAATGAGAATGACGAAGAAAGCTTATCACTGTGCGCGGCAGTCAACGCTAGTGACGACCCCAAAAATGATTTTTACATCCAACTTGGAGAAGACCAGATGGGTATGAAGAAAACTTTAGAAAAAATCAACGGAAAGTCTTAAATATATTATTAGAGCTTAGGTATTTAATCAATGTATTAACTTCCCTCTCAAACTAGTGAAAACTTTAAAATATCGTGATAAAAGAAGGGTTACTATGGTAGGCGGATAGTAACTATGGAAGACCATAAGTTGTTGCATTTAATTGTTTGCTTTTGCCGTGCTGAACAAGTGATTATGCGTCCACGAGGTTCTTCACGTTTCTTTTAGGCAGCCACTTGAGGTTGAAGCTGAGGAACAGCATTGTAGCGGCATGTGTTTAACTGTGTTAACTGTGCTATTTTTACAAATTTAGGTTGAAATACTTTAGTCAAGTGACAAGCAGTGCCTCACGTGTGACATGAGGGTATGAATAAACATACCGACGCATCGGTGGCCCTATGTATGGAGACCACGAATCTGCAAAGGTAAACCAGCAACTGAGTAGTCGCTCGGCTCGTTAGTGTATTTTTAGCATCAACATTTAAAGACATTTACATTCCATTTACACATTTTTCACGAAATCACTACAACTTTTTTATGTATATTTATCTAAAAAAAAAAAAAACAAAAAAGACTATATTAAGCTGAGCTAGTTATAGCGCTTTGATATTTTTTTTAGTATTTCCTCTATTATAAATTAAATAAAAGTTGACAGACATCATCATCATCAGTTATCATTTAGAAAATGCAAGTCACGAAAGTAAAATTCGACTATACTTTCAGGCTTTTATACTGTCTTCAGGCTGATAGGAAAATATGTGTGTGTTTTAATTAAGAAAGAAAGAAATCAAGAGAATTCAAATTTTCCCACATAATTAGCTGTAAACCTTTAAAAAAAATTAAATTTAAAAAAAATAATTTTTGTCACTCCAAACTGCGCTAAAAAGTAATATTTATTAGGTATGAAGATTAAAGCGCAATGTGCCGAGGGTCAAACATTATTTTTTAATAATTTGTATGTAAAACTTAATATTATTCATCACAAAATTGGATTTCAGAAATTTTGGGGTTTGAAAATGTTTTCGTCACTAGAATTTTGCCTCGTTAAGAGGTTTTTTTATATTATCCTTACGCAGAGTAAAGAAGACGAACTAGCACTACAGAAATTGTAATTGTTTTGACAAAGAACAAAATGTTGATACACGCATACTAATTCAATTCTTATATATGTTAGCTTGCCAAAGGAACCATATGCAAGTACAGTAAAAAAAGGAGACCAACATATAAAGAAAGGTACCAAAATAAAATATGTGAATTTTTTATATTAAAACATGTATGTATGTGTTAGGGCTGCAAAAAATTCGATGTGAACATGTCACGCATACTTTACGTAAGCGTCAACACGATATTTTTTGACTTGGAAAAGAAATAAAGGAACAGAAATATGGGCTGCACCACTTGAGAACAAGCGGAACAGTCGAGTGCATTCGACAGTAATATACCCTGGGCCTCGGCACGCCGAAGCTTTGATGCCCATGCAATTCTCATACTTATCCTTAAATATCGACCTATCGTTTTTGTGGCAGCTACATACATACATATATAATATAAATGAGTGATTTGAACCAATTTGAAGGAATATTCGAATTTTAAAAATAATTAAAATAACAAAAAAATGTATTGGCCATACCGGGAATCGAACCCACGACCCCCGTGCACGGGCGCGTATTTCTAGCATTAGACTGACAATTTAAATAAACGAAAAATATTAAATATTAAAAACCAATTGCATCGACCGGACCGAGATTCAAACCACGATCTCCCATTTCGTTTGCGGAGCACTTATCACCTCCACCTGGCAAAGTAAATGTAATATGAATTAATTGACCATTGATTTTAATTATATACATACTTAAATTTGTAAGAAACTTATGTCAAATTCAAGCGAAAGCGATTCCTGTGGCACCCCTGCTATATATTGCGAATCTTTATAGCTAAATATCTTCACTATTTATGGCCCAATCGCGTTGAAAGTTGGTGATTAGTCTCTAGGCAAGATCCTACATCCGTTGGTGTAAAAATATTGAAAATTATAACTTAAAACCCTAAATTATAGGTGATGTAAGTTTTTGATTAATTATGCCCCCTATAGTGGGCGTGGCAAAATTTTAACATAAACTGATATTGCCCGATATAATAAGGAGTCTTCATTCCAAATTTAGTGGTCCTAGCTCTTACCATCTCTAAGATCCAATCGTTCATACGGACAGACGGACATGGCTATCTCCACTCGGCTAGAGTATATATACTTTATGGGGTCGGAGATGCTTCCTTCTGCCTGTTATATACTTTGCACAAACTTAAAATACTGGATATTATCTAGGCGCCATCAGCCAGACTAAATTTTACCTTTTGCATTTTGGGCGACATTATTTAACTATGGTATATAAGGTACGTTAGGTAAGAGCGGTGTCGACGAATCGACGATCTTAGGCCTTAAGTAGGCCCGTTGTTATCTATGGCATAGAAAATACATTTCATTAGACCCCGTACGTAAAAACTACAAAAAAAGTAAAAAAAAAACATGTGCATAACAGGCAGAAGGAGGCGTAGCAGACCCCATAAAGTATATATATTCTTGATCAGCATCAAAAACCGAGTCGATATACCCATCTGTCTGTCTGTTCGTCTGTATTGACGCCTAGATCTCAAAAACTATAAGAGCTAGAGACTTGGTTTGTAGGTTTGACCTAGCAACTTTTCAAGTCAAAATTATTCAACAAAAAAAAATTATACGTTTCAGAATCAAATTTAAAGTGGGGTTTAATACTAATTATGACAGAAAAAATAGATTAAAGTTTTGATTTTTGAAAAATCGAAAAATATCCAGAACACCCGAAAATTAGTCGGGAAGAAACTGTTTTAGTTACACTTATATGAACTGCCAACCAAATGGACAAATAGAATAGAAAGTGTACGTACCACTGGCACGGGTATCACACAATAGACACAGGGATGCCCAACAGTTGGCAGACCGTAGGCAGCAGCGTTTACGCACAGGTGATCCGTTTTAAATATCTTGGTTGGCGGTGGTTGGGCAATCAGCGAAGATGAGGCGCTAGAGCACGTGTACAGAGTTGAGGTTGACGTAGACGACGACGTCGTGGTGAAATTAACGTTGCTGTTGGGTCTTAAATTAAAAGTTGATGCTGCTGTTGCTCCTTTGGCTGCTTTGGTTGCAGGAGTCGATAACGATGGTGGCGGAAGTGGAATTGTCGGTGGTGCTATTAAGGCCAAGGAGCTGCTGCTGCTGTCTATGCTGACCGAGGCGGAGATGTTTTTAGCCTCAGAATTTGTTACCAGAGAATCTGTTTTAGTTGTTGTTCTTGACGTGCTTACTGCTGTTGTTACTGTTTCTCTTGCTGTTGCTATAGTTGCCGCCTCTTTTATGGCTTTTTTTTGCGGTTCTGTTTCTATTTGTTCAATTCCTACCCACTGTTCTGCTTGACTTTGCCGATGTTTCTTCAAGTTTTGTTGTTGTTGTTGTTGCTGCTCTTGCTCTTGCTCTTGATTGAAATTAGTTTGCGACAGTGTTGTTAAGGGCAGCGGTGACGTTTTTCTCTTGATTGACGCAATTTTAATGGCTGTTGATGTTTCCGTTGGTTGTGAATTAATTTTATACTTATACGCCAGACTTTTTACGTATCTTTTAGTTTCTGGTAACACTGAACCATAAATAATTTCTATAACAACTTCTAAACTTCTTGTCAAAGCTAATTTTGCACACTTTCTGATTATTCACTCACAATTATTATTTTACTGAACTTGAACCTCTTTAGTTTAGTTTCGCAAATATTTTCAAAATAATACTGATGTTATAGGTTCATTTACTTATGTTTTAAATATTTTCTTTCGTTCAACAGGCGATCTTATTAGACTTGTTGAATTCAACATTAATGTTAATTGTGATTCTTATTTGAGCTTAAAGTTTTTATTTTGTGTATTTTAAATAAAATTTTTCTTTCTAAAGGGACCTTAGACCTTGGCTAAATTTAGTTATCTACTTTGAGCAGTTGATTTTGTTTTCCTAATTATTTACACTAATTAATTCACGCACAGTTCATATAAATAATACTGTTGATAGAATGATTCATTCGCAATGCCCAGACAATATAAAGTTCGTTAGTTTTAATTCACTCAACTCTTATATGGACAGAATGCTCTCACAATAGTAACAACTCGCGAATTTGCAATACGCGGAAAAATTTCAATATTCCATTTAAGCACAATATTTATTTAAAATTTAATGCAATTTTTTGTAGTATTATTATTTTTCTTTTTGTTTTTTTAATGGCCACTTTTTGTGAGAAATACACTTAACTCCTTAGCTTCAGTTTGACTGCTAGTTGCTTTCTATTTGCGAAAATTTGTGGAAATAAAACTTAACTTGACAATCGTCGAATGAATTCTGAATTTCTCGTTGAGAAAGGTTCCATGTTCAACTTGAGCTGCCTCTGTCTGCTAAACTCGTCGCCAGCACTGTTCGGCTACTCACGATGACGCGTTCGTTTGTTACAACCGGCTAAATGTAAGTACTTTGCAGAATCCACAAGCTGGCGCATGCGTTTGCATAAGGCGTTACAGAAAACACGACAGACAGTCATAATATTCAGCGTTAGCTATTGTTGGATTACCGACTTGTAGAAGAGAAATTCAGGAGTGGTGGCGGTGGCATTGGCAGTGGAAGCCTTAATAGCCACACTGCTTTAGAGCTCCAAAAATAAATAGATATCCATTTGATTTTCAATAGTGTGGGGCGTTGCCAATTGAAATGCATCTCAGTTTATGCGACTTGACCGCATTGACCGTGATAACTTTGCCTTTGTGCTGTCAACTTGTAATTTATTCAGAAAATATGGTATATATAACAATGCACTTGCGCTGCTTATAGGATCTTAATTATGTACTAATGCGGCATAAACCATATATTCATATATTTTTTATCTCCAAGTTGCAATGCAAAAAGTCGTATTCAGGCTCTGAGCAAAACTTTTCACTATTATTTCGAAAGAGTATTTAAAAAATTAAGAGTAATTGATTGTAAGTTATATAAAAAAGCTTATAAGGTATATAAACATTTAATTCACTGACATCCTCGCGCAACTACGTAGGTAAAAAAAACTTTAAAAAAATCGGAGCTTATATTAATTAAAATAATTATGACACTACTTCGAGGCCTGTGAGTTGTAGAAATTGATAAAAAAAAAAAAGGGAATGGAAGCAGAGAATAAAACATGCCGAACCAATTTTCCACTCAGATAAACTAACGCTGCATATGACATATGTCCTTTGCAGGATGAGCTTTATCGGATCCTACAGAAAATGAACGGATGGTACCGATTGATTTCAATAAATTAAGTAACTGAGTGCAGATGTCGCCTTGATTGATTGATGCAGTTGATTCATTCATTCATATGGAGTGATTTAGATTTCCAAGCCTTACTGTTACTGTTCTACATTGTGTAAGAGTTTATCTCTTATCATGTGAGAGTCAAAAATATTCTTGCAAGATGGTACTGAGTTGTTGAGCCATAGTCATTAAGTAAATGAGCGACTTTTATAGTATGTACATATGTATGACCGTAACTCAACGCTACACATCTACATCTGTAAAATGGAACAATGCATTTGTTTCATTTCCAAAAAATATAATCAATGTACATACATATATACAAATACATATGAACTTCCATAACTTGAACTTCTATAACTCGAATTTCTCTCTAACTCGAGCTAAATGAGTGGCAGTAAAACTAATAATGTTATGGAAAAGAACTCTATAAGTCGAATATCTCCATAACTCGAACCTTTTCTTTGTATATTGGTAATTCGAGTTAGGGAAGTTCGACTGTTTCTAGAGAACTTAGTTTTGTATCACTCACATTTGAATAATTCTGTATGCGAGGCATCTGCGGCGACAGCTGCTGCAAATTTGATTGTGTCCTTATATGGCCAGAAACTCCTTGTCCGTGTCCATGTCCAGCTCCTCCTTGGACAGCCGGCTGATAGGTACTTCCCGTTTGTTGTGGCTGCTGTTGATGCGGGGATGATGCTGGACTGTAACGTGGATGCATTATAAATACTTCAAGTGCTTTGAAACTGATTCACAACGATTCAACTGAAAGTAGCTTTGAAGAAGAAGAAGGATGAGCAACATCTCAAATTCATATAAATACACGCCTGAGAAAGTCCGGAAAAGACTCAACTTAAATACGAAATGGTCTATACTATACTTAAATTGTTTGACAAAGATACCAATCTTTAACTTATTGGATATCTTGTCCCTTTCCTGTGATTTTTTATTACATATCTTAACAGCGCCTTTAATCGATGTTAAGTTAATTCTTAATATTGGCTTCAACCGGTCCATATCAGAATAAAAGCTACAAGTCTAGTTTGCAACCATTGTTCTCGGCAAGAGTAACATTAATGCATTACAATTTACCATGCAACATTTGTTTAATTTTAGTATGCTTTGATTTATTTTCAGTTCGCGCTCCCGTTTTCGCAAGTATTTTTCTCACTGACGATGTGCAACAACATCGTAGACTTAAAAATAGCTCACAGCTAAGTTAAATGTATTTATGTTTATAGGGCTACGCACACATTTAAACAATTGGCTCAGACGTTGAATAGCCGAGAGTAATGCCAAAAAAAAAATCATCTCACAAAAGTTTTCATGTACATACGTAATTGCATACAAATGTTTTGGTATGTACATACGTATGGATGAGTATAAGTACTTACACATGTACTTCAATGTACATACATACGTATTTATAATTTAAAAAAGAGCACTTTTATTAATTTATCGTTTATTTTATTTCCGTTGTTGATGTTAAGTATATTAAAAATTATTGTTGTTCATTAGTAAAATAAAAAGCTGCAGTGCAACTAGAGAGAGAAAAAAGCGTAGGTCGTATTGCGGCATCTACAGCTGACTAAACGAGAGAGTGTCGTGACACTGAGAGTGAGACCGAGCGCCGCTATAAGAAAATAGCAAAACACACAACAAGTGACCAAAAAACGTTGAACAACTGACGTTGCTCTCCATCTCATTTTATGAGATTTCTACAGGAAAAAAAGTCTTGTTTTAAATGCATACACAAACAACAAAAGTCTGGCATGCAAATATGAAAGACTATCAAACATTTTGATAGTGTGGCGCCGCCTAATCTGTGAATGTCCTCTTCGTGAAAGTCTTCATGTCTGTTTTATTTTCGTCGTTGGTTTGTACTTTTGACGGTTGTTTATTATGTACAAATGCCTATATATATATGCACGAATATACATACATACGTACAAATGCAGGTATTTTTGTACAATTTTAAATAAGCACCTTCAAAATAAAAACCAAACCAAAATAACCATGAATGTAGAGTGCAATGACATGACACATGCAAAAACGGAAAAAAATCGGATTCGCTTTCAATTAGCTGAGAGTTGTTTATTTTTCCCCTGTTGCAAAATTTCTACAACAGTGAAAACTGCGTTGATTAAGTACATATATGTACATATGTACATACATGTATGTACATATGTAGGTGAATGTACGTGTGTTGGTTTGTTGGTTGATATGCTTGCTATTGAATGTCAGCTGTGCTCTGCTCTGTTGCACGATAGTCGGACTTCACGTTGAATACGATTAAGAGATTGAAATTGTTCTCACAAATACCATAACAAACACATACATACATTTAGGGCAACCGGACACGAAGTAATAACGACCCGACCGCGCACTTTGCACTTGACACGCGCTGTTTCTGTGGTGTTGCTGCCTTCTAGTTATTAGTGCGTTTAGATCAACAATTTTTGTTTTGTTTCGATACGGGTGCGTAATGAGTTTTTTCTATGTAAAGTACATAACGAAAAAATATCTTGCGCAGCTAGCGAACGAAAAGCGCAACGCACAAGCCGAAAGCGTCAACGAACAGAAATGTTAGCGAAAAGGTGGTGAATGAAAAAAAGAAGCGACCAGAGTATGAGAGAGCGTATCACGAATGAGAAGGCAAGCTAAAACCAAAATGACTGCGTGTCCGTGCTCACTATCTATTCTCTCTATTTGTTTTTCTCTCTTCAGTTGCAATGCCGGTATCTGACAAAAACAGCAGCTCTGCTTTTGCTCTCTTGCTCTAAGTTTGTTGTCGTTGTTGTAATTATGTCGTTTGAAAGAGAGATATTAAAATTATTCAACAAATACAGAATTGTATTGAGCAAATATGCAATCTAAAAAATAAAATCCTAAAAATGACCATTTTAACCCTTTTTTCCTCATTTTCATGAAAAAAGTGCTTTTTTTGCAGCTTTCAAAAAATTTTAAAAAATACTACCAAAAATTTTTTTTTGCAGTTACTCTTAGAATTGTTCCAAGAATGTTTTTGCATCAAAATGTTTTTTGTGAAAAATCGAGGAAAAAAGTTGAAAAAGTAGACTTTTGCAAAACTTCAAAATATTCCATGGGTACTCAATGGGTTAAGAAAATTTTTGCATCATTCGAACGAAAATTAAATGACCTTTCCAAATATATAAGCTATTATTTTCTTATTTAAAGTCAAAATATTACATATTTAAGAATTTGCAAAGAATTACTTGACAAACTGTATGTAAGTCAAGTCTTCACAGTATTTGCTAGTATTTTTTATCTTCTTTTGAAAAATCTAAAAATTACTACTTTAACCCCTTTTTTCCTACTTTTCACACAATAAGTGCCTTTTAAGTAATTTTCCAAAAATGTTTAAAAATACTAGCAGAAAAATTTTTGAAAATTTTTCATGTCACTCTTAGAATTGTTTGAAGAATTTTTTTGCATCAAAATAATTTTTGTGAAAAATTTAACAAAAAAGATAAAAAATTGACTTTTTAAATTCAAAATTTTGAATGGGTACTTAATGGGTTAAGGAAAGTTTTGCATCATTCAAACGGAAATTTAAAGACCTTTCGGCCACTTTTCTTCCTTTTCATACAAAATTTTTC
The DNA here is from genome assembly GCA_037043495.1 of Drosophila recens. Classification (NCBI taxonomy): domain Eukaryota; kingdom Metazoa; phylum Arthropoda; class Insecta; order Diptera; family Drosophilidae; genus Drosophila; species Drosophila recens. The sequence goes on from JBAMBJ010000577.1 coordinate 128,122, forward strand.
TGAGATTATACCATACAAAAAATCATAAAAAATAGTAGCGAATAGATTTTTGAAAACACTTTTTTTCAAAAGCTTCGTGTCGCTAAAAAGCCCTCTAGTATAAAATATATTTATATGCACCTAATAAATTAGTTAGGACTATGCTAATTAGGTGTTCCCATTTTCTTAATCGTCATAAAAATAAATAAACCCAATGTATATTTTAATAAATAAATAAACCCAATGTATATTTAGATACATTTGTACATGTATACTTAATGCTGTTGTGAAGATTTGCAGCCAGCTAATTTTTAGACGCATACATACATATGTATGTATTTATATGTATGCATAGGAACAGGAAGATTCACTTGGACATTTTTGATCTAGCAGCTCGGTGACATTTTGAAATATTTAAATAAAATTAATATTCTCAACAAGTTTGCGATATAAATGTGCCCCACCTACACATGAGCATTATCCCCAATCCGTATACGAGGGTTACTAGAATTTTTCGCATCCACCACCCCGCATTTGGCACATAACAAAGGACTAAAAGTCTAAACAAATGATGCATGACGACAGAAAGCAGAAACAACCGACACCCACACAGACACCCACACAGACACACACGCGCGCACAAACGCAGTGAGGGAACAATGCTCTCTGCATAGGACTTTTACAATAAATTACAACAACAACTAAAAACGGCACCAGCAACAATAAAGGCAAGCTAAATTTCAAGAATGAACAAATAGCAAAGAAGAAGAAAAAAAAATGAGGACAGCAAATAATAAAAAAGCAACGCAGCATTGTGAGACATGCAAAGAATTTAAATTTATCCAAAATATGCAAATTTAATGACACTATCTAGATATGCAAATTTCTAGTAGCAAAAAATAAGAAAAATGTCGCAGAACAAAAACAACAATTGAAATGGAATCAAAAATGCCAATACATACGAATACACATACATACATATGTTTGTATGTATGAGCAGCCTCCAACACACATACATACACACACATATGTAAGTAAATATCAAATCGACCCCTTTTTGGAGTTATCGTAAATGTCATTTTTAACGAACAATTGAGTTTTTGATTCAAGGTTGCCCTAAAGTTACCCACTCAACATGTGGTAAAATGTTATAATGATGATCGTTGTAGTTGTAAAGATATGATATGGCCCATAAAATGACAATAATTAACAAAAATAGGCAGAATTCATCAATAAATATTAGCTGGTATATTCCATTGGTTGACTATTGTAGTACTTATGAAATTTAGAAGCCGAATTGGAAGAAATCAGAAAAGACGCTCTCCTGTAAAATTTAATTTTGGTCACATACGAAAATCTCGAAGAAATCTCGCCATGTCCTTAAGGTTAGCCATATAATATTAAAAATGGTTTTGTAAAATAAAAATCAAAAATTTGTTCTCTTTTCTTTTTTAAATAGGCTAGAACATTTTTGTATTTTGGGTTGTATAAAAATAAATATTCATATATTTGCACTAATATTTGGTTTGGACAACCTTTAGATAAACGCTCATAAGAAATTCCATACAATATTACAAAATTCTGTTGTTGACATTTTCTAAGATATATGTAGGTAAAAATCTGATGTAAATGCAAGAGAGTTATTTAATTTTTGTTTTAGTACTGTATCAAGGAATGTACATTGCCGTCTAGCTTCTTGCGGCCTTCCAGTTCAAGAAGCTCGATGACGACTAAGCTTTCTAGTACCACTCCTCCCACTTTGCGAACTAAAGCACTGGCAGCAGACAAAGATCCACCTGTGGCCAGGAGATCGTCCACAATGAGCACCTTTTGGCCGGGTTTGATGGCTTCGCGCTGCATCTCGAATATGTCCTGTAAAATTGGTTGAGGGTAAGAACTGCTATGGATTTGTAATGGAACAGTTACTTACAGAGCCATACTCTAGCTGATACTCCACGGAGATCACCTCGCCCGCCAGTTTTCCCTTCTTGCGGATGGGAGCACAGCCTACGCCTAGTTCGGTGGCCAGAAGCAGATTGAAGAGAAATCCACGCGAATCCAAACCCACAATAAGCTCCACGTCTGGATGCTTCTCACGGATGTGTCGCACCAGCAAGTCTCGCAGATAAGCACACGCCTTGCCATCCGTGAGGGCGCCAAATATATCACTGATAAAGTAATAAAATCATAGACACATGTTAATACACTGATAAGCTTAATAATTCTCACAATTAATTTAAATACATGTGCTTGTTGCCTGATAAACTCACCGAAAAATTACTCCTTTTTTGGGAAAGTCCACATGTTCTCCAATCTTTGACTTTACATAATCAAGTTTATCTGCGATGCTGACTTCGACCATTTTTTCAGCTGGATTAACTCACGGATTTGAATGAAAGCGTACAATTAACGAAATTTTACGAATATTTACACAATTTACAGCAACTACGTGGGGTTCGCAACAGCTGATAACCCACAGCTGATAAGTCACAGCTGATAAGTCACAGCTGTTCATCAGCTACCCGCTCGTGGTGCACTGAATTAGAGTTGCTTTGACGATAAATACAAGTTGCTTGGCGGCAAATTTAAATTGTGCTTATGTGAGTAAAATCGAAAAAGTACTTGTGTATACGTATCTTATTTATGATTTGTGTTGATTTAAGACACTATTTATTATTTAATCTATGCAATGTACTATATTTTTAATACAATTGTCAGTCTTATTTTTCGGATAATAACTTATTTGTCCATTCTATATTCCATATTGAAAAATACACAGAATTTAGAATTTTCAGCTGCTTGAAACAGTTTTAATTATTAATTCTGTTGTCTACCCATTGAATGTTTAAACAAAGCACAACAAGATATACATATATACATATAATTGATAGATACATATTTTTTTTTTGTATTGTTTCGTTTTTTGCCTTAGTTTACTCAGGTATTTTCCAAACAAAGATTAAAGGTATCTGTCAAGATCCTGCAGGTAGACAGGAAAATGCCTCAGCAATCACTGAAAAGTGAGATAATTGAGGAAATTTCTTTGATTCTGCCAAGAAAGAGATTCAAGCACACTCTGATCATTTGCTTGCATTTATCACAAGGTAAAAGAAAATAATTGAAAAGAAATTTAAACAATTTGCGTTGCACTTATCATAGCATTCGGGCTCACTGCCAACTGTCACGATTTTGCACTCTCCAAATATCTTTTATATCGCGCTATTTATCTGCCTTTGCGTCTGCACCTTTATCTCTCTCTATCTCTTGCTTTTCTCTCATTCGAACACACGATTGGCAGGTATGTAAAGGTGTTTTGGGAGAGCTGAGAGAGAGAGAGAGGTCTCAAGCTGGTTATCTCCCAATAACAAGCGGATCTTAAGTCTCGAAGCGCAGTTCGGTTTTCAGCGCTAAACGCGACGGTTGACAACGGATTTTGTGCTGTGTTCGCCCGATTGAGTATATATCTTTTAATGATATTCGCGATTTTTAAATACTTATGCACAACGCACGCAAAACAATAACAAGAAAATTGAACAACACTAAACAAAAAGAAATATTCAACCGGTTTTCAGCGCTCAACTTTAAAAATTAGAATTGTAAGCCACACAAAAAGTTGTTTAACTTAATAGTTAACTGCAGAAAGGCAAAGTAAATGTCAAATTGAGTAAGAAACGGCGACGACTTCGACATCGACCGACAACTTCGCCCAGTTTTGCGGGTTTTTGACATTAAACAAATGGCAAGAAAACCAGCAACAAAATTCTGCAACATCAAAACGTGGAAGCCAACAACAACTGCAATATATATTGCAAGCAACACACACACACGCGCACTTAGTGACCATGTTCCCTCTGAAGACGTGCGTTTCAAAAACTGCAGCAACAGCAACAATCTTTTAGAGAACACCAACAACAACAACCACAGATATGGCAAAAACAACTCTAGCAACGCGAAAAACCAGAAAAGAGGCACAGTTTTTTTTTTTGATTTGTTTAAAACGAATGCATGGTCGCTTCTCACTTGAGGCGCCCTAAATGAATAAAATGGCCTTAATGGGGCACCCTAAATTACACAATACTATTCTCTATAGCCAGTTTGACGACTAAATTAAAGTTAAAGACTTAACTTAAAACTTAACTTAAATATTAAAACAAATTAAGAAGCTAAAATGTTAATCTTATAAACGAATGTTGACAAAGATTTTTCCTAAGTTTTTTGTATTTGTTAACATTTTGCCTAGATATGCGGGCCCAATTTTGTTTTTGCCCATAGTCCGCTCCTGGCGAAGGTATAAAAAGTAGCAGAAGAATCTTTGTGTGAGTATGGAGCCTACATTGCTGTTGTTGTCGTTAAAGTTGTTGTTGGTTGTTGTTGCTATTGCTCTTTGCTATTTACCAGCTCGCTGGGATTGTGGAATGCGCGAATGTTCGCCAACATTAAGAGTCGTGATCTAATAAAAAGCAGATTCATAGTCACAGTCACAGTCACACCAGGAGACGACCAACATGGCTTTAGCCAGAATTCCCACATATTTTTTTTTAAACTGCTGGTTGATTCTCTGAAACCTAAATGTTGTCCACATACTTATTGTTGAGCAACTGGCCGCAATATTTATTTAAAAAGAAATCGCCTGCCATAAAAATATGCAAAAACCGATGAAAAAGGGAGAAATAAGAAACCGAAACGAAAAAAAACATTCTACAACTTCGATGTGCCCTGGTATAAGGTATCTGTTTAGAGATATTTCCGCATAATTCTGCGACGAATTTCACACAAGAAAGGGCACTCTTGTGAAACAAGTTTTGTGGAGGCATAACAACAATGACAACAACAACCGTAGGCATACTATATGTAGTAACTATGCATGTGTTAATCAGCCCCTTTACAAGCGCCGCAACTTGTTGTTGTTTAAGTTTCCGCTTTGCTGGCCAGTCAAAAAAAAATTACCAAGCAATGAAAAACAAACTATAACAAGTTAAAACGAAAAGAAAAAAAAAAAACAATAATACAAGCAACAACTAAAGATCGGAACAACGCGGAACTGTGCACATACATAAGTAGCTATAAGAGTCAACAATCCCGTGCTTAAACGATATTAGCTGGGAAAATCTGAAAAGCTGAATAATCTAAATGTGAAAATGAATAGTCGCAGATCATCAAAGTCAAGAGCCGACTTCCCCTCTCCCCTTTTGTAGATGGTTATGCCTAATGTGAAATTTATGTTTAAAGTAGAAAGTCCAGCGATTTTGCTTGTATGTGAGTGTGTGTGGAATGACCAAAGTCAGTTAGCTAGTTGGTTAAAAAGAAAGCCGCAAAAGCAAAGTTGCAGTTGCATTTTACAGTTCTTTCTCTCTCGACTTCTCTGTCAAATGTTGCAATAAATTGTGCCACACTTAAGGTAACAGTGAGCACTCGAATCATTACCCAACTGACCTTATTTTATCGCATATGCAATTTTTAGCAAGTATGAATATGTACATACATACAGTATACAGTATTTCAATACACAAACATACATATGTACATATGTAGTTTGCACATTTACCTTCTCGAAAATGTAATTTCAAGCTTGTTCGCGTTTCGCACTCGTTTTTTGCAGCGTTCAGCACGTAAAACCGCTGACGACTGCAGCTCAAAACAGCATTGAAATTGTGAGGCTGATGTTATTGATGTTCAATCAGTGTGGATTTCTGAGTTTATCTGTTTGTGTCTGCAAGAGAAACTTTATATTTCAACATATCATCAACAACAACAACATCAACAACGTCATCGGCTCTAGCCTCTCCATGGGCGAACGGATGTACGTAGATACACCATCTCAGCCATCTCTTCTTCTCTTTATCTCAAGCTTGGCCTTTAATGCGGAATCATACCAAAAGCAGTACCTGTTTCTGTACCTGTACCAAAACCAATACCAGTAACAGTACTCACAACCTCGCAGCATGGTCACTTTCTTTTCTTTCTTTCATGATCGATGTGAGTGCCTGAAGAATGCTGTCAAGTACAAATAAATTTCACAAACACTAAGCGTGTGTATGTATTTATGTATTTATTAAGATTTTGTAAATGACAACGGAGAAAAATATGTGTAAATAAATTAAGGTTTAGAATTTTATAATAAGATAATCATTTGGTAATGCTTACAAATATTTGTTTGTAATAACTTTGACTTTCAGTGTACTCCACAATTGGTTGAGACAGAAACCAGTCGGTTGCAAATTGGAAATTGCAATATGTAATTACGCCACAGAACTCTGTGCAGTGTACAGATACACATTTGTATCTCAACATTCACGTTCGGTTTTCATTTAAATTATCTGCCGATCGGTCTCAGTCGCTGGAAATTATTATTTGTCTACGGCCTGTCTGCCAATCTGTCGCGTCTCAATGGCCCACAATGTTCATAATTGACAGCTCTCTGCAAACCCGTTTTCCCGATTTCTCAGACTCTAAACGTGACTCAAGCTCAATTTGAACTCAAGCACATCCGAATTTGTTGCTCACGTGCCTTAACTTTCAATATGTTTGATCAGCGCATACTTATGTTAACGCTAAAAGATTGCTTTGTGGCTCTCCACTTTTTTTCCTTTTCTAGCTTTTTCTCACTTATTAGCAATAATATGGTAATTGACGAAGCTGATGGTTCCCTGGACTTAAACTTGCGCGTTTTCTTTGCACTAATTAAGTGTAGTTTATTTTTTTCTCTTGCTTTTGTTATTTGCATTAAGTTACTAACAGCAACCCATTTTAGACACTAGCTTCTCTCTGGAAATTACGCTTTTTCTTTTGCTTAACTTCCGCCCCCAAAAAAAGGAAGATAAAATTAATGAATTACTCAATTACGCATACGCAATGTTTTCTATGGGATCGTGATAGTTGCAAGACAATGCCTCTAAAATTCACTGGCTTTTTTTTTTATTTTCCAACTCAACCTTTTGTTTTTTATGTTAAATTTTTGATTGTTACTGCCCATCCACAATGAATTGAATTGAAATTTACCACACTTTCAAAATGAAAAACATGTTTATTGATAGCTAAGCTAAGCCTCTAGCTCGTTTGGTTTTCGCCATCTGCGAGCTTTTTTTGCCATGAATCACAGTTAAAATTAGACAGACAGTCTCAAAATTTGTGGTCCGTCTGTTTCTCGTCTCTTGTTTGTAAAATTAAATTTTTGCTATTATCTTTTTGTTTTTGCATAACGTCTGTGGTTATTTCTTTTTCCATTCCATTTCTTTCCGTTCGTCTCGTTTACCATTAGCTCTCGAACATAGAATTAGTGGAGAGAATTAGGCAATATCCGAGAAAGGCTGTTAACAATTATCGTGCAGATTTACATAAGCAAAAAATATAAATATTTTGTAAAATGTTAGCCAACAGCTATTCACATTCGTCTTTAAGTGGTTGGAGTGAAAGGAAAAACGAATGCAAATGTTTAATAATATGAAATTAAACTTTTTGGTTAGAAAGGAACAATCAATTTAAAGTTACAATTTAGTACAATGCATTCTCTCTCTATATCTTTCTGTTCAATATTTGTATTATTATTGTATTATTTATTGCAATTATTTGTACTTAATTATATTTTGTATATTGTATCATGTTTATGATACATTTTCAGAAAGGGGGTCGCTTAGATTACATATCCTCGGAATTTTCGCTTACGCAGTGCCAAACTTGAAGCTCCAAATAATTTCTTAAAACCATTATTGACATCTTAAAATAACAAACGAGGTCAGCAAACTGAAATCGGACAAAACTAATGCGCTTACAATTGAAATACACAAAAAAAGATTCATGATTGACAAAAATCTAAAACTACTATTATTTGTTGTTATAATTTAAAACTGCCAACATCATTATTAACTTTTAGCAAACGTAGTCAGCAACAAAGGCCAAGAGCTTCAACTCCACTCCGCACTCTACGTCAACTTACTCAACTCAGTTCACCTCACATCAGCACAAAACCAACGCGATGGGCACCAAAATTGAGTACGTCGATACGACGCATCTATACGCTTCCAAATATATAAGAAACTCAAAGGCCATTGGTGTCTTATGGGCAATCTTTACAATTTGCTATGCCATCATTGGAATTGTGGCATTTGTGACTCCAGGTAAGTCATCTTAATGTGCATAGCTCTCGTACACCTTGCTTACATTTTGTACCCTACTTTCAGAATGGATTGGTGATCCGGATAGCGACAGTGCTGGTCGCCTCGGCCTCTGGCAGCAATGTCAGCGAGATGAGATCTTTGACAATTGCCGACGGCGTTGGGAGAACATCTTTGCGGTGCCAACATTTTCATTTCAGGTGCGTTTATCATTTAAGACTTGGGAATACTCAAGTTGTATCTGCACTTAAAAAATCGACCTGTCTTGTAGGCTTAAGTCAAGAAATCGCCTTTGATTTGTCTCCAAGTACAATGTGACATTATTATAAGAAAACTAATTTCTGAAAAATTTGGCTTTTCTAATTTAATACGATTTAACGATCATTTAATAATGATAATCATAATTTTGTGTTTTTCTCTTATAGTTGGCCACTTTTTTCATGATTGGTGCCGTTGGTTTGGCCTTGTTGACAATATTCTTTTTGGTCTGTTTGCTGTTTATGAAGTCAACGCGCGTCTTTCACATTTGTGGCTGGATGCAAATTATATCAGGTGTGTATTGCTAGTTACAGTTACAGTTACTAGCATTTCCAAATTGCAACTTGACCTTGGCGGAAGTGTAGGAATACGTATCAGCTTGAATTGAACTTTATGCACGTATTGCAAAATTCCATTACGATCTGATTTCTTTGAAGTCTTTTGCCTCGATCAGCATTTGGCACGTAATTATAATCTAAGTTGTTATCTCTTTAGCTCTTTGTATGATTGTGGCCTGCGCTGCCTTTCCTTTTGGCTGGAACTCGGATGATTTCCGTAAGATTTGCGGACCAGAAGCGAATCGATTTGAGTTGGGGCTTTGTGGCATTCGCTGGGCATATCCACTGGCAATCATTGGCTGCATTGATGGCGTTGTTCTTGCCACATTGGCATTTATTTTGGCCACGCGACATGTGAGGCTACAGCCTGATCCAATATATCAGAACTCATTGTACAAAGGTAAGAGAGGATAGTTTTTAATTAAATAAATTTATTCATTTCTTGTTTTTCAATTTTATGACAGGTGAAATTAATAATGCCTATCTGACGGATGCTATCAGTCTGGCAGGCTCACGGAAGTCCAATCCTCACATAACTGGCTTAAATCTGCAGCCGATTTTATTGGTGGCGCCACCAAACGAGGATAGCATTTCGCAGTTTTCGCGCTATCACTGAAAATGTTTCTTTAAAGGCAGATCCCACGAGCCGTTTTTGTGTGTTTTTTGGCAAAGTGTCGGTGTAAAACGGATTGTGGGAACTGCCTTTTACTCACACTTCGAAAGCAACCCGTTGTAAATGCTAAGCTTAAGTGTTGTAGCGCTCACCTTTTAGCGAGCGAGCCTTGCGTTTTTAGCATGTACACAAACCAACATGCATTTGCTGCTTCGCGAGCTTGCGAAGCTTTCGTTAAATTTCAAATTGCTTTTGTCTGTTAAACTTTAAGCAATGTGCGTGTGTGTGTGTAAATATTAGACTGAATGATAACCGTAAAGTTATATTGTAACTAATTTAAAAATCTGTGTATACATAGCGTGTGCCTAAATTGATGTTAGGTATCCGCTGCCTGTAATATTTGCGCGTAAATATAATTATGTACAAAATATTTTATATTGAAATTCAAATTAATGTTTTGTTTATTGTAACTAGTTTGACGAGAATAGCATTTCGCAGTTTTCGTGTTATCATTGGAAATGTTTTAGTTGCATTTAGAAAACAGCCCGATGTAAAAGTTGAGCTTGAGTGTTGAAGCCCTCACCTTTTTTTTTTAACACATCAACTTTGCGTTCTTAGCATGTACACAAATTTAAATTTCGTTAAATTTCAAGTTGCTTTCGACGTTATATTTAAAAAACTTTTATACCATGCATGTGAGTATGTTTTATGTTCCTGTTTTTTGTATCTTTCACCTAAATTAAAATATTAAAGATCGCTGCCTGTAATATATTTATATGCCCGTAAGTATAATTGTAAGTATAATTTGATATTCAATACAAAATGAATGTTTTGTTAATTGCAGTTTGACCACAATCACAGCCTAAATTATGCCATCATCATTATGCTACAAACATGAACAAGGTCAGCAACTTTTTGCACATTAGAACGAACAACCGAAAATCAAATTATGCTCAACTTACCCACTTACTTCCCTCGCCCTCGTTCTCCCACTCCCCCTCTGAAACTGTTAACAGACGGCACACATAAAAACCAATAACAGGCAACTTAGCGCCCAATTTGTTTGTGCCTGGACGGGCCACTCCCCAATAACCATTTGCCACATACTTTTTCAATAAAGTATTTACAGCAAACTTTTTGGTGCTGACGCCAATTGAAATATTCCGCGCAAAGATGGAATCAAATAGAAGAAAAGAAAAAGAAGGAACAAATGGAGGCAATTCTTGGTCTGATGTTTTTGTGTTTCTCTCTGGTTAGGCACGTTTTAATATTCCTGTATAATTCATAAGCGATTCCATCAACGCTTACAAATGCGGCCTAAGTGGCCAACCAGCTGTCGCCAGGAGATGCTCTAAGAAGCATCCTCCCTCGTCGTCATAGCATTTTATTTACTTCAGACGTTTCTTTTGGCACCACCCAAACATCCCAGCCACAAACAACAACCCCGCACGTTGCAGTGCAGCATATGGCCAACGCTTTTGGCCTATACAGACACGCATTGACTACGTGGGCAACCCTCCTCAATCCTCATCCTCAATGAAGATCTCTCTCGCTCTCTCTGTGAGTTTTTGATGTGCCAATTGTTTTTATTCGATTTCATGGTGCGCCATAAATGAATTTTTAACTGTTCTTGCCCTTGAGGTTTTCGATGCAGCCTGTAATGGAGAGGAGGCAGTGGAGGGCGGTAAACCGCTGTACCCAAAGGGCACACAGACTATTGAGTTGCCCGTTCTTCCGCATGACCACCTGGGTCTAGATGAACTCCTATAGTCTTTATTCTTTAATTTCAACCGATCGTACCTTGACTCACGTACTAATTCATCTGCCATGAGTGCAACATTTTCACACGTGCCACAAATCTGATAAGCTTATCCCTTTGCCACACCTTATGTGTTTCTAAGTGTTTATGAAAATTAGTTACAAAGCCTGAACATAACTTGACCGTTGGCATCAAATGCCACACCCAGCAAATCGCAATCGCTGCCTCCGTTGGCATTTTTGCAACATTACAAGGAAGTCAAAGGGTCGTCGCCCATTGAAGACAAGGAGTGGGGAGGGGGGATAAGGGCGCGCAGTGGGAAAATGAATTGCGCCTTTAAGGTTTTCGTTTAAGTGAAATGTCAGTAACAGAAATTGAATCGAAAATTGTAAAATTGGTTTTGTATAAACATTTTTGCCAAATGAAATGAAATGAAAATGCTTTTGTTATAGCTCTCGCAAGGTGGAGGCAGTTACTGCTACATGCACTCCGTATCCTCCTGATCCCCTACAACCCCTCTGCCTCTGCTGCCTGCCCCTACACATTCGGTTGCTGCCTGTGCCAAGTTCTGTTATTTTTTGTATTCCTTTTTTCATGACTTTTGAGCATCGAAAACATCATATTTCTTATGCCTGTTTTTTATTTTCTGTGCAAAACAAAAGCAGTTCTGTGTTTGCCTTCATCCTCCCTCATCTTTTGATCCCGCCGGCACTTGTCTTCATATAATTTATAGCTCATACGACCCGTATGTTTGTTGTGTATGCTTACTGAAAAAGCAGCGCCATGTTCAGAATTTTTCAAACGTTAAAAGGGCGTCAATCAAAAGCTGTAGAAAAATGAGAATAATGCTATAGTCAGTAGGGTTCGTCTGGCAAAGGAGAGACTCGTCGAGCTAAAAAATACTGTATCTTAAATCAGTCAGACACACACTTTACCATTTTGTTTCCGGCCCATCGATGGAATTCATACAGATATTTTTAAAGTTCATATTTTCTTGATGATCCCAGTACCTTTTAACAAATAAGGTCCATCAAATTATATCCAGTCATACTATTTTCCGTTACAATATAATAATTTATCAATTGACTCTAGATGATCCAGAATAAAAGTTTTCTGAGTTTCCTTGTTTTTAATCTTTTCCCTTCTTTTAATTAGGTGCTTTGTGTGTTTTTCCCCCATTTTTTTTGTATCTTATTTAAATAAATTTAAAATATTTTTATTGCATGCTTTTAGGCAAGCTTTAAAACTTAAATCAGCCAAAACCACCTAATAAACTTCGTTATTCTTCTTAAAAAGCCAAAACCACCGTTTAGGTTTTGCTTTTAATATTTTAATTGTGTTGGTCATGTTACTAATTTGAATGTACGGATTCCACACTTGTCAAATAAATGGAAATTTTGTTATTGTTGTTTGAAAAAAGCCAAAACCACTTTAAACGATGATTCAAATAAATGAATACTTTGTTATTGTTGTAAAAAAAAGCCATAACCACCTTTCTATTTGTTCGAGCCAGTAACGATTTAGTTGGATAATAGGTAATAATAATAGCTAACGTTAATTAGTAAAAAATCCTAAAAACTATGCGAATGGTGGAAAAGGACGTGGCAAAAATTTGAAAAAAACTTGATCTACGTTTAAATAAGTTTATATAAGTATGTGTGCCAAATTTGGTTGCTCTAGCTCTTATAGTCTCTGAGATCGAGGCACTCACACAGCCGGACAGACAGACGGTCAGACGGCTATTGATGCTGATCAAAAATATATATACTTCATAGGGTCGGAGATGTGTTCTTCTCCCTGTTACATGCATTGCAACGAATAAAATATCCCTTTTTACTTATTTTTTAAGTAACGGTTGTAACTAACAACATTTATCGTAATTTTTCCATCGAAAGTTGAAAATTAACAATATATGAATATTTAGAAATAATCGTCTATAATCTTTAATCTTTGCTAAGTATTGTGCATTGTATTGATTTTCTTTTTTTTTTCCAACGGCAGATTTGGTTATTTAATTCACGTTAAAGTGCGATTTGCATGCAGTGGACATGTTATTTATGCCACGACTGTACAAAGTTACTTTAATAAACTCAGCGCAACTGCTGATCATGCCAATCCACTAGTTGTAGTTGTATAATTCTCTTTTCATTTATTTGATCTTTGTTGCGTAAATACGTACATATGCCGCCATATATACGCACATGTGTATGAATGTGTGCAACAACGAAAGAGGGTTACTCTTCAAAAGAATCGAGCCACAAAACAATGGAAAAAAATTATTTTAACTATTGGCTTTCTATAAGCACTTAAAAAAAAATTGGGCAACTGATGGAGGGGGCGACGACTCATATGTAGCAGTACAGCGACTGCAGCCAAAAAAAACGTCTGCCTGCGGATTAGCTGTGAGCTCTCTCTCTGTGAGCTCTGATCAACGCAGAGGCGTGGCTGTTCGGCGCAAAGGGGGTCGACCCTACGATTGCTTCGACACATGTTGCTAAGGCGCGCATTCATATTTGTATGTTGCTAGCGCTAGCAACATTGACTGAAACAAAATTCTTTCATCGTACAAACGACAAACGAGGAGAGCTTAAAATTACGAAAAATGAATATGCGACCATTGCAGGTTTTTGTAAAATAATATTTTATTTATTGCATATACGATAAATCGCAAAAACTTCAAAACATCCGCTGCCTATATCATTAAATAGTTAACAATTTAATGTAACTTACATTGTTTAATTAATTAATTTAAAATATCTAACTAGCTAATTAGAACTAGAAACGAGCTTGCATTTTTCACATTGTAAAAATGACTAGTGAATTTGTAGCTTAAACAATTGCAAATTACATATTACATATTATAATTATATACATGTTTTCTTTATATACTTATCTATATATATCTACGTATATAACTAGCAAACCCGATTTGGCTTTTGGTTGCAAGATAATGAATTATGAAATCAAATTGATTAAGATGTGCAAATGAAATGAACAAAAACCCTGTAACTTCAAAACTTTTTTTTTTGGGCGGCATATAGCCACGATATTGGCCACAGTACGACTTAAACTATACGTACAGATAACACTAGGCAAGAAAATTAGTTTTTTTTCTTGTAACTTTTACCGAACCCACTTTTTATGATACATATAGGGCCAATGACAAAAGATAAAACATTTTAAAAATTTTTATGTGGTAAGATTTTTTTAAAGAAATTTTAACACCACTCTTTTTTGTTTTAAGTTTTTTTCGGAGAAGCAATTCCATTGTTTTGTATTAGAGAATTGTTCAAACGATTGTAAAACACAGTTTTAAATTTAAGTCTATAGCAGATTTCAAAAGCTTTTTAATATTTATTCTTATCAGAGGCAATTTTGTAGTGTTTTTTCTTATCTGGGGCATCATATGTATCCGAAATAGTGGGTTTGCTCAAACCTACAATCTGGCTGTTACACACACAAGCACACACACACTTACACACCCATTCACACACACACAAAAGCTCACATTTTCACCGACACACACTTACACACTCTAACGAGGACTAATCACATACAGAGAGAGAACTATGCTTCCCGACTGGCCGTGGCACAGTCAATAATCGGTTGAGCGTCGTCGCTGTCCCTGTCCCTGTCGGGATCGAGACAGGCGGTCATGGCATGTGGCATGGTGCGGAGCAGCGTGTAGCTGTCCCGATGGTGGAGAAGCAGCTTGTGCTGCTGATGGGCAATGAAGCTGCTGCCGCGTCGCAGCGAGCGTCGTCCCATCTCGAGTATTTCCAGACTTGGATCGCGGCCAAACACAAAGTTTTGATAGGCACGAACGAAGCTGAAGATAACTGCCGATGCTCCACCCACGATCATCAGATAAGATCCAATGGGCACCGCATGCGGGGCAATCACAGTGGCCAGGTAGAGCCAGCGTTTTATGGCGGGTGTTAGCTCCGAAATGCCCTGTAAAATTAATTCAAAATGTACCATTCATTTGTATGTAATTCGTGTTTATACAATCAGGAAATATATTGAATATTTATATTATGTATTATAAAAAAAAATTACCATATAATAAAAAAAAAAATGTTCTAAAAAACAGAAAATTTTTAATTTGGAACGAATTCTTACTCAGCAGCATTTTAAAAATTAGGTTTTAAAATTTCAAATTTTTGGATTCGAATTTTGAAGAGTTTTCTTTTATGGTAAAAATGTTAATTTTTATGACTATTTTATGGTAAGATTTCGTTTGATTGTACGACTATTATCTATTTTCTTACCTCTTCCAGCCACATAACCGGAAACACAAAGTCTCGAAAGTCACGCACCGGATGAACGTCCTTGGCGCGAGTGACCTTCAGGTTAAGCTGTATTCGCACCTTGCCCTCTAGGGGCACTCCAAGTTTCTAGAACAGTAAGAAGAAGGTTACATTAGAGTTAGAATAAGTTTAAATCTTTTGTCGCTTTGTTATAATACCGGTTGTATTTTGAAGTAGGTTTCATGTTTCTCACGCTTGGGGTCTAGACCTTCAACAGCATTGAGGAGCTCGGGATCCGCCTCATAGAAATGCGGATTCGATATGTAGACTGGTGCGCCATACTGGCAAGGACTGATATTCTGAAGGCCCCTAATGGCATCATAGTCGCCGGAATCGAAGCACTTGTTCTCCGGATTGTTTGCCGAGTCGCCATAGGAATTGTTGGGCAATCGAAAAAGATCTGCGGCCAGGCCGTCCTTCTCTACGCGCTCAACATAGTGGAGTGGTATAATGCGGCACAGATCCTTGTCGTAGATATGAACTGTATCCGATTTGGTAATGTCCCTTGGTGGGAAGAAGGATCCCTCCGAGCCGGCAATGCTCGTGCACTCGCTCCCCTCACTCCAGTGCGGCAAATGATCCATGCCATTGAGGGAATCAATGTAACCAAATTGATTCATGCCCCGGTACCCGGTTTTAATACTGGACACTTCCGTCAGCGTGCCATTGCGAGCCAGAAGTAAGCCCATCTTTTCCATCGGTCTCATATGCTTTGGATAGAATCTATGCGCCAGGCTTACTAACGCATCGTCATAGCCAAACACCAGTTGATCTGCTGTCACGTTAATAAAGGGTTTAAACTTGGCAGCAGTTAACACAAAGGATATAGTTCGAGACAGCAGATAGCCCAACTTGGGACTCAAACTAGTCAGGGTCTAAGAGGGGCAAACGAATAATGTTTAGCTATTAATTATTAACTATCATTTATGACTGCTTAATTACTCACCAGCATTGGTATATTGGGCGTAACTATGGGCGTGTTCTTATCAATACTCAGTTCAGGAACAAATTGTAAGATTTTCTTATGCTGATATGACACCGTGTAATTGTTCTCATGGAATTTTACATTCACCTTCTCCATGTCTTCTCTATAATGTCACAATAAAACAATAAATAATGAAAAGTGAATATAATCTAAAAATATAAATATAGGATCTTATCTTTATCATTGAATTGCACTCTCAAATGGAAAGGGCAACAAAAACAAATTTACAGCATTTAATTTAATAAAATATATTAATTTCCAAAGTTTCATAGCAAGTAGCTTGTTATCAGGGTACTAAGTGTGGGAAGCTCATAATTCGATCCCAGTAATAAAACAAGCCAAAGCAAAACATAGATATGTATATTTAAAATTATGTTACGTTTATTTTGTAATCTGCATGTTGATCGTATTTCAGTTCATTCAACGCGTTGACTTTTGGCAGTTGGCCCAAAGTCAGGGACGGTGGTCATAAAAAAAGATCCGAAAACTAAAGTAACAGCCCAACCCTACTGAATGTCAAGTTCATTTGTAGCAGTTAGAGAAATGTTGTCACCAACAACAACAAAAAATGAGACAAAAACACACTAAAAATGAAAACCATACAGTAATGACAAACATTTTAAAGTTTTTGTAGCATTTTTGTGACGTTTAAGCTACCGTTTGAAGCTGTCATTTGGTGTCAGCAGATTTGTGTGTGTTTTGTATTTTTTGCCGTTGTCTCTAACTTTTCATCTCAAAACTGCAAGCACCGCATAAATACATTTGCACACTGTCTTAACAACAATTAATTTACAATAAACTAAAATTAATCTGTATCTAAATCTCTATATGTTCATCACTCTTTATATTTTAATTCTTGTGCCTTTATGTCTGTCTGCATCTGTATTTAATTACATATTACGAATATTTGATTGATTGCTATGTTATCCTTCACTTAAACTGGTTTGATTTCTGGGCAGCTTGTCAAACTTTACATAATATCCAAAGAGACACATATAAATTTTCGCTTGTGATCTCGATTTGGTTTAATGACTCAATTATTGGAAATGGCAACGGCACGTTCACAGTGAGTTCATTCACAGTGGTTCTACACTTTGCTGTCAATTGTAACTACTTTGTTGGAAAGTCTCGTTTGACATTAGCTGCATTAAATTTAATCATTTTAAATATCAGCGATCTTTACTGCAGAAAATAATAATATCCGCTAAACAACAAAAATTAATAAATAGAAAGCGATTTAGAATATTTAAGACAAGTGCTAAACATCAAATCAAAAATAATAAATTATGCAAATAAATTATTATAAATATTTATAAGAGTCTCTCATTATTGTATATTGTTTAGCTAGAAGTTATACCATATGAAATTCATACTGAAAATTATTGGCTATGTTGTGTACTTGTGGCATTAGGATGAAGCTCATAAAGGAAACAAAAATTCTCATTTACTTTGTTATAAATTAATTATTTTTAGCGCGGTTTCTCTCTGGTAATTACTTAAGCAAACTTAAGCTACGCTTTCTATATCGCATTGGCTGAACCAAAAATAAGTAAATAGACCCATAATTATTGTAATTGCTCTCATTAAGGTTGATTGAAACACGTATTTCCTAACTAACCATGACCAAAGAGCATTTTACTAAAGCTAGCATGAAAATACTCCTATTAACTTAAATATAGTATTATAAATAAAAAAGCTAGAATCAAAAGGCGTAACAACTTTCCCCCTTGACTTTTAACACTACGGGCACATAGAACAACAGACACTTTTAAGATTGTAATTACTTTTTTTAAAATTAGATATTTAAGTTTTGCTCACCTGTAGACAAATGGACCCACTTCCTGCAGCTTGGGCTTCTCGCCGCTGAGAAATCCATCCGGATTGGTTACATTATAGATGTATACCTTAGTTAGCCGTATAACTCCAGGTCTTTGCCAATAATGATAGCTTAATGTGTCGTTCCACAGCCTTAAATTCTATTTAATATAAGAATTTAATTAATACAACAATTTTTCTTGCATACGGACTAACTTGCCTTTAGTATGAAATAGTCCAGCCATGGTATGGATGATAAGACAATACCTAAGATTAAAGTAACTATACCAATTATTATCACAGCTAGTCTATCTGAAAGTAAATCAGAAATTTTTAAACAAAATTTAGTTATTTTTTATTATATATTTAGATACTTTGTTTAATATTATTAACAATGCGAATTATGTGGAAATAATGTGAACAGACATGGATGACAATCAAGCGTCAATCCGAAAGTATTTCGTCATGCTGCCGTTAACAAGATCCCAACCCAATTCCCGGGGTAGTTCACACCTGTTTAATGATTGCAATTCAAGTTAAGGCGATATTAAATTCGCAGTACTTTACGGATGTCAATCGACTCGGACTTGGAAATGTTGGTCTTGGCCGACTTAAACAAATTTAAGATGAATAACGAATTGAACTTAACTCTTAATTGAAAACTGAATTTTTGATTTTAATTACAATTGCGATCAGCAAATTGTTATGTTTATGGGCCTATGCACTTAGGAGACGGTGATATCCCATCTGCCATTACCTTGTTGGCATTTAAATAAAGTGGGCGTCACCGACATGTTGTGGGCGGTGGCCAACATACAATGCCAACGGGTTTCGGTTTCGGTTTCGCTTTCGGTCACCGATTAGCGTCCGAACCCCCCTGAAACAGTCAACGAACTGATTAATCTACTGTGCTACAAATAAGCATTGCACGCGCCAAGAGGTTACTCCGAAAAAGTGCAAAGACCAGCATTTAAACATAAATTATACATACAATAAGTAATTACAGTACGTCAAGTAATTGAGTTGACAAAGAAAATATTATGAAATATATGGTGATTATTTTTTCATAATTTAACTTAATTCTAAGAACCATAAGCAACTGTAACATAAATATAAAAAGTTCAGAAAAAACTATTTATTGAATACAAAAATATGTACATATTTGCGAAAACAATTATTTGACCAACTATATGTTTGTATGTATTTTCGAGTAAAATTCATTTATCAGGTCACTCAAAGCAGCTGAATTCAGCGTTTTGATAACGACATCTGAGATTTTTTAAATTCATATTGAACCATGGACGCGATAAATGTTGTCGAAATTATTTTTTTGTATATGTTTTCGCGACAAGAAAGCGGCAAAGTTCAAGCGTTCCATTGACCCTGAAAGTCGCTTTACCCCTCGTCATCTTGGCCTGTGTCATCGCCTGGAAATCAACAAACATTGACGCAGAGAAAGTTACGTAAAATGTCATAAAGTTAAGCACAATATATGGACATTGTTGTTGTTGTTGCTTTTAAGGTTTTTATACATTTTTTTTACATTTTTTGGGGCAGCTGTCAGTTTCAAGGTCAAGGGAGTAGGGCACTCAACAGTTGGAGCAATCTGATCGTTTATTGCCGGTTTACATTAATCGTGCTTTGGCATTAACTGGTTCCTTGCATTATTAGTTAATATCGAAACTTATACACATACATCTATATGTTATGTATTGCCTTTTTTTTTTATATATTTTCTTCATTATTTATTTATATATATATAAATGTTTTTTTTTTATTTGCTGCTGTTGCTGCAACTGACTGGGCCTATGACTGGCGACATGGTCAATAAACATTTGGCACACAATTGATACGTCAGCGCCTGTTGCCGTTGACAATAATGTTGAATTCTCAGTTATTATTGTTGCTGCTGTTGTAGTTGTTGTTGCGTGTAAGAAGTTGTTGTTGCTATTTCAATATTCCTATTTGCGCTATAAGCTCTTTTTGTACCCTAGCTGAGAGTATGTCACTGTTGTATTCAAGTATGTAACGCATTGCTACAAACAAAAAAAGGAAAATATCACTGTTTAAAATGAAAACACTTAAATCTCTGTTTTAACATACAAATGTTACTAAGAATAAAATTAATAATATTAATATAATTATTATTATATTGATATAAATTAATATAGCTTTCAATGACTTTTGGTCGAAATATAAAGCCGAAGCATATTTTTGTCGAACTGAATATCACGTTGCTAGCAATTAATTTGCTTTAATAAAGTGATAAAGAATATTTAATATTCGCACCGTTTCGTATAGTTTTCCTTTCTTGTAAATATTTGCAACGCTTTGAGTTACAACAGACGCAGAGGCGTCGTTCACTAGGGATCAAGTTAATATATACAATTATATTATGTCTTAATCAAAACTACTTACTTTTATTCAGGTGAATAGTAATAATATTAACCTTAAGATATTTTCAAAATTGCAAATGAGCTGAAAGTCCCCTTTACTTTCAGCCCCTGAGTCGAACACTCAATGCTGGTGTCATATGCTCACTTTGTTGAAAATTACAGCTAAGCATGCAACATATTTAGTATCTGGTTTCTATCCGTTTGCTGAACTGTCGAAATTATGTACTGAATATTATAGTCACTTAGGAGCAGCGCTCGACGGCCCAGTTTACTCGTAACTCAACTTGGCCCTAATGTTAATAAGTCGTATCTTATTTATAAACATTAATAATTATTTTTAATTTCACAAGAGCTTGTAAAAATTAGCACTTACAATTACAGGCTGTAATTTATGACAAATCTGTTTTTTGCTCAAATCTTAAAAAGCAAATTTGACTAGATGTAAACGCGGAATTGTTGACTGCAGCGATGCAACAAAGCAATAATGTAACAATGCAACAATGAACACTTTGCAACGCTTTTAAATGCCTGTAGCTTAACAATCAAGCTCAGATTTCGCTTTAGAACGTGCCCCATTGCGGCATTGTTCATGATCTGGCTGTCAAGCATTGTTGCGTTGTCTTGCTGCAGTGTAAACACCTTTGTTTAAGCAAATTATTGCAATTACTGTAGGAAATGAAAATGGAATTGCACTCGGACACACTTCCTTGTGCCTTGGGCCTCGATACGCTTTACAATTTGCATCGCATTGTCGATCCTCCGATCTTCCGATCTCCCGATCTTCGATGCCAATTAGCCTTATACACACATTGTACTATGTATACATATATATATGGTAAAGGCTTATGTTCAAGTTATGGTACTTCAAACCGGTTATTGGGTTATTCTTCGGGACGTGCCTTCTTGGGTATTTTTGCCATTAAATTATCGGCCCTTAATTAAAGCACTTACAACTGATTCCAATGCTTGATAATAAAGACGTTCCCTGGAAAGCTTCTGTTATTGTACCCAAAAAACACAAGTCGAGTAAATGAAATGAACAACAGCTGAATAGTTGGGTAAAATTACAACGGCATGTAATGAAAAGTGAAAGGTCATTGTTTAAGTGGGAGAAACCCTTGTAGGCATCGATCGAATGCAAGAAATTCCCGCTAAAGGAAATACGATCTGAACAAGATACAATTGAGATGTCTTTAATTTAAGAGCTTTAAGAGCTTTTTCATATTTAGACAGCAAGCTGTAATTTCTTATATATACATAATATTGGAATATTTGATATTTTGGTATGTGCAGAAAAATTAAATGAAATGACAAACATAAAGTAAGTTTTTTTTTTTAAAATACAGCTATACTAAAAAATTGAACAAAAACTTAAAATTAACTTTTAGTCTAGGAATAGAATTCCAAGATTTTGTCTTTTAATCAAATATTCCTTTTAGGTTTGATCATTTTAATCCAAGCTAATTAAACTAACAAAAAAACATGGCACTTTTTGGGAGAGTGCTTAAAACTGCACAATCGACTGCATACGACCTAAATCAACTAAATCAATTGCACATTTGGTTATACAATCTGTAAACAGAAACTCACTAACTTGTTATTGCTAAAGACTCCATGTTATGAGCATTGGCCAGTGAGCAGTGCATTTACCCTGGCTGAGACTTCTTCTTGCGAGACTTTAGCGATCTCAGTATCTATAGCTCACTGTGAGTGCAGTGAGTGAGACAGAGAGTGAGGCAGTGGCAACTACTGCGCCTATTTCTGTTTATGCTGAGCACATAAACGGAATGTCAAATACTGCGCCCGACGCCTCTCTTAAAGTTGGACTCAGAATTGGCCAAAATCGTAGCAGCAGCAGCTGAGATTGCTGTCTTGCTTGTGTGTTAATTGTGTTAATTTTTGGCTCACTCTCTTAAAGTTGTTTAACGCTCATGCAGCAGTTCATATCCCATGCCCATATCCATGTCCAGATGTGGCCAATCCACTAACTTGGCTGTCTCTGTCTCTGTCTCCGTCTCTGCCTCTATCTCTATTTCCATCTCCGTCTCAGTCTCCTTCTTAGTTCGGTCATACTCAGCATCAATTTTCGGTTTTTTGTATTTCACTTCTCAGACTCTAGCTCTGACTCTAACTATGGCTATATGGCTATGGGACTCGGCCTCTTGACGTCTTGTAGTATATTGATTTGGCAACATTTTCATATTTGCTTTGTATGTACGAGATTCGAGAGTGCTTATACTTGTACTTGTACTCGTACTCGTATTTGTTAGTTGTAGTATTTGGCAGTTAATAGCTGTTTTTAGCCCAGCCCTCAAAGTGTACACAAGGTGATGGGCTTGTGACAATGTCTGCTCTAAGAAAAAAGACAATTCTTCTGCGCTGTACACTTAATTTTAGTTTAAATAGAACTAGTTTCCATTCATTACATATATTGCAGAAATATGAAAACTATTATTTTTTTTGTACTTGAATCGATAACGGTTTTTTTTAAATATATCTTTAAGTATTATTATTAAATCGAACGGATACTGGGCATTTATCAGTCGAGCACTCTTACTTGTTGTTTTTGGTGTACCTGCAGACTAAATTGCACTGGTCAATAAAGTATGAGTACGAGTACTCGTACTCGTATGAATTCCGTATGAATATTCGTACTTCAACTTATGTTCGTATTCGTATTCGCTTTGGACTTTTCAATTGCGATTTATTATTTTGCTTATTTCGCCTTTGGTTCGCTTCTGTTTTATGTTGTTTTTTGGTCTTTCTCGGTTTGCTTTTCAGCTTGTTTAGCATTTTATAAGAATTGCTTAAGCACTGTGGTGCGAAATCAATTGAAAGTGTTGCTTCAAGTGCCGTTAGTCGGCTCGTTGAGCTTGTTACCCTTGTTTAGAGTTGACATTAGCATATTAACTATAATATTAAAAAAATATCTAAAATATATCTAAATGTATTAAAATAGACTTTAAACGAAACCTTCGGGGCAGTGATTATGACGAGATGAGAGGCAAGACTCATATCAACTCATATCGTAATGCGCAATAATCAGACGCACAGCTTGCTCGACAATTATTCTAAGTAACATCAACATCAACAAAGCAATAAATCCATCAGATATTTAATAAGCCAATCATAAAGTCTAGCACGGGAAACCTTTATCAGATCGCGACCTGATTACCGGACACGTAATAAGACAGAAGTATTTAAAAAGCCAAGCCCAATAATTGGTAGCATCTGGCAGAGCCAATAACAAGACATTGTCGCCTGTCACATTAAAATCGTGGCTATAAAGCCACTGAATAGCGCCGTCAAGTGTAAAATACTTTTAAAATGATTCCTCTCAAACGTATATTTTGGCCCAAATGATGGCAATCAACCGAAAAAGCAAAGTCAACGAAACCGAAAGCGATACAAGTCTCCGACGATATGACCAAGTTCAGAGAGAACTACACACAGAAAAATAAAGAGAGAGAGAGAGCCAGTTAGTGTTCTTGGCCATGGCTGTTGTTTGCATGGCTGAGCTCAGCCAGCTCAGCTCACATGTCGTATACGCAATGTCGTCTATGGCACAGAACGCGGCTAACTAGGCAAGTTTCGAGTTGAGTTTAGTTTTGTGTCTATGTGTCCGTTTCCTTGATTTCAATCTCAGTTGCAGTTGTTTTTCTTCGTGTTTCACATGTTTTTGTTTTTGTTTGGAATTTCGCTTTTCATTTTTTTCAAGTCTGCATCAGTTGATTGCCTTAATGCTTAATGTTGTTGCTGTTGTTTATCTCGGTATTTTTGGCCAAATACTTGTTTTGCATTGCAGTTGCATTTTGCAGTTCTTGGATGACCAGTTTTGTAAAAACTTTGCGGTATTTACATCGCTAGTTGATTGCTGTTGTTGCTTTAAAACTTTTAAACGAAACGATTCTTACAAGTTTAAAGCGGCGCACAACTTGTTTGGCTTTTATTTTTGGTCAAGTAAACAACAACAACAAAAAACACACACATAAAGCAGCCACAAAGCGCTTCCAATTTGGTAGTTGATATTGACTTTAAGCTGACTAATTGCACCTTTTATTGATAAATTCAATAATTGTATTTATTTAATTTGGTGTGAAAACAACCCAAAAAAAAAATTAAATTATTGGAAATTGTTGAAATATTCAATTATTAATTTTTAATTTGTAAGAAAGACAGATCTTTCATATGTTTAAAGATTCTAAGACTTTTAAATACTTGTAATAGACAAAATAAATTATTTAATTATAATTTGCAAAATATATAATATTGGATGCATTAATTATTTATTTCGTGCAATGACTTAAATTTGTGTTTAGTTAAGCATACTTACTATTGCTAATCTTAATGCCATGTGATATTAACATGGAAAGAGGCGTCCCTCTGTGAGTTACATGGGGGCGTGACCGACGCCTGCTGACACTTGGCACCTGTGACTGTTGTTGTTGTTGCTGCTGCTGTTGTTGTTGTTGCTGTTGCTGCTGTTCTTGGTGTTGTTGGTGTTGACGACCACGCCCACAGCTGACCCAGTCAAGTATGTGATCTCTAGCAGTGCGTCCATATCTCAAATAATGTTTTTCTAAGCCCATAATTCAAGTCTGTCAAATGATATAGGAAAAAATACAATCAGCGTTAGAATTAAATGAATAAGCTTAGTTATGGCTTGTTTTAAAGTCAACAACTTATTTACGTGCTGTATTTAAAATTTAATTAATCTAATCTCTAATGCCTGGGGTCAGTGTCTAAGGCTATTCCTTCAATACTATACGAAAAAAACAGTGACTCCTTCTTTATAAATAAACTACTTTAACCTAGAGCTAATTTAAAATACCTAAACTTATTTATAAATGGTAAGAAGATGTGAATAAATTTTTTAGTTAATTATTAAGTTTAAGCCCACATAAATTTTTTAATTTACTTTTTATATAATATATACATAATGTTTTGTGTCATTTTATGCGCCTCAGTTGCATTTAAGAGTTATATTAATATGCGCTCAGAATGTCCGGTATTTCAGAAACCCCAAGAATTCCTGAATTAATTAAGCGGACAATAAACAATTAACATTTGTATTAAGTCTAAGTTGTTAAATACTTAGTATATTATACTCGTTCAGAAAAAAACAATTCATTAGGAATAATCAATTTAGTATGCTCCAGTCTAGGGTACTCAATAAGGAGACAACAGGTTCCCAGGTTCAAAGTGCTTAAAAATTACAAATAATTTACAGCACGGATTAATATTATATTAAATAGGATACTACACTAAAATAACGCCAGAAAGTCTATCTTCACCCTTATATTTAGGAATTCGCTTCTACAAATTTATGAAATTTTTATTTTCTGATATGGAATTGCGCAACGTTTATGATACATGTTGTGAACCATAATTCTTAATATTTCTAAGCTATCTGATGATGATCTGTCTTTCTTTGCATGTTGAAATACCCATCTGATGGCTTTATAGGGTATTGGCTAAGCAAATTATAATAAAATATTTGTCATTCGCTGCAATATATGCAAATGTAATCAAAGTTGGGTCGGGGCTGCCCGCTGTCCGGCATATTTCAGCTTGTTTAGATATTTTTTAAATGCAGCGGTTTAGTTAAAGCGAGATCTCCTTCATTGTTAAACATTTTAAGCAATAGATAAGTCGGTAATTGAAATCCGTTTGGCTGCACGAATCTTAATCTTTATGACGACTCAAATCGATGGCATGACAAGCATATTTTTTGCTGCTGTTGCTACTGCTGTTGTTGTTGTTGGTTCCCCCTTAAAACAAAAGACTCTAGCAACGAACTTGTCAGCTAAGCAAACACTTTCATAATTAATGTCTTATGTGCAGCAGTTCCGAGTGTCATGTTCAAAGATCTGCGGTTCATCCCAAAGCATATGAATCATCTTTCGACCTGCTCTCTGATATAACGTCCCATAACTAAATGAAAACTTGACTTGTTTTCTTTTTAATTTACTTCAATTTTTTGTTTACTCTGTTACATTTGAGCGACTTTTTGTTATGGGCAGCGAAATGTTGATGTTGTGTAAAGGCAAAAAAGATGAGCAAAAATTATTTAAAGACAATTAATGGCATTTAGTTTTTTGCCCTCTTTTCTGTTTTAATTGCCGCTTGTAAGACACAACATTGTATACTGCTTTGGGCCAAGTTCAAAAGCCCTGTCTGCCCTGGCGTCTGACTTAATGGAAACAGATGAAGAGACAAACAGAGCAAAGATTTTTCATCGTCAGGCTGCGCTTAATGAGCATAAAATAATTAAGGCCAGTTTTAATTTGCAAGCATTTGCGCAATGAGGAAATAACCAAGATCCAGGCTCAAAGGCTGGAATGTAACTAAATATGGGCAAAAAGGAAAAGGAACTGGAAATGCTAAAAATCAGGGAGTCTGAAATTAATTTTTGTTATTGACATATGTATATGTAGATAGAGAGGACAAAAGAAGAGAAAATCATACATAAAAAG
The DNA here is from genome assembly GCA_037043495.1 of Drosophila recens. Classification (NCBI taxonomy): domain Eukaryota; kingdom Metazoa; phylum Arthropoda; class Insecta; order Diptera; family Drosophilidae; genus Drosophila; species Drosophila recens. The sequence goes on from JBAMBJ010000577.1 coordinate 155,162, forward strand.
TTGAGAAGGAAACATCAAATACACACTCTGGCAAAGGAGCAAAGCAAGCATTTATTCATTTTGTTAGTATCGATTTTTTTATGTATTTTGTAAAATTATAGTTATTTACTTTTCCGTTAAAATTCAGACCAATCAAGGAAAAGTATTTAAGATTTACTGGCAGTCTGTTTATAGTCAGGTCATAGACCGCATTCTTATGGATCATAAACAGAATACAATAGTTGTCACTTTAATTTCTACAACCGTCAATTATAATCGAAAAATTCCACTTTTCGTACACCTCAATTAACGGAACATAAACGCCGAATCACTTTCCCACAATTTACGGCTCATAAGCGCCATTAAAGCCAATCCATTAAGAAGTCTCAAAGACATTATCACAACCGAAACAGTAACTGAAACTAAAACACGTTTTAAACAATTTTCTGCTTATTTTCACACATTGACTCCGGCATTTTGGCCGACTACGACTTGGTCACCTGGTCGTCTCACCTGGTCGCCTCGACTTCTTTTCGCCCCGGCGCGTGTTCACTTTTGTTTAGTTTACTTCAGCTTCTTTGGCATAAGTATTATGTAAGAAAATGCAAGTGGCACGCCAAGAAAATAAGTGAAAAAAAAGAGGCCGAAAAATGCATTTGTCCGAAAAAAAAACCATCTAGAAATCATTAAAAAATAACACAAACATTTGCGTAAATAAAGAAATTGCAACAAGAGTAACAGCAAAGACAACAAGATATGTTGAAGAATTGCACAAATACAAAATCTATTGACCCAAATACAGTTTTTATAACCAGTCGGGCACATATGGCAACCGATGCGATGCAATGGGGCAATTACTCCAGCCGGCAATCCAGCTCCAGTTCCAGCCCAAGCTCCGGCTCCAAGTCCAGCTCCAGCTCCATTGGGGCTTTCCAAAACATTCCCAAACAGCTGATGACGATATAGAGTTGGACTTTTGACTAGCTTATTGGCAATATTGGTAACACTTTCGATTGCACCAGCAGCGGTTGAGTTGCCAGCCAGGCCAACAGGCAGACAGGCAGCTAACCAGCTAACCAGAAAACCAAACGGGCCATTCCAGGCAGAAATAAGTAGGTTGCTTGGCCAACGGGCCACTAAGCCAATAAGCCACTGTGGCAGCCACTGACTGGTTGGCATTTAACGTACATACAACCAATCTTCTTGCCGGCTTGCACATGATATTAATGTTGTTGCTTTTGTTGTTATTTCTACAGCGAAGCCTGAGTCAAAATTTGCGAATAACTTTTTGGTTTCTTTCAGGGACCGAAACAGTTATGAATTTTAAAAAAATGTCATTCCAATTATTTAAAAGAAAAACAGTTTTTTTTACATAAATAAAAGGATTAGTTATTAATTATCCAAACCACTAAAAATAGCAGGTTAGGCTGTTCTGATAACTCAAACATGCATATTTCGAGTATATGATAAAAAAGAAGTGCAGATAAATACAATGACTCTTGATTGCTGTCAAGCTGTGGCTTCTACTCTTACTTGGCCTATACAATGTATGGTAGCTGTTCATTCGAATGCCATTGTTGTTGTTTGTTTGATTAATGCTGTTTTTGTTGTTTCTGTTGTGATTGCAACCAGTCGAAATCTGTGCACTTGTTTATTTTGGCTGTCGTGTTGCCTTGTTGTTGCTTTTCCTTTTTACTTGCATTAAGAAATTTCACACAGCATCCAAAGTGGGAAAGCGGGGAGAGGGGAGAGCGGTGTCTGCCTGCCTGCAGTGTGAAGGTCGCGCTGCATTTATCTTTCTCTTGTGACAGCTGGTTCATATCCAGTTTTGTTTTTTCTTTTTTTTTTCTTTTTTTTGCAGTTTACCTGCATTTTATGAATTTTTAATAAATTTTTGGCTTAATTTTCGACAACTTATTATTTTATGTATATAAAATTTCAATTTTTTGCAATTTGAACTGCAACGAAGTCATTTTTGGCTGATTACAGAGAGGAGCGATCACAATGGCACATGAATGGCTTCATAAAGCCAATGCCAAAGAGCCGCACTCAGAGGGGGAAAGGGAAACTCATAATTGGCATCGTTGGGACGCGTTGATTGGCAAATTGTATGCAATTATTGAAACCCAGTGCACGGGGATGGGGGCCCTATAGGAAAAGCTCCGAAATGTTCGAAATGTTCGAGATAACTGAAAGGTTCGTTCATCTTTCGCTCTGTTGACATTGAGACGTCCCAATGTTGCGGAAGTTGACGCCATATGAACGGAAAAAAGAGGCATAAGTATTTAACCATAATTGCAGCTTACACATTGCACAGGTATTCATTAGAGACACAAACCATTCACGTATACAGTAATAAAAAACTCAATCCTAAACAAAGTAATCTTGATGCTTCGAAAGATCTGGATGCAAATAAATTGTAAATATAATAGAATGTGCAAAGAAAAGTTATTTTTTAAACAGTAAATCCAACTAAGGTTCTTTTATGATTTTTACAAACTTAAATATAATAATAAGTTAATAACTTCTTATTTGAAATAAAAGAAATAATTAGTAGTTAATAATTTAAATTTAAAAAATTATAAACGCTACGGTCCCTGATTTCAGTAGCCAAGTAGTTGGCAGTTGTAGCTTCTTCCAGCTACAGTTGATATTTGAGCCATGTAAATCGTTTCGCTGAGCTCAATTAACTAAAGTTGGCAACACGTCGAGCGCATCAAATCATTCTAGCAACAACAAAGCTAAAACATTTCTTAAATGTTATAAAGTAATTTAACATTTGACTTTGAATAGTTTATTATGCAATTTGAAATTGACGCTCACAGCATTCGCAAAAATATATAACACAAAACTTAGGCAACGAACTTGGCACGTATCAAGGAAAGGTTCATAAAATGTTGGGTGTAAATTCAAGAAAGTTACCCAAAGTGAAATGAAAAAGCTGTTTGAAGGCGTCAAGTAATTAACTCTCAATTTGTTGAATTTTATTACTTTAATGTTTTTTATGAATTTTATAATTGACTAAATCAATCACATTTTTTAACTTATTATTTGCATACGTTATATTTATGAAATGTAACAAAAGACCAAGATAAGGTTTGTAATAAGTTTATTGAAAATATAAGAAAAAGCTTTTTATAAAATGAAGAAGCTAATGAATCCATTTATCCATATTTTACCTCTTTTTATTTCATACGCTATATTTATTATTATCAACTAAGCTCAGCAAATACGAAGATTTAAAACAAATTATCTTAGTTAAAAGTTTAATAAGATAAAATATAGTAAGAAAGAAGATGTGATATATATTATCTGAATGAAGCATTAAATATTTAAAATGCCTCAAAACGTTAACACACCCACAATATGTTCAGTAGCCGGTCTACAATTCTGTTTCAATTATAGCCAAGTGGCTTTTGGCCCTCTGCCGCCTCTGCTGCTACTGTGAGTTGACTTAGACTCAGCAATTCTTGCCAACTCACCAAATTGCCACGCGCTCTTCTCTTGTCGGTTGCCGGTTGTCGGTTGCACTATGGTAAAAATGCCCGAAATTTCGGCATTAACTCTAAATAAGAAGCTAGGAACTTGAAAACTTGGCATGAGCCTTGGTTAGACTAATTTGGAATTCAGAATTTTTTGGATTTGAAACACGCCTTCACTTTCGAATTTTAGTATCGCTTTAGTAGATTTTATATTTTGCAGGGAAAAAGTTAAAAGTTTTAATTATAAGCTTAAACAGAAACCAGGATATTTTAGACTTTGTATGTTTGCTAATTAGACTAAAGTAGAAAAATACACATGGGCAATACATTGGACCATTGCAAAATAAACACACAAATACTAAAAATTTCTACTAACAAGGTATTTTAGATACCTTTATTAACTTTATCCATATTTACAGTTTTTTTTATAATGTTTACCAAACAAAAACAATTTGCGATGCAAGTTGCAATAATTGTAATCAGCTGACGTTTTTCGAGCTTCAAGCATTATGGGTAGTCCTTTAAAATCTAACAAAATTATAAAACTAATAAATTTAAACGTCGAAATTTCGGTCTTTTTTACTATAGTGGGTTGGTTGCCGTGGTAAATCGTTGAAGCGTGGCCGCTTCAGCGCATTATTGGCTAACAATTTTCCAATAGTCACAGCCAAATAACAACAACAACAACAAGCACTTTGTTGTCTTTTTGTGTAGTTTTTGCTGTCTGTGCGTCTAGTTAGCCGTGTGTTGTAATTTATACGTTTATGAACCACTGCTCACTTGTTCTCTCTGTCGCTCTTTCCCTTACAGCTCTGACCATTAACTTTGTGGCTTAGTTCGTGAGCCATTTTTAGTACATTTCGTTTAATGCTCCAATTACGCTGTAGAATTTTGGATCTCATAAACTTTGTTCAAAATCTTGTTATTCGAAATTTATCGTGGAAATCAGATATTTGGTGAATTTTTGAATTTCTCTGCCTGTCTCTCAGAGCTGACAGCTGCGACGAAGGCCGCCAACGAAGCGTGGCAATAACCAGGCCTTAACAACAATGCCAATCCAAGCCAAAATTCAATCCTGACCTAAGTCACAGCATTTTTGATTGTCGTATTGCTTGGCCCTTGGTCTGACTATGGTCTACGGTCTGAAGTGGCTGTAGATTGATGGGTTTCTGGCACATTAAAGCGAACCACCAGCAAATTATGAGCTTATCAATAGGCAAATCAATTTGCTATTAAAAAGGCATATAGCATACAGCATACGAGTATTATATAAACGTTGTTATAAGCTTGTCGCATGTTCAGTTTATTAGCAAAATGTACCCCGGGGCACAGCAACAACAACAACAGCAGCGTGTGGCAACACTGGAAAAAAACAACGCCGTGAATCACATGCTTATGTCAATAATTCAATTTAACGGCTAAGAAACGCCAAAAATAAATATTCCCAACAACAAAGCGAACACTTTGTCATGTAATTGTTGCTCTTCACGTCCTATCGTTTTTTTTTTTCGTCTTTTTTGACATCTATTGCACTTAGACATTTTGCATTTTGCGGTTAATTAAGACGACTTCTGTGCCTGGGCATAGCCAATTTTATGTTTTTGTGGGCGTACGGGCTGGCTGAATGGCCAAAAGACTGAAAGGCTGGATGTTTGGTTGATTAGTTGGTAGTTGGCACCGCTTTAAAGATAAGTGGTCAACAGATTGCTGACAAAATGGGAATTGTTGTTTGAAAGTAAAACTCGTTAATGGCATTCGGGAATTTTTAATTTAATGATTATTTAGATGAGAAAAATACATCCTCAAAAGTGATTAGCAACTGATTTTGTTTTATTGAAAAAAACTGCTTAAAATTGTGTACTCACGAATCAGTGACGGCAATAATGTCAGGTATATTGATTGGGTTAATTAGACTACTTAAATAAATACAAAAATAAATTGTAAAATCAATTTGGCTTGTCAAGATTCTTGAGACATTTGTATCCAAAATCTCTTAAAACTAATTAGTCAGTTCCGTTTAAAATGAAACCTAAGAAGCATTGACTCTTCATTTCCAATCCCATGCTGTTCCATCCAATGTCATTGACAGATCGTGCATTGAACTGCAAACAAGTCGAACCAAAGGCATAAATCAATGGGGACCAGCCTTCAACTCTTTTCTTTCTGTACTTTCGACACACCCCGACACACAATTGTAACTAGCATTTCTTTGCGATGTTTACACAAAATTTCACACTTTTTTTATATCACTTCATTTGCTGAACGCCAACACAAATAACCATTATTTTAAACCCAACGCCCAACTTGACATTGACTTACATATTTCTAGTAAACTTTCGTTTATTTTTATGAAGCATAGCTAGGTCAAATTATCGCAACTCTAGCAATAAAAGAATGGTACAAATATTACAAAATACTTAAGCTTTGTAGGCCTTTATTTTAGTATCTAAAAGAGGTAAAAGAGGTACTATATTTTGTCAAATTTTTTTGAATTTATATTTTACAAAAAAACTCATTTTTTTATTCAAATCAAATGTTTTATTATTTAAGATCTCATGTGACCTTTGCATTGAACCGACCTCAAGAAAATGCAAGCGCTTTCCAAATTATGAGAAAGGGGGTGCTTGCCATTAAGCTCATCATCAAAGCTACGTGATTGTGGATGCATATTTGCACTAAAGTTGTATGCAACTTGAGAGGTCGACACCACCAATAAAAAGTACTTCACCTAGTAAATTTCATAATTTTATTTTCACAGCACTCGCAAAAATGTATAACATTTAATCGCAATAAAATGTATTTTTTTTTTTACTCTCTTTTGAGCATGCTTGATTAATAATTAAGTTAACATATGCACTCATATTTTTCTACATATTTATACAATAAGTTTTATTCTCTGTTTGCTTATAATTCAAATATATGTATTTATTAAAAAAAAAAAAAAAAAATTCGAATAACGATTAAAATATTTTTAAATATTTTTTTTATCATACATTTATCCTTGATTGTGTTAAGCTACCATTCGTAATAATTTGTCATACGACCTGCTTAACACTTTTTTTTATATTTCAGCAACTTACTTTTTATTTAAATATCTCTTGCGAAGCCGCTAATCCAAATAAAATGCCGGATAATTGCACTTGTAATATCTTTTGGCTAAGGACTGCTTTTATAAAATTGCCTTTTGATTTATCCAATTAGCCGCATGTTTTTTGTATTTAAATTTTTTTTTTTAATTTAAAATTGGCATATCCTTAGAAACTTTTGATGCACACACAAGGCACATTATCGTATTTGTGAACGATTTATTGTATTCTTTATTCATTTATGTATTTAGCATTCAATTAATCAAATTTCACACACAGCACATAACAAAACTGAAGCTCAAATTGAAATTGTAACTGAAATTGAAATTGAAATTGAAATTGAAATCGAAACTAAAACTAAAACTGAAACTGAGACGCGATCGCGCATATGTCGTGTATCGTTTTAAAGTTGAAGTTGACGCGTCGAAATGAAAAGCTCGCTTGAATGGACGAACGACGCCGCAAGACGTTTTTGTTCAAAACGCAAGACTTAAGTCGGCGTCGTAGCTCAGTCACAGCAGCCTCTGCCTCTGCCTCTGCCGCAGTCGCCCGACGCGTCGCAGTTGCTGCAGAGACGCCGACTAAGTAGCGAGCCGAGCAACAGCTGCGTCGGCTGCTCAACTGCATGTGTATGTCTACGTGTGTGTGTGTGTGCAAATCTGAGCTTAAGTCGACTAACAGTTTGTATGTGCTTTAGTCTGGTCGTGTGTTGCGCTACCACTTGCCGCAATCCTCGCTGCCAGCTGCGCAGTCGCTGCAGTTTTCAGCACAATAATTTGGCAATCTCCATGGCGATCAGCTGACTTCGCGTCGACGTCGACGTCGGCATCGCTGCTCGTTCTCAGCCCTCGGAGCTGTGTTGAATATACTATGTACATACAATTTTTTGCACGCTGTGTTGAGTTTTCCTTTTGTTGATTTCTACTCGTTTTATGCTGAAGTGCGAGGGGATTTTTTTTTTTTTGTTGTTGCTGTTTCAATTTTAAGACTTTTGCTGAGTCACTTGCCGTTTATCGCCGCCTGACTTGTGGTTCTAGTTTAGTGCCCGTAAACCGATTTTAAGTTGAGTGCCTCAATTGCTTCCTACATTATGTACTTTTAGTCTGTAATCGTTAAGGGTTTTTTCCTTTCTTGAAGGATATGAGAGGCGACAGTGGAAGATACCGCATTTCCCTTTACTTTCAATTTCCATTAGCCTTCGGATGCGTAAAACTGAATCGAATGACTTCAGGAAGAGAACTCAAGGACATTTGGAAGAGCTGTGAGCTTAAAGCTACCCAGAAACCCCAGCAGATTGCAACAATTAACAGCCATGAAGGGCAACTTGCGAAAGTTCTACATTTTTGAACACGAGTACTCAATAAAAAACAAGTAGGCAATTTAAAGCGGAAAATTTTTCAAGCTCATAGAGAGCAATTGTTATTTTTTTTTTCATTTTTTTATTAGCCGCGTTGAAACTGGAAATTAACTAAACTTAATACTAACGATCGGACAGACACTCGGTCTCGGTCTCGCTCAGCTAGCCATAGCCATAGTCAAGATTCAAGCCCTTAATAAATGTACTTATATTAATAAGTATGTATGTGTAAGTAGTACTAACTACTTGAGCAAATCAATAAACAGTATTACGCACTTTATAGTACTGTAGGTCATACTAATAACAGACTCAGTTTGTTTATAGACAAGAATTCTGATACTCGAACGGCAAAACAGAATTAAAATAAACGGCTACTTGACGTCATTTCAATTGCTGTCGATCCATAGCGCAATACCCGAGTTAGTTATGATAACTAAACTTCGAACCGTTAAGTAATTGACACAGCTAATTTGCAGTTATGGCTGCGATCATAGAATCTGGTCAATAAAACATAAATATATTTTTAGTTTGACTTCCTGGACATTCGCGAGAAGTTGTTTTTAATTATAGGCTGCAGGCGAAGAAAATAAAAAATATGGTATGTCAAGTAATTGTTTTGATAAAAAAATAATTTTCTTTTTATTGAAAATAGTTGACCACAATGGATCTTGTTTATTCCATTTTACTTTTCCAAAAATTTATAAAAATTCAAAGAAAAAATGTTTTGCAAAATAATTTACATATTAATTTTTAAATTTAACTAAACTAAACTGAAAAAAAAAATTAAAATTTGTCAGAACAGTTAGTTGACCAACTGTATATTCGGACCTATGCAGCTATTCAATGAAATAAAATGTAATAAATGAATATAAAATGCAATGTTTAATGGACTTTTAATGATAAAAAAGCAATTTGCATATTGCTGCTGTTAGGGGCAGTTCTGAGTCAAGTACTCGTGCTCGCACCCGTATGTCATAATCTATTCTATTCTATTCGATTTAAATCCATTGCATAGATCGCCGCAAAGTTCAAGCTCAGCTTGATTAAGCTCTCATCATATTTAACACCGTAATAAAGCGGAAACAGGCTTTCAACTGAAACAATTATAAATAGTATGTGAAAGGAACAAATCGGTTGAAGAACTTAATCAACAAACTATTACCTGTAAGGTAAACTGAATTTCAGCATCAATACAACATCAATAAGTGAAACCAAGCATTAAGAAGTGCACATTTCCCATATTTATGAAAGTTCATTCAAGTCAAGCTCAAGTGTTTCGGGCATTGTTTCAGCAACTGAGACTCAACCTCAACCTGACTCGGAACTGACTTCAAGTCCGTTATTGCCACACATTACTATACACAACAATCAAGGATGTTGCTGCACTTATGCAAAGACCTTAATCTAATAATTCAACGAAGGTTGCACTTTTTGGGGTTTGTTTCAGTTTCTGTTTAAAGTTTGACAAGAACGACTTTAATTGCTAATTGTTGTCGTGAAACGAATTTACATACTTATATTTGGACATGCTGTGCACATCAGGCATAAAAATTAAATGTATAATGTTTATAATTATAATAACTTCTCTTGTTACTTGCTGGAAAAGGCCACAACGCACATTAAAAATGTCGCTACCAAATATATTTACATACCATATGCATATAAAAAAACAACGTAGTAGTCGTCCAGTAAGTGCTAAAATGTATTTTGAGCTGAATGAGGCCTGGTCAGGGCAGAGCAGGGAAAAGCTTCGTTTTAATAGCTCAACTTTGCAGACAAGATCAAGTTTGTGTAGCACTGCAATTTAGGCAGAAAAAAAAACGAAAACAAAGAAACTGTGTGCTTAAATGGGTGATAAGTAATGGCATTTATCTAAATCTAATGATGATCTAAGAATTGGGTACCTCGAACGAATTCAGACTTCTTCTGTAGTCGTAGTTTGGAATAAAATTTATACAGTCGAACTTCTCTAACTCGAACTTCCCTAACTCGAAGTCTCTCTAACTCGAACAAAATCGAGTGGCAATACTAGGCAAATTTCATACAATTCAACTTCCCTAACTCGAAGTCTCCCTAACTCGAACTTTTTTCGTGGATAATGGTGATTCGAGTTAGGGAAGTTCGACTGTAGAACCAATAATTCGAATGAAAAAACGCAGGTATAAATAAGAAAATTTAATTTAATTTTAAATACAAAACTCAAGAAAAATGTAGCATGTGATTTAATATATAAAAACAAAAGATGCACAATGTTTATACACTAGTTTTGTTTGTGTAATTTATGTTTCCAAATAAATGTATTGTATTTTAAGTAATAAACCCAAATGAATTAAGAGAAGCATTGCGCACCTTTATGTACCCAAGGGCTTTTCCCTTCAAGGGCTCAAGGGCTTTGTAGATGAATATTATTAATAATTTCACAATTCTTGATATTTTCGTGCAAATACGATACGAGTATATTGTGATTGCTTGCATAACACATCTCTCGAGTATAGATACATATAACAGATAGTGTTACTAGCGTCGAAAAAGGGTGTGACCAGAATGTCAAATAACAAACTTAACCCCATCCTTCACATTGAAAGTTGAATTACCCGAGGAAACAGGTCTGGGTTCGTAGCCTACTAAAGATCTAAAGATCAAATGGCATCTCATTGCCAAGCGAATCGATTCGGAAATCAGAAACGTACAAAAAAACAAAATATTGTATGAGTAATGACCTAGCAAAATATACATATATATATAATATATATGATATATGCCTACTTAATATTGTATAAAGATATTGCCAAAATGAACGACATGAAGTGCAATAATTTTTACATGTATTTCAATTACTCAAACGTAAATGGGCTCTTATAAACGGGTTTATAAAGCAGACAGCTAACAAATACAACTTTAACAACAACAACAACAACAATAACATTGAATTCAACTTGGTCTTATTGGGCCATAATTCACAGACGGCTGGCTTAGAAGCTAAGCAACAGCTCGAGGAGTTTTCACAGCTTTACGTTGATTTCTTAACTTTTTTGTTTTCAATTACTCTACGAAGGACACCATTTTAATATCGTTTGTTTGTTTTACTACTTGTTTTTTATTTTGCTTGGTAGCTGAAGAAACAGAAGCGGATTCATCTGGCCCGAGGGGGAAACAATGTCTGCGTATTTACCATGCAAAATCTTTGAAAAGTTTCTCGTCGTTAACGCGCCATACAAAAAAGGCGGTGATATGGAAATAATTACCAGCAGAATTTTTACATTATTTCACTTCAGTCAAAAGTTTCGATATACATATCTCGTGACTCTGTTACATTAATTACTTAATAACTTTATTTACAAAAAATTATGCCAAAATGAGTAAAAATTTTGACTTGACATTCCGTTTGGAAATCGAATAATTTTAGCAAGGTTATAAAAGTTTAAAGTTTATCTCGGCCCTTAACATACCCTAAAAACTTAACAAGAATCAAATTTAAAGTTTTGTTGCATACTAATTATGGCGTAAGGAGTTGATAAAGCCTTAAAACTCGAGAATTACATTTTTTTAACTTTTGAAAAAGACAAAAGGATGAAGAATAATTAGGGTATTCAGAAACTCTAATATTTGTGTTATGTGGCAAAGTACTATATGTTGTAATGACAACAAACACACAGAAAAAAGTATATCACATCAAACATGCCCTGGGGTATGTATACAAAATTCGTCGTATAGAGACAAAATTTCAAAAGGAGAAAGGTTGCCAGACTGTTAAAAGTATCTAACGAAATAAGGTCACACTGAGGTTGTTATTGGTATTGGTTGTAAAAGTAAGCAATTTTTCTTGGTCCTGTGGCTCTACGGTTAGAGTCGCCGACTTGTCAGAATTAGAATTTTCAGTTAAATAACTAGGGTTCGAATCCCACAAATTAAAATTTTACTGATTGTTCCTTGGACAGATTTTAAATTTAAATATAGAGATGCAATTTTTTTTAAATTATTAAATTGATTTTTTACTGTGGCAAAAGCATTAAAAAACACAAGAGTAAGAGAGGATGAAACCAAACGCATGAGCTAAAACGAAATAAAGAGAATGCTTGCTTTATACAAAACAGCTTTTCATTGAACTTTAACACAATGATATCATAAATACGACAACAGAAACTTAAAAAGGTCACTCACTAGCTACAGTGTTATCACTTTGCCACATAACACAAATATCATAGTTTCTGAATAGACCTAAATAGCTTTTTCAATTTTGAAGCTAGGGCTTTGAAAAAAATATCAGAAATTTTGTTGAATTTTGTTTCGAATTTCTAATATATTTTGTTTCTCAATTTTTTTGTTATTTCTAAATTTTTTTTTTCTCAATTTTGCCACCAAACCAACTTTAAAAAAACCTAATTATTTTACAAAATTTTGAATTTTGTTGTTTTTTTGAAATTGTTTCTCAATTTTGCTTAAAAATCAATATCAAGAGCCAAAAACTTAATTAAATGTATTTATTACAGCTGTAAGAGAGCTGCCAAAAAAGTTGCATACTTTTGGGCTGACATAAAATTATTATTGAATATGATAAATAATTATTGTAGTGAGTTAAACATAAAAACTTTATAATATACCATTATTGGCAATTCTAGTCCCAAAATTTTAGTTTATAAGCTCTAAATAAATAATTTGTTAATTAAAAACAAACAAACTAACACAATAAAGACTATTATGTACTTATTTATTTATTAAAATTAAAACTGGATTTCTTGCATTACAGCCACGTTTAATTAATTGTTCTAGAAAAAAACTAGGCTATAATGAGAATAGCCAATATGTATATCGATCTTAATTTGCAACTAATTATAATAACAACAATTTGTTTTTAACATGTAATTAGTAAATTAAAAATCTAACGCAAATAGTTTTAATTTAATTAAGTGTTTTACAACTGCTAAATAACAACTTGTCAATCTTTATTCAGTGAATTAATAATTTCATTGATTGCAAGAAAAACAATTCGAATCAACAACAATCAAATATAGTAACTAGTTTTATAATATATAATTAATAAATTATTAGTCTAACGCACACAATTTTAATTTTATTGAGTGCTTAACAATTTCTAGATAACAACTTATCTGTCGTAGTCATAGCATTAATAATTTCATTGATTATTTTATTGCAACAAGAAAAAACAAAACAAATCAACAACAATCCAATACAGTATATATTTAAAGGGAATCACATTAACTGATCTTGTAGTATTATTATTATGAATAAACTGCAATTTTATTACAGTTATGAAAATCGTTTTAATGTCTATTCTCATTATTGTACATCAAAAGCTAATGATAAAATTATGGTAATAAAACTATTAATAATAATAATGTTTGGGACAAGTTACACATAAAACAGTAACCTTAAGTATTTTTGTGTACCTCTACCAATGTACATAGATCATATAATATAAACGAAACTCGTTTTATTTACCATAGTTTCTGCACTTTTAGCCACCCAAAAAGGAACTCAATAAATGTACTCACACTTGCTGTATTCACTCACCCATCGCCGGTTCTTTCACTTGATATAATTAACTCTTTCCGAATTCCGCACACTGCCGACACTTAATTATGATTCGATTGTTATTTAATCATTGTAAAATCGTGTGCAGTATTTTGTAAACTCAGTTTTTTTTATACAAATATCACCACAGTTCAACCGGCCAATTATTTACATTTTTAATTTTAATTAAGTGAGACACATTACATAAATCATTTGGAATTTTTATGCGAACTATCCACGAGTATCCATCTTGTGAATGTCTAAGCACGACTTCTGGCTTTCAACTGATAGTGTTGAATAGAGAGTTTCAGTTCAATTTGAGATTTCTTTTCCACAAGAATTTCTGCTTAAGTGGTCTGACCAGGAGCGGAGTGCGGTTCATAAAGTAAATTTCATTTTTGTATGCAAAAAAATGTTTGATTGAGAAATGTAATATATCTTCAAAAAACATAATCCTCGTTGATATTTGATAAAATAAAGTTAACAAAACCCGCACAGCGCTCCTGAACTTTGGCATATTTAATATGACTTAATTGAACTATGTGACTGACCTGCTGATGTGAGTTTTACATATACACATGTGTACAGAATGTATGTACATTGTACATATATAGCTCAATATTGCTCAGTTATGTGTATCTTTAAGAAGAGCATTGCTATTGTTTTAAATGTATTATGCTAAATATTCTAGCTATTGTATAATTGAAATCAGTTATGAGTAGACTGTTACTAGAGATCTGATTAGTGCTATATCTTAGTCGTCAGACATTGCAGTCCGTTTAGATACACATTCATGTATTCATATTTAGTTGTTGGCAAATCAAACACATCACAAAGAACACATCTAATGCAAATATTAATTTATTTCATGTTCGCGTTTACTTAATTATGTAAATGCAACCCTTTTTGTAATTGTAATTGTAATTGATTCTCGCTTGAAATGTCAATCAAATTAAAATAAACAATCACAACTAATATGTAAATACACAATACCTACAGCTGTCTATGCAAATAGAAGTAAGTAGTAAAAAATGAATGAAAAATTAAATAAAAATGTGCATTGAAAATTGTGCGTGCAAAAACCAAACCAAAATGCCAAATGTACTTTGAAGGCTTCATTCAAAAACAGACGCCAAATGTCCGTCAGAGATGCATCCGATGGACAGCAGGTGGAAAATGGGAAAACGGGGAAATAGGGAAATGAAAATGGGCGCGAGCAGTCTATGGATTAATTAAAAAATCTACGCCTCGGGCTTTCATGCTTTCACTCAAACTTCTGGCAGCTAGTTAATTGAAAACTGAAAATGCTTTTAATTAAAGTCCATATTTTTTATTGGTAGTATTAGAAATTAAACTTGCTTGAAAATATAACAATAATTTTGCATGCAATTTACAGTTTTCATATAATTCATAATCAATTCATATTTCCGGCTTTGTCTTTTATAAGCCCATTTAAGCATCGCCCAACACGTGACCAGAACGAATTTAATTATCATTTCCATTTCTATTGCCCAACATATTGCATTCATAAGGCAACTATTGCACTAGATATCTGCTCAGATTGGCCACATATTCGTATGACATGTCATTGAGCCACCCTTTCGTTTATTTCACACCGCATCTAAATGAAAGGCATCCCCTAAATGAGTTCTTTTCGGATTGTTATGGTGAGTCTTCAATCTTTCTATACGATACATTTCAGCACAATCTGTTACCTAACTAAGCGTTACATCGTTGCCACTTTTAAGGTAGTGTGGGTCCATCATATGCCACCAACCTAAAAATTCCCAAAAGGTTGCTACGAGCTAATTTATTTGATATTTATCAAGTGAAGGACACAATAAACTAAGTGGCTTCGATTAGAGAAGTGTTCAAAAAAGATTTCTGATAAAATATGACGGGTTTCTAAAATCATGAATATTGGACTCTTATTTTCTATTCTTTTTCCTAAGTTAAACCACTTTAAGAGAAATGTTCTTTAGATAAAACTTTACAATCAAGATGTTTTAAAAATTCTAAGTTTTTGCTACATAATAAGTTTCAAGTTGGAAGATTGATGACTTCTTTTACAATAGAAAAATTAAGTATTTTTGTGAGAAGATGAAGAGTTACAAAAGAAAGTTACATCATTTAATTTGTCAATAGCCTCAACTCTTTTTCCTTCACTCGTTTAAATAGCATATGTAGCTGTAATTTTTGACTAATTACCTACCAGAGGAATTCAAGCAATTCAACAGTTATTCTCATGTGTGACACAACAACAAAGAGAATAAGAAGGCAACATAAATTTTCGATTTACTTACGCCTGGCTAAGTAGATCTTGGAAGTGCACTTCACAATGCTGGCAATGCCCACAGCGAGTCACATAACTCAGACAAATACAAAAGGGCCAACAGAGCGAACGGCAAGGCAAATATAAAAATTAATTAGAGTCTCGCCTCAAGTTTCCCCTTTGGCCACCCCTCAAACACAAACTCGTGTCTAGAGCAATGTATTACTGGAGTAATGGCCAAAGGCAATGTCTTCTTTGCCCAAATTGTTCACACGTTGCCCGCGTCTCGATTGCAACATCTTGTGGCATGAATCGCCTTAAAGGCTGCAACAACAGTCGCCGTTGTCACTGTCACTGTCTGGCCTTTATCAGCCCAGTACCCAAAGGTACAAAGGCGTTTGGGTTAATGATTTGTCATATATAATTTTAACTATTTTGATAATTTAAGTGAAAAAATGTATAAGAAAATATATAAATTTGTATCTCGAAGTGTCTATAAGTGAATGATTTTTCACAAAAAAAATTTTAGTAAATAATGATAATCTTTCGTTTCTACATTTTTTGTTTTTACGTTTTTTTGTATATATTTTGGTATTGATTTCCTTTTTTTATTGTTTTTTCTGGTGTTTGAGTTGAAAGGCTGCTTAGATACGGATACTGGACATCTATTAGTCGAGCATCTCAACTTTGGCGTACTTACTTGTCCTTGTCTGTGTGTGTCTCTGTTTCTGTCTCTGTCTCTGTCTCTATCTCTGTCCTTGTTGCTGCCATATTTAGCAGCCGCGGCGTCAAGTGATGCGCCTTTTTATTTAACGCCCAAATTAAGGGACATGCAAAAGGTAACAACCCTCGTCCCTGTTGTTGTTGTTGCTACTGTTGTTATTGTTGCGAGCTGTCAAATATCGTTGTATGTTGTTGCCGCTGTGATTCTGTGTAATTTTATTAATCACAACAACACATTCGTTTGCCTTGCCTTAGAAAACCCTTCTTCCCCCTAACTCCCTCCCTTTCTTTTGCTGCCCTTCAGCTGCGCATCCCTTTCAATTGTGAGCTCTGAATTTCTGTCATTTAGTTTTGACTAATTATGCAATTTGTATGCAATAAAAATATTAATAGCCAACAAGTTTTGGACAAGTCCAAAAAATTTAATTAATATTATTTTTGTTATTATTTTTAATATTATTATTATTCTGAATTCTGCAACTCTTGGATTTCTGTTTATTTAATTGTTGTTCTCGCTCTTATTTTTATTGGTGGTCAGTTTGGATGAGGGCAAAAAATCTGAATAGCCATATGGAAATTTTCCAGTTCGTTTATTCTGCGCCCTCATGCGAACATCAATGCAAAAATCGAAGCTGCTGAGCTTAAAAAAATAAATAAATAAATATTGCAAAATGTTCCCTTTATATGTTCATTCACTCATGACCTACGAGCAGCGCCTCGTCTATGAAAAGTCTTTATTAAAGTGCTTAAAATAAAGCTTGATTTTAATATTTTATTAAAAATTATAAATTGCCTGAAACACACATAATTCAGTGTACTTGCCACTCAACTGACCACTAAATTATATGGCCAATACTTTAAAAAGTTAATACGAAACCAGATTATCGGTAGCCACAGGCCAACCACAAACAAGCCATTTATAATTATGCATTGTGTAATATTAATAAATTAAGCAATTAAGCTTGCAATTATTTCCATACAAGCACCTGTTTACTGTCCACTTTTCACAAAAGTTACACATATACTCGTGTACTCATATTCAAATGCGTATTTGCATTCGTTCAAAAACTGTGTAATCAAATTAAATTTTCATGGAGTGAAGCTATGAACTTACTTCAGTTGGCGTAAAACTTTCTGAAAATAAAAATGGCAGAATGTGAAAAAAAAACTTGCAGAACTTTAGCGACTAAAAATCGCTTCATTCTAATTACTTCCTCTTGGGCAGGGAGTCTGAAGCTTAGGGTCTTGAATCGCGAGCCGCAAAAGAACTTCCTGAAATAGTGAGTGTAGAACTGGGCGTCGCGACGGGCGCATAAAACAATCGTTTCGTAATAAAGATGAAAATTTTATTAAAAGATGTCGGAAACAGATGTCGCCACCAAGCTGCCCTACAGCCTGTGCCAAAGCCAATGCCAAAGTAAAAGCCAGAAGCCAAAAGCCAGAGCCAACCAAACGAACCAAGCCAACACACACAGTTTATAATCTTTTATCGCATTTTTTCTACTTGGTTGACACAAAGAGAGCGTATTTATGCGACTGTTAACGTTATGAAAAGCCCATAATTTGCCAACCACCCTCCGCTGTTTGCCATATAATAAAAATAATAAACGTTCTACTGAAAATCGATAGCAAACAGAATCCGCATTCAGTTCATATGGCAAGGGTCCGAAGGGTAGGGGAGCTAAGGGGCAACGGGGAGTGGGGAGCGGTATTATCGGGTAGCAGCTGATATCGACAGTTGACTTGGCGGCGGTTGTCGTGGCTCATGAACTCCTCTGCTCTGTTGGGGCTCACGCACACTCTAGATAAAAGCTGAGCTTGAAAAATAAATTATCATCTGAGCTTTCACATTGTTTGATCGAACAATCATGTTTTAATTTATCAGCAGCTGAGAGTAATAAGAGTTTGGATCAACTTTCAACTCGGCTATAGTGTGTGTACCTTCTCAATCGCATGCTGGCAGAAATAAGCTCTGACGGCTCAGATTTCAGTTTCGCTTTTAGCTATAGTGTGCGCGAGCCCTAATGCGCTGTTCTGCTCTTCCATAATGTTCCCATCGAGTGTCGTGTATAAATGTTTGCGCTTTATTATATTGCCCATCCACGCCCTCAACCAAACACACACGTATTCCCCGCCCCCGCGAGCAGCAGCTTGTGACATCTTACCTTATGTTTTTTTTTTATTTGAGTCTGTGTGCTCTCATGCCGATACACACGATTCGAGTACACGATAATGATATCCATATAATGATGCGGCTGTCAATTCCATTCAATTGGCATTTTCACGATACCATCAAGTTGCAAGAGTCCCAGCAGTGGCATCTTCCACTCTGGACGGGCACTGAGTCTTTGAGTACGTAACATTGCCGAAGACGAAGATGTCATCGATATCGCTTAAGCATACCTGAAACAAATTGAAAATAGTTTATTTAAGCATTTTGTAAAATTAACGACCAAGTCAAAATCCATGCAACAACAACTTTAAATGTTTCTGAAATAAGATTTAATAAAATTAAAATTATTTTAATGAAATTAAATTCATTTGTAAAATGGGTTAAAAGTCTTCAACTTCAATTGCAATGCATTTTTTGATTAAATAATTGTATAAAATATACCAATTACTAATATGTTTTGTTGAAGTAAGCTTAGCCGATTATTGAATTAAATTAACTCTCAAACAATTTGAACATAATTTCGGATGTCTTCAAAAGTAATTATCGTCAACAGTTTTGATTCGTAAATGGGTGTTCTAAAACAACAACTACAAAAAAAACGGCCAAATGTGTCTGTCTTAACTGCTTGAGCGTCTCTCTGTCGCCACTTACCAAAAAACCAACGGATAGAACACTGGGAGCAGCAGCGGCAAAGGCGCTCCCAATCCGTGTCTTGATCCAAAAATGGCAACAAAAAGTAATACAGGCAGTTAGAGAGAACCCTACGTAAACTACAGTTAAAAGCCTAAAGCTAAGCAACAAACAATAGGCAACAAACAATATTTAAATAAAGCACAATTTTCAAGTCATTTACATATTTCCAATTCGGCAAACACATTCAGACCACACACACAAAAGCTGGAATGATTCTCAAATCTGCGCTAAAAAACAATTAAAACTTTTGTTTGTATTCCACTTTGTCTTCAACACTTTCCTGGCGATGTTTGCTTGGGGGTTTTGGGAAAGCCCCCTCCCCCAAAGGAATGTCCCTAGCCTCATCCAGGAGCTATGTAAATTTTGAATGTGAATTGTGACCCCTTTAATTTGTCAACTAAAGCGACAGGAACGATATCGTCTCTGTGCCTCTTCTGCCCACTTATCAAATAATTGTCCTCATATTAGGGCAGCTACATAAGGATATCCATGCAGACATGCATACAAAAATAAGGATTCGCAGTGACAACTGGCAAAGTACCAAAAATTGTTTGCAAATTGAAATACTCGTTATAATTTCAGCACAAATTTAAGCCACCCACATGATGATGCGAAGCCGTCGCTAGCTTTTGGTGCCAAATAAAAATGTAAGGATACTCAGAAACACAAGTACAAATACAAACACATTCACATACACATACACGAGACAGAGATACAGATAGAGATAGAGAGCGAGTAAAATCCTTTGCATAAATGATGATGGCATGATGAGAACTTTTAATCATTATTATCACATATTTATACGCTTATATGAGCATGTTTTATGTACTCACTACTGACAATGGCAGTGGCAGGACGAAGGCTGCAGGATGCGGAGTAATCCTTTTCAAAGGCAACAAAAAAACTCACAAATGGCAGAGCAAAAAGGCTGACAAAACAATGCAAGGATAACACACACACAAACACACACACACACATACTCATGCACAGACAAATACTAACAAAGACTGAGCTTTGTTATCCTTATTCTTATTGTTGCGCTGAGAGTGCTCCATGATGAGTTTCCAATTCGAGTGAGGCCACGCCTCCTACGAGGACCACGCGACGGGGCAACCACTTGCACTTTTCGTTAAGCCACAAAACAAGGGTTGCTTTTCACTCTATGTCTGTCTACATAGCCAGAGTATGTGTGCGCGTGTGTGTGTGTGTGTGTGTATTATATGCATATGTAATATACAATAGAGTAGCGCACGAAACACACACAAGGGTCATAAGGAGAAAGGCACAAGCAGCTTCTAAGCTTACATAAACACGCCAGCACAAGAATCCTGTCAACTTGGCCAACTTGGCGCTATGTACTTGGCAGCACTCTGGAATTTCATTATTATTATTGTTGTTGTTGCTGTTGCTGTTGCTGTTGTTGTTGTTGCTGTTGCTGTTTGCTACCCGGCTAGTAAATAAGTCATCATTGTCGATTGTCGTCATCAACGCGCCGAGGACAACTAATTTGCGGTCATAATAAAAGTTAATCTACTGACTCTTGGCTTCTTCTTCTTCTTTGGCCAAAACGAAACGTTGAACGTTATGTCGCTGCTGCAACAAATGGTGTGTGGACATGGACAACTTGTGGCTTAGAAGTTGAAAGACTAAATATTTAAGCATATTTCTCTACATATTATTCATTTATTAACAAAGCATAAAGATCATTAATTTTATAAATAATTTAAAAATAATGGGTACAAATTTAAGCATATTTTTTCTCTATTATTCTTTATTGTATTTTATTTAAATACATTTTTATAAAGCGATTTTATTCAATATTTAAATCCCGCATATGGAGCATGTGTAATACTTAATATCATTTGTTTTTTAATTTAGCCTGTTGTTCAACTATTATCGCTCAGTTTTAAGGAAAATAAAATTATGAATATATTTAGTAAAAACTCATACCCTAAAGCTCAACTCGGACCCACTGTGCGCATACCACAGTGTGCTCAGCTTGCTGGCGTCTAACAAAAGATTTTCCAAGAGAAACAGAAAGAGAGAGAAAGTGCGAGAGTGAGAGAGACAGCAAGAGCAATATGGAGCGAAAAACAAACACGATAAAAAGCGAGCAGTTCAAGGCAACAACACAACAAGAAAATTAAATTTTTATTGTTTTCACACAAATAAAATCAAATAAAAAGCATACAACAATAACAGAGGCAAAGGCAGAAGCAGAAGCAGAAGAAGAGAGTCAAGAGTGGAGGATATATTTCTTTGTATATACATATGTATGTGTACATGCATGTGTATACATAAATATGTATATGAAAAGGAGGCCGTCACGTGCCAACAACAAGTACGACTGGGCAGGAGAAAAGGACCAACCACCGTAGAGCAACCCCTAAAATGTGGTTGTTACAGAGTCGAGAACATCGTGAACATCGTGAGCAGCGAGTCAGTCGACTGCGATGCCTGTTGTTGGTCCTTGTTCAGTACGATTCGAGCACTCGACGCGTACGCGGCGCGCACAGCACAGCGCATAGTCCAGGCCAAGCATATAGAAACACTTTTTTAACAAATAAGCACACGCTGGTTTTCGAACCCGAAAAATAGTTGTAGATTTGCTAAAGTCGGTAACTAAGTCCACTAGACCACAAAAGCTCCCTATATACAGTCCTTAGATTATACGTATACGTGATGTCTACGGCATTTCTCGTGGACAGTTTATTGCATGCACAGCGCGCCCAAAGTTACAGTGAGAGTCAACTAAAGTCGAGTCTGAGTGAGATGCTCCTGAGTCGCGGCCAGACAGTGGGGGAGCCGGCGGACAGAGACAGGGACAGGGACAGGCAGGAGGCGGAGCACTCCAGCGAATTATTGTGCAATTGCAATTGTGCTAAACGTGGCTATAAATGTGATAAGTGTCGTGAGAATCGTGCTGAAAGTGTTGACAGCATTGAGGAGATGGAAATGGAGATGGAAGATGACGAAGATGATGATGATGATGAGATTGTTGCTGACATTGATAGCATTGAGACACCGCACTTGGACTTGGATGAAGATCTAGACGATGACCTGGATATGCAATCACGACGTGAGGCAATTAAATTGCCCAAGCTGGAGCCCAAACTGGAGCCCAGCACCAACACAAGCAGCGGCACAACCATCCTCAAGGATAACAACAGCAAACCCATTCTCAAATTCAGTGTATCTGCCATTCTGGGCGACACACGGGAAGGAGTTCGAGTCAGGAATGGTAAGAGAAAACATCACAGACGGAACAACGACTTATACGAATTTTAAAAAGTTGGAATGACCTCACATTAAGCAAGTGGTGATTTTTAAAATTCATAATGGCTATGTGAAGTCTATGTAACAGACAGCAGAAGGCGGGACAGACCCCATCAAGTACATTGTATACTTGATCATTCAGATCTGTCGAACACAGAGACTATAAAAGCAGAGACTTCAAATTTGGTATATATAGTATGTAGGTTTCTGGGTACCATATGCAGGTCAAGTTAACCCTCTACTGCATGAACATAGATCCAATAAGGAAAACACATAATTTTATGCATATATGTGTTTATTAGGCATATTATAATATATATTTGGACACATTTTTTTTGGGTATATAGTTTAGGAAAAAATAAATGAAGAACCATACATTTTTTCGCCGATTTTTGCAAGAATTAGTATATATAATGCCTACCTTACAGTCAAATTATATTTTTATATGAAAGAAAACTTTATTTTCTTTTGGAAAAAATTATTCTTCAACAAAAGAAATGTTTGTTTTGGAAGATATAAATTTAATTCGAAATTCAGCAGAGACTTCAAATTTGGTACATAGGTTTCTGGGTACCATATGCAGGTCAAACTAATTTCCAATTTTCAAAAAAAAAAGATCGTTTAAAGATATTGTATAAAAAACCTGTATGGTTATTTAAGATATCTCAATCAAACTAACAGATTGTAAATATCATATATGTTAGATAAATATGTAGATATATGTATATATCTAATACAGAAACGATTGGGCGATAATAAAAGATTAGTATAAACATTTTTCTTGTTTCACAGATTACGAACTTACTTTTGTCTTATACTTCCTAACAAAATTAAAAAATAATCTCAATATAAGGGAAAACAGTCTTAAATCAAACAAAACTTGAAGTACGTGAGGGATACACCTTAACTCCTACCTCTCCCAGTGATTTTTCAGTACTATTTTGGTAAGTGCAAACAGGTGCCGAATTCAAGCGAACTTAGTAATTTCAACTTCATAGTGAGAAAAAACGTTGAAAAGGGGCTCTAGGGGGTTCTCATACTTGATTATCTCGTACTGTGGATGCAATAAACGCGGCTTGGCAATTAATTTGCCGTAGCTAATGCCAAACAAAAACAATGCCAAATACAAAATACAAAATACAAAATCAAAATACAATTGCAATATGAAGATCCAAAAGAATAACAGTTTTGCCACAAAGGGTCGACTCGACTCGACTCGACTAACTGCAACTTCATTTTCAATGTGCCACGGGGATTGCCTCATTTCTATTTTCGTTTTTTATTGTGCTCTCTAAGCCCTTGAGGCGCAACGGCGGATCGGAGCAGGCTGTAAAAACACAACCACACCTAATCATGTTTAAATTATTGTATCTGAGCCCAGGCAAATCCATCGTTGGCTGCCGACCAAGCCAAATGCGCATTCTCGTAAACCAGTTTCGAGTTCCGAGTTCCGACTTTCGAAATCCGAGTTCTGCTCGATATCTCAGCTCGTCCTTTTGCGGCTGCGCGTGCTGCTTATTCACAGATACTCACACACACATAGAGATGGTATAAATCAGAACAAGGGTTCATTGAGGGTTTTTTACTATATTTAGCTGGATCGTCGGAAAAAAGTAGGCGTGACGAATTGTCTATCAGTCAATGTAACTGCGTCGCATTTTATCCATCTTTTTAGCATGTGAATTGGTTTCACGGGTTTTCCGTATTGGACTGTGGGATTTTAATTGTCACGGCTTTTATTAATGAGGGGCCGTGATTTCCAACTGTTTTTTATGGCACTTTTTATGTGATTTTATGTGCCAATTTTTTGGGTAAAAAACAATTCTCATAAATTTTATGACAGAAGCGTGGCAATAACTGGAAGTTGATCAAATGTCTTTGAATATAGGGCAATACTAATAATCACTTAATACATTGAAGCTTGAAAATCTTTTCAAAAGTTGAAAACTCTTTCTGAAACAAATGTAAACAGAGGAACTGAATTTAAAACACCTATGCCAAAAATATTATAAAAATCTCTTTAGCTTTAAGCAATTTCTGATACCAGAATCTCAACAGATCTTTTAATAATCTATCGGTTATTTCATTAGATAACTAATGTCCTCCAATTAACTGCCAATAAACACTATCAAAGTTGCAATTACGTTCCACTTAGACGAAGGCACCAAATTAAGTTTTTATGACCCAAACCGATTCGACAAACTTTTTGCTTACTAACATTTTTGGGAATTCGCCGTGGCACAGATGCAAAAGTGGCCAAAAGGCAGTGAAATAAACCAAACAATCAGAACAATTATAACTTAATTTGTGCGCTCATTAGGCACACATGTGGCACACACACACAAACACACACCACACACACAGACACATACATATGTATGTATGATAAATATAATGAATATGGGCAACTCATGCTAAAAAGTTAAACCACAAGATTTCAGTTGGAGACCCGCAATCAAATTATATGCACACAACGAAAATATACACACACACACACCCACACACACACACACGCAGGCATACACACAAAGAACTAAAGAGGCGTTAATATGTTAATTGTTTCAGTCGCTCTAATCGAATTAAAATCATATCCTGCAGCGTCTGTCAGTGCAAGTGTGTGCTGTATGTGTGTGTGTGTGTGTGTGTTGTATGTCTGTGTGTGTTTGTAAATGGCGTCTGCTGCTTTTGGGGTGTTTAATTAGAAAATGAAACGCAGCCACAAAGCGCCAAAATCTTTCCGCAGGCTCAAGTTTTGCTCTGACTCAAAGGCGCCAAACTTTTGTTAGCTTTCCACATGAAGTGAAATCGGAATCGGAAAATGAAGGTGTGTGTATGTTCAAAGTTTTCCATGTGTTGGCATCTGTGAGAGGGCATGTGGGGAGGAAGGGGGCTGTGGGGGGAGTTGAAAGCTGGCTGGAACTGAAAGCTGCGAGCTGTTTAATTATGCCAGTTTGACACTTCAAAGCAGCATCTGTCGGGAAATCAGCAGCAAGACTTATCACACACAGACACACACACACACACACACACACACACACATGAAGGGTAGATTTAAAGACAAAATGGGTGTTTGTTTGTTTGCTTTTGGGGACTTGTTTTGTGATGCGCCAAGGAAAACACTTAAAGAAACCTTATCGAAGATCTGATCCTGTCGGTAAGAAGGGTTTTGTTAAATCTTAAACTCATCTTTCTTTACATTAACTACCGTTAAGTGTAGATTTATTTCAAGGCTTCGTTTTTAGTTTTATGAGTCCATAAAATGAATGTCACTTTTATAGCAATTCTCATGCTATTTTTTTCGATCTTGTTTCCTATTGACAGAGTTCATGCAACCGCAGCATATATGGCCTTATCTACAACAAAACTTTATGCAACAGCACACACATCAATATCACCAGCACCATCATCATCCGCAGCAGCATCCGCATCCGCATCAGCAACAACAACAACAGCAAGTGACGTCGCATCATCATCACCAGCATCAGCAACACCATCAGGCATTGGTTGGACAGGCGCCACTGGGACTGCCACACCCACTGCATCATCATGCACACACCCACGCCCACGCCCACTTTCCGCATCCCGCATTTCTAACGCATCAGCAGCAGCAGCAGCAACAGCAACAGCAGCATCACAGCAATAGTTGTCAACCGCAAACCACAGCAACGACGGCCGCATCCTCGTCGTCACCTGGCAGCACAATTAGTGATAGCGACAACAATCACAACAGCAACAGCAACAACAACAGCAGCAAAAACAACAGCAACAGTAATTGCAACAATATCCAGGATGGTCGACCGCATGAAATCGGCACTGGCAACGATGAGGACAACAGCAATCGAAGATTAACGCAAGAAAAGCTACAACAACAGCAACAGCAACAGCAACAACTGTTGAGTGGACAAGCAACAGGAGGAGGACCACCAACGGCGCATCCGACACCACCACCCCCGCCAATACATCCGGTGATTGCCAAGCCGATGCCCAGCCGACCAACTCCGTTTCTGCCCCACACCCTCAACCATCCGCATTTGCATTCGTTGCTGGCGCATTGCCGCAATCCCTACATGAGTGGTAAGTGGCATTCCTCAGTGTTGTCCGAATTTGGACACTGCAAATAAGCTGAATTTGACCAAAGTATAGCTAAATAATTTGTGAAACTAAACTATCTTTGTAGGATAATAATAAATTCTCTCTTAGAGTCTTAAGTATTTTGAACCTAGCTGGTATTTAAATTATTTATATTTTTAAGCAGCGGTGTCCAAACTCACACAAAGCATAAGTTGCAGTTTATGATAAAAGCTAGCGCTGTGCGATCTCTCCTCATTGAATGCAGCTCAGCGACTGTCATCAAAAAGGATCAGCTGATCAGATGCTTCGTGAGAGAACAAAAAGCCAAAGAGGCGCATAGTGAGAGCACAAGCCGCAGTGTATTCTATTTATAGAACACATGTATTTATTCTCTCTATGCGTGTGTCAGCTGCGACGCCGGCAGCGCTATGGGATTCTATCCCATGAGACTGGCTTGTGCCATTTTGGACACCACTGTTTTAAAGCCATACAAATTTATAGCTAATACCATTTCCATTAGTTTTGTAGCTTTTGCAAATCAAAGCAGATAGCTAAAATGCCATCACTGGCGCCCCTACCACCTATGCCTATCCCTGCTCCTCGTGTCATTCTAATCCCCTGCAATTACTGCCTAACAATTTGGCACCCCATTGCGCTCATTAACAAGTGTATTCTGACCATGCCATCACCTACTCGCACTGCATCCTCTAATGCATTTAACCCTGTGTTTGTTTAATTGCAGTTGGTGCCCAAGTGTTTCCCCTGCCCCCTGGCCAGGGCTTTCCCTGGGCGCATTCGACGAGGGGAAAGCCTCGTCGGGGTATGATGCGGCGTGCCGTCTTCTCAGGTTCGTAGAATGGGAGAAATTGATGTTGATGTTGACACTGATGTCGATGTCGATGTGAGTTGACTGCATTTATAACTGTTGCATTTTCCCACTCTTGCTCCTTAGATTCGCAGCGAAAGGGATTGGAAAAGCGTTTCCAGCAGCAAAAATATATCAGCAAGCCGGATCGCAAGAAATTGGCCGAGAGATTGGGCTTAAAAGACTCTCAGGTGAGTTGAGTTTCTCACTTTAAATTCATCTACAAACTAAGCTGAGAATACAGTATGAAGGGAAAGAAAATGATCGGCATGTCAAAAAATAATAGAATGTTGTACCCAATTGTGATCTTATGTCTTTTTGCAAATAATTAGCAAGAAAATTTACTATTTTATTTTGTCAAAACAATTCCTTGACTTAGTTTAAAATTATTTTCAACACACACTTTTCCATAAACTGAGCTAATTCTGTGTTACCAGTCTGTAAAGGTGCCAATAAAAATCAATAAACTTGGCTGAAACGTGCTCATAATAAACTTGAAATAAACTGGCTTTAAATATTTCGAAAACTTTTCAAATCAGCTACAACAACGACAACAATAACAACAATAATAAATAAGTTAACATACTAACAACATCAAAATGTGAAATAAGAGCATAAATATAAGGGAAAAATAAAACTCCGCCCTTTAAATGCCAAAGCTAAAAATACGAAAAGCTCTCAGCAATGGCTGCGCAGAGCAAAATGGAAGCCAGGACAAGCTTAACATGCCGACAGGAAACAGGAGAGTGAATAGAAGGAGGTGGGGATGGAATAAGGAGGGAAGGGGAGGGAAAATGGAAGAAGGGGAGGCGGACTGGGCGTGCTTCCTTTAAATGCGCAGTCGCTTGTCTTCGCCGTATACTCAAATACATATGTTCGTATAAAGGTCGCATCGAAATACATATAATGAAATTATAACGAGCTATAAGAAATTCATTTCAGCTTTCAAGCCAGACGTAAGAGAAGCAGCTCAGCTCTTATTGATTGTGCGAAACGGGGTATAATTAAGCTTATTCCTTTTTTACATTTACATTCATTTGTTAACCAAAAGTCGAAAATGGACAGAAAAGAAAAATAAGAAAAAATCTGTTGGCTGATTAAAATATATAAAAACTATAAAATAACGATAAACACCTCACTTCAAATTAAAGTTATTTTAATCATCACTAATTAACTTAAATCTTAGGCTCAGCACATTTGTTGATCAACAACGTTCACGGTTTATTGATAAGAAAGTTCTTCCATAACACAAGTCAAAAGCTAAAGTTACTCTTTTGGTTAGAATCGGTAGCTTAACATTTCACTTGGAAATCGGATCAGTTTTGGCAAAGCATTAAAAGTTTGAAGTTGATCTCATTTTTTAGCTAAATAACGTAACAAGAATCAAATTTAAAGTCGTGTTAGGACATATGTAGTTAATTAAGTGTTTAAACTCGAGTCTTTAAATAATTATTGTATTAAAATTATTACTAAATTCGAATGCAGAATGCGAATACGAAATATCAATAAATAAGTGCTATTATTACCAAATGTAAGGATAAATATTAAAACGGAGACATATTTTCACAGCGACATTTTCACATGACTGCTGCTGCTGTTGATGTTGCTAAAAAAAATAAAAATTTGGCATGACCAATTTGGCCTTGTCAAAATGTAATCGATCACAACTCAATCAGAGGACAGTTGCGAATTGTCAGCGGCCGTTGCGACGAGACGAGACGACAAAGTAACAGACACAGCCGTCGGCTTTTGACAGTCAAATGATGATGATGATGATGATGATGCTGACAATTTTATGCCAAATTAGTGCAGTTTCTTCTTTTTCATTTTCGATTTCATAATTACGCAATAAGCGTGTCCAGTTGCATTTGTCAGAAAGCGAGACATGAATTCATCAACATCATCAACTCAATGCAATGCGTCACGCCCCTTTTTACAGGCGGCTGCTTACCGACGATCGATCGATCATATACACCTTAATGATCTTATAATGCTCACCATGTGCTTGTGCTATGTGAATCGACAGATTTATTCACCAATGCACTCATTACATACTACAGATGTAACCTTAACGATTACTCTTAAAGTTATACCCTTACAAACGTATGTGTGGAACTTAGTATTATCGATATATCAAGATCTCTCCTTCTTTTAATTGTCTCTGCTTATATGCTAATGTTTATAATGTTCATGTTAACAGAAT
This sequence comes from Drosophila recens, assembly GCA_037043495.1. Taxonomy (NCBI): domain Eukaryota; kingdom Metazoa; phylum Arthropoda; class Insecta; order Diptera; family Drosophilidae; genus Drosophila; species Drosophila recens. The sequence goes on from JBAMBJ010000577.1 coordinate 184,874, forward strand.
ATAAGTATGAAGTAACTAAAATTTATACAGAGACTTCAGCCTATGTACGTTACTATACAAAAAAAATATCCGAGTCTACGGGATCATTTTAATATCAGCAAATATTTGGATCATCAGTGATCTTATAAATAAGTTTTACTAAAACCCAATATTTTGGCCTTATCAAAGACAAGCGAGTATAAATCAAGTTCCAACTTTATTTATATTCCCTATTGTTCCTAAGACATTTCATGCTATGGACTTACAATTATTTTATGATTATTGTTTAGGGTACTCTGCCATTAATCTCTATGTTCAAAAATATCCAGAGCCATAGAACAAAACAATTCTCTACAGGACGGTTTGGAGGACAAGAAGAGAGAATCAAAGCATTCATCAATTGCACTTTATCAAATGGGAAAATGGATAAATGAAAATGTCGACGGGATGGCGTCAAAAGCAAAGCCAAGAACCAAAAATACAAAAAAGAGAAGCGTTTAAAAAATGTGCAAAAATGTCAGAAAAACTCACAGTCAAATCGCAGCAGTTGGTCCAGTTGGTGACCAAGGTTGGTCCTTGGGCTCTGGTCCCAAACTGGACAAAGAACAAAGTGTTGTTCAGCCGACGGCGATGGCAATGGCGACACCGGCTCCATTAACAGCCATGTGCCAAGTGGGGAATGGCAATCTGTGGTTGACTGTGGATGTGGATGTTTGTGTGAGTTTGGGTTTGGGTGGTGAACGAGTGCGGATATTCACACTCAAGTGACATTCACACATATGCACACATACTCTCATAACTTTAAGGTTGAGTGTATATGGGTGTGAGTGTATATATAGGAGTGTGAGTATGTATGTATGTGTGTGGGCTGCATTGCAACGCGTGTCCTGGCGCCTAGTTGTATGCAACATGATTTAAGAGCTCCACTTCGCATTTGTATTTCCCGTGCTGCACTTTTTGGGCTCGCTTTGGTTTGCTGCTGTTCATTTGCTGCACGCTGCCCTTTTGTCGACGCCATGCCATAAATTTTGACCAGTGCAATGCATCGAGAATACTGCAGGACACTGAATCCGGCCAGGACATGGCAGGAGTTGAATGTGCCGTTAGCTTCATTGCCGCGTGCCTTGCGGTTAACAATCGTTGCATTGATGGCAAACCGCTCAGGTGATTCATCATTTCGAGTGTTGTTCATTGCAACTTTTATTGCGATTTTTACAAACGCACTCGAAAAATTGGCGACAAGTCTGAACAAAAAAACAACGCACTTTTATTGCAATGGAATTTATGGGTAATTCTCGAATTACAGTTTGTATGTAGTATTTTTTATCTATGTACATATATTTGAATAGAAATAGGACTTAGAAAACTTCTTATTTTTTCTATATATTTTACATTTTAATCATTACTTCTCAAACAACCCTTTTATACTTTTTAAAAACTCTAAGCTGAAATAACTTTTTTTAAACTTAACCGATTCTTATTTATGTACCACTTTTTCGGCAATAGAAATATAGTCACAGTCCAAAGCTTAACTGCAAGTGACAGTTACCAGCCTCATAATCCGCCTGCGATAAATTTAATTGCCATTAATAACACACTTCAAACGCCAAGCCGCAGTTTTTAACCACCGCCTGCCAAATTCACAAAAGCGGAATACAAAACATCTTGAGGGCAAATTCAATAAACTGATTTGCATTTTTAAATCAATGCACAAAGCACAAAGTTCAAGGAATCGCGGGATAGCTAAACGAGTTGGTTTTTTATACTTGGCAATCCCCCAGGCGACACACACACACCCACCCATACACACACACACACACATAAACACAGGCACACACACGTGTCAAAGCCTGGCAGCAACTTTTTAAGTGTCATGTCCAAAACAAATTCGTCTGTTTTTGATTTGCCAAAAATGGTGGAAGCACCCAGTAAACGAAAAAAAAAAATAAAAATAACAACAACAACAACAACAACAAGTATATACAAATGCAGACAGTGGGAAAATTCATGCTATCAATTGTGGAAGCTCAGGCTTTTGGTACTTTTGGAATTTTCACGTTATAAATATTTTTATCTTTATTTCATTTGTCTGCCGTTACGTTCTTTGTATCTGTGTCTGTCTGTGTCTGTGTGTATGTGTTTGTGTGTATGAGAAATGAAAGGGGGTGTGACTTTAGGGTGGATTACTGCACACATTTGCGGTCCTCTTTTTATTATTATTTTTTATTTTATTTGTTTGTCATTTCGATTTTGTCTGCTTTTTATTTACTCGACCAACAACGACGATGGCTTAAAATCAAATTGAATGATAAATAATCTGTGAAATAAAAGAGAGAGAGCTTACATTATTGTATAAGGACTCGAATAAGTAGTAGTACATTTAATAGACTGCTGTGCTGGCCTTTTCTGCAGCCAGTCTGTTTTTTACGAGTCTTGTTATCGCCTTCATTGCTCGGCAATTGTGTTTGGCTGTAGGCACGAATGTGAGTTCGAAGAGCTCTACAATCGATTTAAGATTGTAGTAAAATTAATATTAATATATCATTTGTATCGTTTGAGCTAGCATATGGAATTTCCTTAGACCCTCTGTCGCAATTCACATGGCAATCAAAAAGCACTTGAGCCCAACACAAAATGTTCATAACTCGAATTTCATTTCATGCCAAAATCGATTGAGAATCACATTAAAAACCATCATTTGCAACTTTGGTTACAAAATAAATGTATGACAAATTGCTAAATAAATGACCAAAAATGGGGGGAGAGAGATAAGAGGGGCCGGTGCCTCTCTCTCAAGTCAAGTCTCCGAATTCTACAGGACATTGGCCAGTGGGTCGAGTAACAAATTGTTGGTAACCCAAAACTGAAATGACTGGAAATGACTTTGGCAAATAGTAGCAGACTATTTAATACGCTATTACGCAGCATATCGAATGACATGCCGGCAGTTAGGGTAGTTAGGGTAGTTGATGGGTTGACAAAATCATCCCCATGGAGCAATCGCCTCATTAGTTAACATATGTTGCCACGCTCAGACTCCGTCTCTGATTCTCACTCGTTCCATTCCAACCAACAAAAACAGAGGAAAAAACAACAACAGCTTGTGCTCATTGCCCAAGTCAATTTTGAGCAAAAGCCAAAGTCAAAGCAATTTGTAGCCAAACTGACTGAACAAACCAATTTCCACCACTTCACCCACTTCAAGTCCATTTATTCCTCGACTCTCCACTCTGTATAAAAACTTCAAACAAATGATATGCCCGTTATGCAGGCGATGTGTCTGAACAATCTGTTACTTACATTGTTTCCAATGGCTCCAAATATAGTTCGGGATAATGTGTTTAATATGTCGAGTCCTTAACCAAATTGTGAAGGAGGGCAAAAATGGGTGAGATCGTTTAAAAAGTTGATTTGAATTGTTCTACGGAATTAAATTGAATGGATGGCTACGGTTTTTGCTGGATTTTTAATTTTTAATTATTGAAAAATATTTATTAAATAAATGACATAATATTTTATAAGTAAAAACATCAGACTAACAACCTGCATTTAAATGATTTTGATATCTCTTTTAGTTAAGATTTTATAGATGCCGTAACTTTTTTAAGGTACTGAGGGAAATAAGCTGTGATTCACTATAATTTCTACTTACATTCATAATATTTTAAATTTAGATATTAGAAAATTGTATAATATATGAGACCAAAACTATAAATAATCACACAAACCTAATAAACGTATTTCTAGTTGACAAGCTTATAAATGTAAAGCTACAAAATATTTATGTAAATATCTAAATTGTGCACATTATATTCCCACTATGCATAAATTTAGAAACAAAAATATGCTAGAAAAACAACTCAAATATTTGTTGACAAACTAAAAACTGAATTAATGCCTATTTAAAATGCCACAAACTGCACAAATATTAACAGTTAAATGCAGCTTTATTGTTTATTAATCACATATTGTTCGAATTGCATTTGTTAGGTCAGATATTTTAATTATTTTGAACAGGTTTCAGAAATGTGCATTAATTGCCTCAATGTGAGGTAATTCTGGGCAGACTTTGACTTGTTCTATTCGTATTCCGAAGCTAAAGGAAACCTATTAAAAGCCAGAGCAAACATCATAATTTCAAGCTCATTAAACTTGGAAGTAAAGCGTGGATTAAGGGGGGATGCATAATTGAAGAGGGGCTGAGGGAGGAATCCATTTTCCAGTCGACTTTTTTCACGGTCCGTTCACCCCGAGACGCATACTAAATTGCACGCTTTATAATTAATTTCCATCAAAAACAGACGACGAACATCGGACGATGGACGGTGGACGATGGGCGATGGTCGTGGCCAGGACGAAAGCTGGCTCACAATTCGGGTTGGGCCATAATCATTAATCTTATCGCCGCCTGAGCTTATTATTTCAATTGCTGTTCGTGTTGTATGGGACAAGGGCAAGGGGGGGTGGAGGGGTGGATTGCTTGGGTGGGTGGGTGTGACTGACGCTGGAAAATTCAATGACCGGAAGTAAGTAAAACAGTAAACCCCAATCACAAAAATAAGGCAGACTTGGCACGTGGCCGAGATGAAGGCAAAGCCAGTGAGTAGCGAAGGCGACGGCGACGCTGTTAAGCTCGGCAAATCTCTGCGGTTAATCGCTTGTTCAACATGTCAGCACTTTTCCGCTCTATTTGTTGTCGTTGTTGTTGTTTATTTATTTATTTATATGCCTCGAGTATTAGCAAACTTACCCGCAGCCTCGATTGCGGTACACTCTAATGTAAACTGTTTAAATTGGTTAAATAAGTTAATTTATTCGTTATTTTAATAAAAACAAAAAAGAGTGGCAACTTTGCCCCAGCTTTGGCAAAACAAGGTGGCAAATAGGACCTAATCAGAAAAAAAATGCCATTCTAAAATCAAGTATAAAATACTTAATTTAAGCTCGCATTTTTTAAGTATGTATTCAGGATTAAGCTGAATAATCAAGCCTGTATCGGGATTAAAATGGAAAAATACACATTGAAAATTCTCTCTCGGCCTCTTTCATTTCAACCGGTCCGGTGGCTCAATGGTTAGAGTCGCCGAATCCAGTTTTAAAAAATCTGGGTTCGATTCCCCCCGTCAATTAAAAAAAAAGGCAACAATAAAAAAAATATAAAAAAAAAATTAAAAAAAAAATATATCTTATAAAAAGAAAATTGTAGCAAAAAAAAAATAAAAAAAAAAACGGAAAAAAATATGTATGTTCAAAAAAAATTTAACAAAAAAGCTTAAAAAAAAAAGTTTAAATGTAACGAACAACATTATAATTAATACAAATTCTTTAAGCCTGAATTTAAGAATTTCTGGATTGAATTCGGGATTGAAAAAATCAAGTATTTCATACATGGTTTAAGAAAATCCGAGATTACCCCACTTCTGACATCGTTTCGGATTGAATTCGGGCTAAATATCCCGGGTTTTTTCTTTATGTGTAGCAGTTGCCGATATTAAATGTAATTGACAGCACTCTGTCAAGCAGGTGGACAAATTATCGCAATTTTTGGAATCGTATGCATCATTTACATGTGCATAGTTATCTGCAAGTAGCTACGACATTTGAAGTTATGCGTGGAATTTTTCTTTATCGTTTTTTTCTCATTTGTCCGTGTTTCTTCCTCATTCTGGTTGAATCTCCAAAAGTTTATTTTCTTATTACATTTAAACTAATTACATGTTAAAGTGGATCGTGTTGCGGCCGTTGGGGCAGATAACCCTAAAAAATTGTTGCAAGCTTGTTGCCTGTGTTTGCAACACAGTGAGCGCGTGTCCTGCTGTGTCCTAGACAAGCAGAGGACAAAACAGAACAGAGCACACACTGTGCCCCAGCAGAGGTAAACACCCATTGAATAATAACTCAAAAACAGTCGCAAGCTTGGCAACAACCATGGTTGGTCAGGGATTGCCAGGGTTGTCAGCGTTGCCGGTGGTGGTGGCTGCAATTTGCTTGGAGTGTTTGCGTCCTACTTGTGTCTCTTACTGTCTCTGTCCCTGTCAACTGCAGCAACACCACACACACATCAGCGTAGGGCTTAACAGCACTTTTGCTGGACCAACTTTTAATCTGCACAGTGTGGCAAAAATGTGTCACAATTGAAAACGAACGCCCTAAAATCGGATGATTAAAGGTTGCTTAGCGTAGTATTATTTAGATTACTGAATAGTTGATTTGAAATTTAATTAATTAATATTTTATTATTAAATTTATTCATGTGTTGCATTTCTGATGCATTATGCTCCACTGTGCGGCATCTAATCAATTTGTTGCCGCTAAGCAAATGTCTCTCATTTGCATTTATTATGGATTTGATAGCATCTGCTGTTGGCATTTGCAGTTGAAACTTTTGCCCTGGCCACGCCCACACCCACACACACACGTCACCCCCGCCCACCCTTTCACCCCTCTCCAATTCCTTTTTGGCCACAGAAACTTTGCCAAAAAGTTGAATTGACCGTAGAGCGTCGGCATTTTGTGCGTTTGTTTGGTTTGGTCATGAATTTGTTGCTGCCTTTGCCTGTGGTCATGAAAACTTTTGGGCCAACTGAACAACTGCTTGCCTCCTTGTCAGTGATGGCACTGACAGGTCAGGACAGGCATCCATCCCTGGTTGGACATTTTCAATTCACAATTTTTGATTTTCACAATTTAAGAATTTACCCATTTCGTTTTGCAATTTACAGGTGAAAATATGGTTTCAAAATCGCCGCATGAAGTGGCGAAACTCCAAGGAGCGCGAATTGTTGGCCAACGGCGGCTCACGCGACCAAACGCTGCCCAACAAGAATAATCCCAATCCGGATCTGTCCGATGCCAAATGCGATCGCCCGCTGACGCCGCTTTCCCCCTCGCTGCTGTCGCCCAATAGCAGCGCGACGCCACCACCACCAACAACAACAACAACAGCTGCTGCCAAGGATGAGCCGCTGGCAGGAGGAGGAGGAGGTGGAGGAGGCGGAGCAGCAGCACGAACGGGAGCCGTCACACCCAAATCACCGCAATCTGTTGGCAGCAGCAGCTCACCCCCGCCAACAACAACAACAGCAACAACAGCAACTGCTGGATATGGTATGCAAATCTGTTCACCACCTCCCCTCCTCACCAGCAACAGCATCAAGCCAAGCGATCAATCAAGCACGCCTACGCCAACATCATCGACTGCGTCGTCGCCACCAGGTGTCGTCGCAAGTGCCGCCGAGTTTCAGGCCAAGATCAATGCGGAAATGCAGAAGCAACTGGTTGCAGCTGATCTAAAGTTTAAGCTGGAGAACAGCATCCAAGAGGCGAAGCAGCGACGCTTCGAGCAGCTCCAACAGCTTCATCATTCTCCACATTTTACGGCCATGCGAGAGGTGGAGCTGGCAGCAGCAGCAGCTGCCGCGCAACTTCATCATCATCACCAGCAACAACAACAACAACAACAACAACAGCAACAGCAACAACAGCAGCAACAACAGCAACAACAGCAGCAGCAGCAACAAAGCGCCGAGTTCATGAAGCTCTACTATGATGACTACGATGACTCGAATTCGGATAGCGATGAGGAAATAAGCGTTACGTGATTGCCAGAACCAGCTGAGGAATCGCTGGTGAATCATTGGCGAATGGAAAGGAATTGTATTGTAAATATACGCGTATGTTTAGCACTTTTAACTGTACATTTTGCGTAATTATGTAAAATCATATACTTAATATCTAAACCTAATCAATTAATTAATTTATTGTACTTAACGTGTGCATTAGGGCGGGTCAATTTGTTCGGGTCGAAAAAAACGTCGTAATCGTCCACCAGAATCGTAATCTACGATGAATTCTAAGATATTTTCAGGAAGAAACTATATGTCTAAAATCAATTCCTAGCCTCCGCTGAGAAGCATAAAGATTTCAGGTTAAGGTATTTTAAAGTATTTTGAGGTATTTAAGGTATTAAAAAAAAAATAACACATTTTCCAAAAATGTTGGGCCCTATTCTGATTCATCTTTTTACAACAAATTTTATAAACAACTTTTATTTTTAATTAACCAAACAATTTTTTTTTAATTCGTTGAAATTAGCCGAGGAAGCCATGAACTATGGCTTTTTAAGAAAATTAGAGGCAAAAGTCTGTAACTTTCTAACGAAGTAAGATATCGGTCTGAAATTTGAAATATATATTCTTGACGTTTGACACAAAATTTAGACAATAAAAAATAAGTGGGCGTGGCATCCGAATGGGCGTAAAAGCGATAAAGATAGATTTTTTCAACATTAAAAAATTAAAAAAAATTGGAAAAATAAAATTTTATTTTTAATATTATTTTTTTTTATTTAAAAAATATTTTAAATATCTTTAGTGTAAAATTATGTCAAAAAAATTTTTTTTCATCAGTTATGATTTCTAATCCCGTTTGATAAAGCTCTCCGAGATTTTAAAGCTAGAGCCCATTACCGACCCCATTACCGAATTTAGCTTATAGTAATGACAGTTAAATTCAACATTTAAAATATTTTTGTTTCATTTTTAGAAAGCAAATAACAAAATATGTCAAAGGAAAAATAATTTTTCCGTCAGTTTTTAAAGTCCTTCTTAGAAAGAAAGTCGTTCCACGTATCATCAAATCGAGTCTAAGAAAGACTTTAAAAACTGACGGAAAAATTATTTTTCCTTTGACATATTTTGTTATTTGCTTTCTAAATGAAACAAAAATATTTTAAATGTTGAATTTAACTGTCATTACTATAAGCTAAATTCGGTAATGGGGTCGGTAATGGGCTCTAGCTTTAAAATCTCGGAGAGCTTTATCAAACGGGATTAGAAATCATAACTGATGAAAAAAAATTTTTTTTGACATAATTTTACACTAAAGATATTTAAAATATTTTTTAAATAAAAAAAATAATATTAAAAATAAAATTTTATTTTTCCAATTTTTTTTAATTTTTTAATGTTGAAAAAATCTATCTTTATCGCTTTTACGCCCATTCGGATGCCACGCCCACTTATTTTTTATTGTCTAAATTTTGTTTTAAACGTCAAGAATATATATTTCAAATTTCAGACCGATATCTTACTTTGTTAGAAAGTTACAGACTTTTGCCTCTAATTTTCTTAAAAAGCCATAGTTCATGGCTTCCTCGGCTAATTTCAACGAATTAAAAAAAAATTGTTTGGTTAATTAAAAATAAAAGTTGTTTATAAAATTTGTTGTAAAGATGAATCAGAATAAGGCCCAACATTTTTGGAAAATGTGTTATTTTTTTTTAATACCTTAAATACCTCAAAATACTTTAAAATACCTTAACCTGAAATCTTCATGCTTCGAGCGGAGGCTAGGAATTGATTTTAGACTATAGTTTCTTCCTGAAAATATCTTAGAATTCATCGTAGATTTCGATTCTGGTGGACGATTTTTGCGAAAAAATTGACCCGCCCTAGTGTGCATATTTCTTTCGAATTTACATTCAAACACAAAATAAAGGTCTTTGAAACAAATCACACATACTTTTTACTTACAAATGTGTATTTTCATCTATGATTAAATTAAATATTGATCAAGAATCAAGAGGTGCATATTTTTGAATTCCTTATTGACTAATCAATAAATTTATTTTGCTCTTTCGAAACTAAATACAAGCAGGTTACATTCAACTTTTGCTTAAATCTCATCTATAGTTAAATTGCTCATTGTCAATAAGTTGGCAGCTCCCCTATAACGAGTGGACAGCGCGAAGCGACATCTGCTTAAGATTCTGTTATGTACAGTATCTCTTAGCTAACATGTTATGTGCTATGTTTTTTTAAAGTTTAAATTTTCAATTGAAACATATTAATAATATACGAGTTTAATATTAACGCAACAAAAGACGTTATACTTTATCCTAATTCTAAAGTTAATTCACTCATAGTATAGTATTATTGATAACACTAGTTTACAGCCATTTTGCTTTTCATGTCTGAGTGCATTTTTCTTATGGATTTTGGTCCACTAAACACGAAAATCGCACTTAAAAATTTTTTTATGGTAGCGTTTTCGAAATATTCATGTTTTTGCAAGTTTTCAAAGTTGCTCTCACATTTTAGAGTATACCACGAGATCTAATTTACCGATGTGGTCAAAAGATCACTTAAATTAAAGGTAATTAATTTCTTTATAACTCTCTCTCATATAGCTTTGAGATCGGCTTAGTAGTTCAGAAGCTAGCGACTTTTAAAAGTTTCAAAATCCGGTTTTTTTGTGAATTTTGGGTCTCGACAGCTCACAAATTGCCCTAGAAAAAATAGATATCGCCAAGGTAAAATTATTTTTAAGAGTTTAACGTACAGCCGACACTGTTACAAAGAAAATAGGCTATTGCTTTTGAGAATCTATGGATAAATCGCGGAGTAATACGCTTTATAGTGAAAGAATATAAATCATCTTTTTAACGATTTTCCAGTTTGGTTTGTATGACAGCTATATGATACAGTGGTCTGATTTCAACCAAACTTGGTCAGGATATGTAGGACCATAAAAGATGCTGATTGAGTGAGATTTGTTAAGATATTTCAAGCAACCAAAAAGTTTTTCATACTAAGACTTGGTTTTCGACTGATCGTTCCTATGGCAGCGTTATGATATAGTGGTCCGATTAAGTCCAAATTTGGTGAGGATGTAAGGGACCATCCCAGATGCTGATTCTGCAAGTTTGGTTGAAATATCTCCAAAAAAAACAAATATTTTTGCACTAAATCTTTATTTTCGATCAATATTTCCAATGGCAGCTGTTTTTTGCGAAAAACTTCTTTGTTGTTTGAGATATCTTAACAAATCTCACTCAATCAGCATCTTTTATGGTCCTACATATCCTGACCAATTTTGGTTGAAATCGGTACACTGTATCATATAGCTTCCATACAAACACAAACTAGAAAATCGTTAAAAAGATGATTTATATTCTTTCACTATAAAGCGTATTACTCCGAGATTTATCCATAGATTCTCAAAAGCAATAGCCTATTTTCTTTGTAACAGTGTCGGCTGTACGTTAAACTCTTAAAAATAATTTTACCTTGGCGATATCTATTTTTTCTAGGGCAATTTGTGAGCTGTCGAGACCCAAAATTCACAAAAAAACCGGATTTTGAAACTTTTAAAAGTCGCTAGCTTCTGAACTACTAAGCCGATCTCAAAGCTATATGAAAGAGAGTTATAAAGAAATTAGTTGCCTTTAATTTAAGTACTCTTTTGACCACATCGGGTAATTGGATCTCGTGGTATACTCTAAAATGTGAGAGCAACTTCGAAAATTTGGAAAAACCTGGATATTTCGAAAACGCTTCCATAAAAAAATTTTTAAGTGCGATTTTCGTGTTTAGTGGGCCAAAAATCCATAAGAAAATGCACTCAGACATGAAAAGCAAAAATTTTTTTTGATTTTGTAAACTAGTGTAATCGTACATAGTAAAATTCAAAAATACTGTACGTAGTTAGCAGAGAATTGCTTATAAATTAAAAATCACTCTTTCGACTAAGCTTAGTAAATAATAATAATATTTGCGACTTGAATTGACTACAAGCTAAACGACAACTTTGTACATGGAGGTTACACTTACACTTATAGTTACATTAGCAGGAATATATATATGTATTTTTAGTTTTTGGTTTCGATTTCGTATGAATTGCAAATGGGAAACCTATTTGGAATCGCCTTCATCGTCGATGCGTATGGCAAGATTAATATGACCCTCGGCACTTGTAGCCTCAAGTGGCTTCACTGTGGTGAGCATCACAGGACTCTCACTTTTGAAAACCTCATCACAGATGGCAGGATTATCGATGCCAGTTGCCTTTCCAGTAATTTTGAGAACACTGCGTCGCTGCAGTGCATCAATGATGAGTGATATAAGCCAGCCGAGGAATACGGTTAATAAGCAGCCGATCATGCTGAACCACATGTAACTGAGACGGAAAATTGACCAGGATCTGTGAAAGCAGAAATTCAAAGAAGATTCAGATTTGATTTGTTTTTGGAACTATGACTCTAAAAGTTCTAAGTTCTAATCATACATACGTGAATCCCTCCTGAACTGTTGCCGATCGCAGGTCTTCGCTGAGCAAACCACCTATGATCCCAGTCACATTCACATGACAATCGCAGTGCTCAATGGACGTGGCTAACGTTGGAGTTTCCAGGCTGGCAATTTGTGACACCACGCCCACAAAGATGACCAAAGCCAGGGATAGGAGGCCGCCGTAGAAGGCGCCCTTGGTGTTCGCCTGCTTGCAGGCAATGCCCAGGACGAAGAGGCCCAAGGTAACGCCCCCAATGAGTCCATTGAGTGTCAGTGTCGCCTGGAGCACTCCACCCAGATGCTCCACAATGAATACCAAGCCAAAGGAGGCCACACCAAAGCCCAAGGACATCCACTTGGCATAGGTACCACCCTTCTCTGGCGAAATCTTAATGTTCATGCCATTAATGAGCAGATCCTCGCAAGTGACAGCAGACAATGAGTTCAAGGCCGAGGCGACAGTACTGTAGAACATTTGTACTAGTTAGTTAGGCATAAAATATAGTACTTATAAACATACCCCAAACTAGCAGCAAAGATGCCAGCAACAAAGATCCCAGCTATTGTATAAATGTGCTCATAGGTGCTGATTACATAATAGGGCAACAATTGATCCGAAGCCGTAATGCGACCCACAATCAATGGATCACAATCCGCATAATGATTGAAGACCATCAGGCCGGTATAGAAATTAAGTAGAAAGACGATAATCAGTCCAATTATTGCAAATCCCAATGCAATCTTTGCCAGCTTCAGCGATTTCAGTGACATGCACTTCTGCACGGAAGCCTGATTGGTGCAGAAGAGCGAGGTCCAATAGAAGAAGCCACCAACAACCACCGACCAGACAGTGTGACGTGTTGTTGGATCAGGATCAAAACTGAAGATGAATAAAAAATATAATGGGATAAAAAAATCAATTGTAATTCAATAATACAAGTTCAATAAAAGCTAATAATGTATTTATTTACTATAATAAATAAATCTACAATACAATAAAAACATATATATATAAATATCTATATATAAAATTTACAAAAAAAAGAATTATTTGTTGAATTATATCATACACTTTTTAAAAGATAAATACTATACATATATGAATAAAACTCTTTGTCCTGACTGACTGACTGAGAATCAACGTGTAGGCCAAACGGCTAAAACTAGAAAGCTGAAATTTACACACAACATAGCTGAGACAATTTTATCGTGCGCTAGTATCTTAAAAATAATAAATACAAGTTTTCTTTCAAAAAAAGTTAAATAATAAATATTGTTTAATTTATTGATTGATATTGTTTTATACAAGTTGAAAGAGCTAATAAATACTCACTTGAAGAACTCTAAGCGATTGCGTTCAGCTGCAGTTTGAAAGACCTGCACTGGATTGCCGCTATAGAAGCAACCCAGGCCGACAATCAGTACCAATGAGACGGCCAGAACAGCAGCCTACAAGGAGACAGAGTCATCAATTGGAGAAACGATGCTTGGTGATAGCACTCTTCTTATCCCACACTCACCTGAAAGGAATCCGCAATGACACAAGCCTTGATGCCGCCCATTGAAGAGTAAAAGACGCAGACAACGTAAATTAAGATGACTGCGATTTTTGTATCCAAGCCCGTTGCCTTGGACAAAGCAATAGCCGGAGCAAGTACAGCAACAGCGGTATAAAAACACATCTGCAATTTTAAGAATATTATTTATAACAATCTCTCAGATGATAATTATTACAGAACATCAAACAAAGTTTTAATTTCTGCATTAATTTTAGCGAACGAAATTTACATGATGATGAATTATTATTATTAATTCTTAATTCAAAAGTTAGCTTTTTATTTTTATTATTTTTAATACAGATAAATCCATTAGCTTTCGAAAAACATAAAACTTTAAAAAATCGGCTTATAATTCTACTTTAATGGTGAAAGAGCTATGAAAACAAAATATTTTAATTCAAATTGTTTTTAAATTTATTTTTTCATTGTAAAAGAAAAAAGTTTTTTGCAATTCGTAATTCACCTGAATGACATAGAGGACAGCGCCTAGAATGCGAATCTCCTTGCCAAAGCGTATGCCCAGATACTCATAACAGCTGGTGAGCTCCATCTTGAAGTAGATGGGATAAAAGATCTTCACGGCAACGGGAATGACCAGCACCATGGGTATGACAATGAGCACGAACTGTGTGCCTTGAAAGTACATCTCGGAGGGATTGCCAAGTAGCTCAATGGCTGTGATAAAGCTCGTTGTCAAGCTCAGCGTAACTGGGATTAGATTCATGCCGGAACCAAGCAGAAACTCATTGGAGGAGCTGCCGCCAGTTTGAAAGAAGCCGTAGAAGATGCCAATGCCCAGGGAGACGACCAGCATGGACAGCAGAATGGCGTAATCGATGCCAGCAAAGACGGCCTTATGAATGGGCTCACTGCATTCCTCAATCCCCTGGTTGGGGGCCAACTGTTGGGCCTTAAAGGAAGTCAACAGCAACTTGGCTGCATCATCGAATTCCAGATGCTCCTGGGAGCCAACAGATCCATCAGATTTCTCGCCACGCACAATCAGATACTTTTGTTCGGTTGTAATGGAAATGGGTTGTTCCTTTACTTGCTCCTGCACCTTCACCGTGTGGCCATTTAAAAAGTGTGCAAGGGCACACAAGGTCAACAACTTTAGAATTGTGGCAAACATCTTTTCACAGATATGATGAACGGTTCTAAAGAGTTGATCTATGCAGATGCAGGTAAGTTGTTCAAGTCAGACGATTAATTGATCTATATTAACACCGTTTTATTTACATCTCACAACCATAAAATAATTAACTGCAATCAAAAACATAAAAAAGAATAGTAAATGAAAAGAATACATTTCAAGTAAGTTTTATAAATAAATAATTATTTTAATTAAATACATTTTAAATTAAAGAAAAAACAAATATATATATATATACATGTATATCTAGATAGATGGTTGTCTAATGGCAAGTTCAAGGTTTTCTATGGAAGATAAAATTGAGCCAGGGCGGCAATTACATACAATTTCAAAGAGCTGTAGGCGTCGTTAATTAATTGACATCGTTCAATGTATCTGTAAGATATGTATCTGAAGATACACTCACACTCGTGACTCTCGCTAGTGGCCTAAGCCTCATGTTCAATTACAAATTTATTTATTACTAAGTTACATCAACAAATTCATTTAAATACCATTTGGTATAATTCTTTATTCTGTACATTTCCTTTAAAGATACATAGATAATTCTGATGGATACTTCCGTTTGTTTTTGGTGCAAGTCAACTTATTCGAATTTTTATTGATGGTATTCATTTTGTAATTCCTGACAATTGTTGAGAAATGCCAATAAATGGCTTCACTGCAATCGGAATGTTAAGCAACGAGTACGAGTATCTGTATCTGTATCTGCATCTGTATCTGTATCTGATGAACATGCAATCTGCAAAACTATTAAGAACACTCACAGCTCCTGGCACAAGTGGAGGCAAGTGAGATTTAAGCGAATTTAACTGGTTTCGATTGGATATTTTCGAGCCGCCTTGCGCCAGTTTCGACTGGATGTTGATTGTGGTCTGAAGAGTGATCAAAAGCAAGCTAAGAGCCAAGCAGAACAACCTAAAGGGGTTAATGGAAAAACAGAAAGATTCTGCTCTTCTTCGATGTCTCCCAATCTCTATTAGCTCTTTCTTCATCTCATTGTCTTATCAAGTCAATTGATATGCGCGTATCTCGCATCTTCTGGCTGATGTCTGGCCATTAATATTAATTATAATAATAATAACAATTTTAACCACAATAATAACAAAGCTGCCACGATGTACTCAATTCCATTTGACACGTTTACAGAAATTTATTAAAATTTATTACTAGCACACTTTAAAGATATCGGTTAGCCATGTGATTTAATTATTAAGGTGTACTCTACATTAGTTATATGGCTGGCTAAGGTAATAAATTACATTTTTTGTAGGTCTATTTATTAACTTAGTCTTGAATACAGCTGAAAACAGTTAATAGTTCAACTGATTGACATGAACTCATTTCACTAATACTTGAAGATGAGTAAAATATTTCGATCACTTTTCCCTATAAAAATCATTTTGTTGTATTCGCTGATTCGTTTAATTAATAGTTACTGTTATCTATAACTAATTGTAGCTTTGTAGCAAGTAGCTTTGCGTGTCTGTAAAAAATTAAATTATTTCATATACTTTCACATACCCCATTTATAAACAGATATGCAGATACAACTTTAATTCGAAACAATTAATTAGTTATAAAAAACTTGCACATTATTATACACAATTAATAATTACTTTTTACCTTTATCAATGTTATTAAATCCTTGTGAAGAAAATCCTTTTAATTTCGCCAAAGTTGTAGATTTGAGAGTAAAAATGTTCTAAATTGTATTTGCAAAATTGTACCACGATTATTTTTATATTTCATTAACTTTGTTTCAGTTAAAATAAAAAACACACAACACAAGACTTTTCAATTCACAATTATAGCATATCACGTATTTTGATCGTTTTTTCGAATGTTTTAACTTGATCTTTGATTGCTTTATTCCAGGATCCAAGTGAACGAATTTACTTTCAGCTCCTTTATAGTTCGAACGGTTCGACAATTTTCAAATGAATGCGCTGCGGCTAACAACCGTTATGGGCTTTTATATGACCGTCAGTCAGTCAGCCGAGCCGATTGATCATCAATTCAATTCAGAGCTCCAGCTTCGCGCTCTGCTTCTGTTTCTGTTTCTGGGGTACCAAAAGAGCGCAATGAAAATTAAAAAAAGCCGAGCGAGGAGAATCATTTTATACATATGGCTAACAAAGTAAGATGGATATTTTGTGTCGAGATCAAGATAAATATAAATGGCAATATCAAGTGGAAAGAGCTTTAACTAGCTGATGAAATTGTTTTGTCACACAATATACTATATAATAACGATAAAAATATATTTTAAGAACAATTTAATTAGAACTTTATTTATTTGTCAATTGAATTATTTATTTATTTACTTAACAACAAAAAAAGCAGTAGACAAAAATAACAATACAAAATTATTACAGAATATCAATTAAGCGTAATTATTTTAAAGATTTTAAAAAATGAAAAGAGATACAAATAAATTAATAAATTTGAATTAAGTAAAAAAGGTTTGTGGTTCGTTTTTTCGATGTCAATTAAAGCAGTTTTAAATGTTAAAATTTGAAAATATATTTTGGATAAAATAATGGTGGAGACTTCAATAAATAATAAAATCTTGAATAGAAAAATAATGTAAATTGTAATAAAAAAATAAAAGGTAGAGTCGTATGTATTATTATTATATTTAATATATATTGAACGTAAAATTTATAATAATTAATGTAAATTTATAATAAAAATGTTATGTAAGAAAATAATGTATTTGGAAATTATAATAATAAAAGAATAGGGACATCTGTAGAATGTATAATATTATTATTATGCCGCAACTTTCAATTAATTTGCTTGGGTCGAAATGAGTGGGAAAACTGTACCTAAGTGATTCACGCACAGAAAGGGATCGGCGGCTAATACCGGTGACAACTTCTTTAAGGCGGATACTCGGAGCAGACACATCAACAATTGGAGACTCAGCCAACAAAGGCTAATCGGAGGCGACTCCAACACCCACAACACCAACATCACTCTCGATTTGCGTGCAACATTTTAATTGTTGAGCAATAAATCGTCAGATGCTAATAACTTTTTTGTTTTGGGGTTTAAGTGATGAATTTTGTGGTGCCGCCCTCTCTACATGTTTGAATTTCAGATGTGTGTAAATAACTTAAGGAAGTCGCAAAAAATGGACGCCAATTAATATTTGAATATATGTACATATGTACATATGTGTTTATACAAAAATACACACATAATATTATCTCGACGGCGACTCAATTAATGCGGGGACTTTCGACGCCCATTGGGCGCTTGGATAACGACGATAACGAGTTTGATCTGGAACCGATTCACGATTTACATCAGACTTGCGTTCTTGTTAATAGAAAATTATTTGTTTACAATTTGTTTTGCTCTTGCTCTCTTCTTGCAAAATGCCGCAAGTGTTGAATTTTAATTGAAATGTATTAGAAATTGAAATTGAAAATATTGGCAGAGGAATCACATATACAATGGAAATTTCTCACTTGGGCTCCAAATTTGCACGTGTCACGACATATCGAGCCCTTTTTGCGGATATAACGAAAGCGACATTTTTACGAAATTTGTTGTTTAATGCAAATGTGTTCATTAATATTAATAGTATCTACACTCAAAATATTAAACTTAAATTGTTTATATTTCAGGAGATATTGGCCTGTCAACTATAACGTAAGCGACACATGACACGAAGAAATCAACTTAACGAAACCTAAAAACCTTTCTCCTGTTAAATTTGCATTTTGTCGCTTACGTTAAATCCGCAAATAGGGCTCGATAAATTACTATAAGCCACGAAATTCAATACCACTGAGAACCCTCTTCGTCCGGGTCGTCATGCTCCCCCTGAACTTGACCAAAGAAAGCGTTAAAAGTCAATTGATAATTGTCGCTGTTAATGAAAGTGGGCGTTGAAAATTGCTAAAATTGTCGACGTGCAAAATTTCAAATTAAAAGAAGGTTACATCTTTTCAATGAGTCACTTCCCTATACATATAGAAATCATTCATTATATATGTTTTTAAAATACTATTTGAACAATTCGACAGAAACGTAAGAAAACAAAGCATCCTAGCCGCTAATTTAATCTAAATTAACATAATAATATTCTTTCAAACAATAAATACTCTAGCAATTGATTATGAATAAATGCGCACTTCTCTCACGATCGCATTTGTAAACAACCCTCTCTCTTCTCTCTCATTGTCAGAAAATTGCAAACAGACGAGAGATGGCGCTTGCTATTTTTCTGTTCGCCTGCGACTCCCGGACAAAAAAAGGAAAAATTTTTGACATTGCTTTTTTTGGCCGAAAAAGTCAGCTTTTTCAATTTTTGAGCTAGAGCTTTGAAAAAAATATCAGAAATTTTGTTGAATTTTTCTCGAATTATTGATATTTGTTGTTTCTCAAACTTCCTGTTATTTCTCAATTTTTTTTGGGTTTTTCTAAATTTTGCCACCAAAACCAATTTCTAAATAAAGTTAATTATTTTACCTAATTTTGGATTTTGTTGTTTTTTTGAAATTGTTTCTCAATTTTTATAAATAATTTTTTGAAAATTTCACGTTTTTCCATTTCAAATTTAATTTTAAAAATAACGATTTTTGTGTAGCTGTCAAGGCCTGGCTGCTATAAAACTGCACTACACACAGCAAGCAGTTACAGAAATGTTATTAAAACAAAATGTCAAAGTCTACTGTAATGTTCGCTGACAGAAGCTGCCTGATGCCGCTGCAAGCCAGCAAGCAGTTTACATTATACTCAAATGTTAACACATTGAACTTGTTCAGGTCAGTGGTTCTTTTTGTTAACGTGCGAAAATTTATTTTGGAAAATTGCAAATTTTCATTCAAATTTCGCGCGCAGAAAAAAGTTTGCTCCAGTTCCGCTGTTAAGCAAAATAGCTCTGTTAATCATATTAACAGAGAAGAGTGCGTTAACAGTGTTCCAATGTTGCATTGTTTATTGACATTCGGCGCTTTTGCGTCTTTTTGGCTCATTTTTTGTTTCTTTTTGGTTCAATCAAATATTTTTAAGTGGCAAACTCAAATAATAGAGTTGTATCGAACCGTTCCGATTAAGTTCAATTGAACGAACGAGCTTGCTCGACGATTTGTGATTTGTATGTTAAGAAACAGGGAGCATTTATGCGTTATGTTGTTTCGCATGCGTTAACATGTTCTTTATTATTGTACCAGAGAGTCTGTTAAGCAACGTCGTTGTCGGCAACAGCGTTTGTTGTTGTTGTTCTGTGTTGTTATTTAAACAAAATTTAATTGCCGACAATAAAAACTATCCAATTTGAATTTAAAATAGCTCAGTAACAAATACGAGTTCAACATGTCGCTACTGATCAGAGCCGCCAAGAGCGCACATCAGCTCATTCATAAGGTTTCCATTTAACATATGTTAACACCGATTTTTGACCTTTGCCTCAAACTTTGTTTTCTTTATTCTTAACTGTTTTTGTTGTTTAAGGTACCTGTGCGGCACTTGAATTTGCTGGAGTTCCAGTCGAAGGATCTGCTGCAGAAATATGGCGTTGCAATTCAACAGTTCAAAGTCTTGGATAATTCAAAAAGTGATGCGCAAGTGGTTCAATCATTTGGTAATTAAGCGACCCTTTTAATGTTTTTATGTAATCATCTTTGGCTAAATTGTCGCTAATAACCTTTCACACAGATTGTCCCGAGTATGTGGTCAAGGCACAGATTCTAGCCGGCGGGCGCGGCAAGGGAACTTTTGATAGCGGCTTCAAGGGGGGCGTGCACATAACCACAAAGTAAGTGTTGTGCCTTGATAACAGTGCAGTGCTGCCACCTTAGCTTTTTTGGAGCTTAAGATTGTTACTGAATTATCTATGTCTGTTTAGCTATTTTTTAGATTGAGTTAACATTTGATAATTTAAAATGTTTGAGCATTTAAAGAAATTGGCTAGAAATCTAGCAATTTTCAAAAATGTGTTGACTTATTTGTTAACCTTTTTAGATTTTACTAGCTTCCTTTTAAAAGATCAAATTAGCTATCTTAGCGCACAGTGTCACTTTTGTTATTTTAGAGCTAGACGTAGCTTTTTTTATGTTATTGCAATCAGTTGTGTCTGCTTAGCTATTTTATAGATTGATTTGTTTTTTTTTATATATGCAAAAGTTTTGAATTGGCAGAATTTGGCTAGAAATCTAGCTATTTTGAAAAATGTTTTGACTTATTTGAGATCCTTTTAGATTTTTTAGCTTTCTTTTCTTTTAAGAAATTAGCTATCTTAGCGCAAAGTGTAGCTTTATTTTGTAGATTGATTTAGCTCTTTTTGTACTTGCAGAACTTAAAAAATGTAAGGCAATTGATTTTTTGCTGGCCTTTTTAAATATTTTTTGGATAAAATTAGCCATCTTAGCGCTTGAAATACCGGCAGCACTGACAACTCGAGTGTGATAAGACAACGACTAAAAATAAACACGAAATAATTATTTGCCATTTACAGCAAGAGCGAAGTTCTTTCGCTGAGCAAACAGATGATTGGGAACCGTCTGATAACGAAGCAAACACCCAAATCGGGCATCATGGTCAACAAGGTGATGGTTGCTCGGAGTATAAACATAACCCGGGAGACCTATCTCTGCATTTTGCTGGATCGCGAACACAATGGACCCGTGCTGATAGCCTCTCCAGCCGGCGGCATGGACATTGAGGCTGTGGCCGAGGAGACGCCCGAGAAGCTGAAGACTGTGCCCCTGGACATTGGCAAGCCCATACCGGAGAGCGTGCTCCTGGATGTGGCCCAGTTTCTGGAATTCAAGGGCGATGCAGTGCAGCGTTGTGCGGAGGAAATTCAAAAGCTGTACACACTCTTCAAGGCGGTGGATGCCGTGCAGCTTGAGATTAATCCCCTGGCGGAGACGGACAAGGGCGAGGTCATCTCGGTGGACGCAAAGCTGAACTTTGATGACAACGCGCAGTTCAGGCAGAAGGACATCTTTAGCTTGGACACCACCGAGGAGGACACGGATCCCCGGGAAGTGGAGGCAGCCAAACACAATCTCAATTATGTCGCCATGGATGGAAATATTGGGTGTCTGGTAAATGGCGCCGGACTCGCCATGGCCACCATGGACATTATCAAGCTGAGCGGCGGTGAACCCGCCAACTTTCTGGATGTCGGCGGCGGCGTCAATGAGAGCCAGGTGGCCAAGGCATTTGAGATCCTCACGTCGGATCCGAAGGTCAAGGGAATTCTGGTGAATGTCTTTGGCGGCATTGTCAACTGTGCCACCATTGCCAATGGCATTGTGGCTGCTTCCAAGAAGCTCAAACTAAATGTACCACTCGTCGTTCGCCTCGAGGGCACCAATGTAACCAAAGCCCGTGAGATTTTGAAAAACTCTGGTCTGCCCATTCAGACGGCCAGCGATTTGGATGATGCTGCTCAGAAAGCAGTCGCTTCGCTTTAAATTTAACAACAGCTTATTTTTATATCAAAGACGCACAGTGTTAAGCATTTCAGAAGGGACGAAACACAATAACTTTACTTTTTAAAGACTTAAATATTAAAATATATTTACAACGTTAACATTATGTAGTGTTTGAAATTTTAACATGGCGCGCAAAAAACTTCAAATGTTAACTTTTTATTTTATTGCAGCCCTGTATTATCGAAAAATTAACAGTAAAAAGCAAAATGGCAGCCAAAAAAAAAAGGTGGCAGCCTTGGCAACGGTTCAAATTTGACCGAATTTAACTCTATGGAAAAAGATTTAAATACGAACATTTTATTTTTTTCTTAATAAATATTGAAGCTAGAGCTTGGAAACTTTCACAGTAGGATTTCTTATATTTTTTTAGATTTTTATAATTTTTTTTTAGAATATTTTACTAATATGTTAATTTCTTCATAACGCAAAGGCTGACGTTCCCCAAACCAATTTTAAAATTAACTTTATAAATTTACAAAACTTATTACGTTCTTGCTTTTTTCAATTTGTACTTACAAATTGTTAAATATTTTTTTTAAATTAATTAATTGTATTAGAGAAATGACATGGGAACAATTTTCTATCGATATTTTTTTCCAGATCCGTGGAGCCTGATGGTTGCCACCTTGTTTTTGGCTCAATCTGATTTTATTAAGTGGCAGCCATGCGTGAAATATCGATAGACATCGTTACTTGTCAACCTGTTGTAGTGTTGGGTAAACATTGCTCACTTAGGTGAACATGTTCACTTGTTCTTTTTTTTTAGGCGAGTCAACTCACTCAGATCGCTCACTTGCTCAGTTGCTCACGGCTCTGTCCCTCACTCAACAAATCAAAAATTTCAAATTACATGTACATAAAAATATAGTAACAAAATTGAAAATAAAATAATGAAAATATATTCCCTTCATAACAAACAACCAAATTAAAAAGTGAAATAATGAAAGTATTTATTTCCCTTCACTTCTTTTTACTTTTCTACAAAATGAGCTAACGAATGCAAAATGCCCTGACAAAATTCAGAGCGCAAAGGAAATGAAGAATAAGAATAACAACTGAACAAGCCTGAGCAACTGAGCAAGTGAGCAAAAAGAACAATTTGGAAAGATCAAGTTCACTTGCTCACTTCAGGGAGCAACTCTTTTTTGTTCACTCACTCATGAGCAACCCAACACTACCACACCCTAGCCAAAAGACGCAAACATTTATTTAACGCAACCTGTGAGAAACATTGCCAATTCGCGTACAAATAGGATGCAAAAGTCGCCACACTTTGCACGCGAGGATTCCCAGGAGCATTTACCCAGTCCACACACGCACAGCAGCAGCGTGATCATGAAACGGCGCACGTTGGCAGGCAGCTGTGGCGTTGGCGTCTTCATATTCGCCTTCGCCTTCATTGCGATTGCGTTTGCCACGCCCAGTTGGCTGGTGAGCGACTATCGGATAACGGGCGCCAAGCTGGACCGGCTGGGACTCTGGGTGCACTGCTTCCGCTCGCTGCCCGATGTGAACGACGACAGCCAGCGTCGTTTCTTTGTGGGCTGTCGCTGGGTCTACGATCCGTTCACCAAGGGTTACGATGAGATTCGTGGATTCCTGCTGCCCGCCTTTATGATAACCACGCAGTTCTTTTATACGCTCACGTTCATCGGCATGCTGGTCAGTGCCATTGGTGTTTTGGTCTTCTTCCTCTGCGCTGGACCGGATCAGAAGCATTTCCTCCATCTCATCCGTGGATTGGGCTACATTCTGCTGGGCTCTGGTGTCAGCGCTGCCATTGCCGTGATTGTCTTCGCCGTCTTTGGCAATCGCAATGGCTGGATGCCGGAGCACGCCAACAACTGGTTTGGCTGGTCGTTCGTCTTGGCCTGCGTGGGAACCGTTCTCACGCTGGTCGCGGCCACGTTGTTCCTCACCGAGTTCCATGTCCAGCATCGCAAGCGTCTGCAGTTCAAGGAGTCGCAGACGCGCTTCGAACTGGTGCGTGGCTAGTCCACGGGCTTCCACAGTCTCCCCACAGTCTCCCACGCCAGTCTTCTCCCCCTCAGCAGCTGACAATAATTTTGGGTATGTCACAAAAATTTATTTGATTTGATTTTTATTTATTTAAAGTCGATCAAAAATTATTTTAATTTTTTTTATATATAAAAATGTATACAAGACTTAATTGCTATCTTTTAAATACTATGGAAAAGGTATCAATATTTATTGTATTTTATTTATTTTTTATGCAAATTATTTAATTTTTTTTTAAATATTAATGTTCATACAAGTTATTTAATTGTAATGCTTTACTTAAATGGTATTAAATATATATCAATATTTATTTCATTTTATTTTTATTAATTTAGTGTTAAAAATAAATTATTTAAAATTTTCATTTATTTTAATGCATGATTTATAATTTTATATTATTTTTTTAATTGCATTTTTTCTTAACATATTTAAAAAATGTTTTACAAAATGTTGAATTTTATTGTTAATTGGTTTTTTTGTACTCGACTCTCTAACTTTGTTTGTTTCTTTATTTTTATCGCATTTTCTTAATTCCTCATTTTTATTGTATTTTTTTTTAAATTTAAAACTTATTTGTTTTAAATAACTTAAATAAGAAATAAATTAAATTAATATCTTCTTTATTTTGGACATGTTAAAAGGATTCAAACTTTGAATATCAAAGAACTTTTTGAATATTCTTATAAGTGTTAAATAATTTCCTTTTTCAAGTGCCAAATAAATAAAAATAGAATTAGTTTTGATTACCATTCCGTATGCAACATGTGGCAACTGTTTAACCTTCCACATCTTTGTTTTCTTGCAGCACAGCAGAGACAACAACACAACGAACAACACACAACACATGCAAAACATTCCGTCCCCACGACACTTAAAAGTTCTACTCAAAAGAATTCTCACCCTACAATTACATACAAAAAATAGTTTTAGTTGGCTTAAACCAGCAGCTAGTTGAATGTTTATGCAATTCGCCTTCAATTGCACCAATTCATGCCGCACAAGAGACTTTTCAGTTGGTACTTACTATATGAATCATCCATGAATCGACGGGGCAAAACTGTTCTGCAGAAGACTGACTGAATTCTGCAATGCTTCGTCTTCCTCAACAACAACAACATCTACTCAGCTCAAATGAATCATTCAATCAATCGCGTGTAATATCAATTTTTGCATACCAAATTTGCGCTCAATTAACGCACAAGTTCCCAGACCCGAAACCTCTTTAAATTGTTTTTATTATTTTGTGACGTAGCAGTGCTGTCAGTTTAGCTTTTTATATGCTAGATCTAGCATATTTACAAAATTTTAAGAGTATTTTAATTTAAGGAAAAACACTTATGACAAAAAATGTTTGGTTTTCTGTCAAAATTTTTGCATTGCTTTTTTTAACATTTGTTTCTCAAATTTTTTTATATCTAATTTTTTTTCAAATCTGATAATTTCGTAGAAATATGACTGTAAAGATTTAAAAAATTTAATTATAAGTCCTTTAGACAAATAGAGTTAAAGGGCAACAAACTTTTTGGCTTAAGTGTTTTTCTTTAATTTCAAAACTTTTTTTTTTAAAAAAATTAAAAAAAAATAAGCTAAAATTGACAGCAGTGCTGAAAAGTAGCAACAATTAGTGACACACGTGCCTTAATTAGACAACTCTCTGGTATATTGAATAGTGCCTTAATTAAAACAAAGTATTGTTAGCTTCTAATACCTTAAAAAACTTGACGACAAACCGATTGGATTGCATAAACTTCTACTAATCTAGTGCCTTAGTTAAGAATTGTCATACCCAAAACTATAAATCATATTTAGTTAAGCACAACGAAACGATTAACGTCCAATATATATATAGAATTTAAGACATTCCATTTTGTTTTCTTGTCTCGAATATTTTACACTCGTGTTTACCTGTAAAAAAAACTACAACTTGTTCAACTTTGTAACACTTACAATTTTACAAATTTTTGTACCATATTTAAAAGGTATTAAACTGTTTTCAAATATACATTTTATCTATATACATGTAACTTTTTTGTACAAACGACTTTTTAGCTAAAGTGCTGAATAAATAAAGATTTTTATTGTATACAAAACAACAGCAATATTTATTTAATTACTTAATGTCAGAAAAAACATTAAGAAAAAGTTGATGACATCAATTTAAACCAAAACTAGGCCGTTATATTTTAATCGGTTCAGAAACGGTTATTTCCGTTTGCTGCCAAATGAAAATATTATGCATACGCCATGTCCAGCCAAACGGGTTATTTCTGTTACTAAAGCTGTAAACTCATTACATTAACAGTAGCTGCTTTAACAGTCTGAAATTAAGCCATCGACTACAACAACCACGGTTGCCACTTAAAAATATCAGGAGCCAAAAACAAACAAAAAATGAGCCAAATTGATTAAAAAAGAGCCAAAACTTTATTTTTGTTGTTCATGTTTTTTTTGCATTTAATTATAGTCGAACTTCCCTAACTCGAACTTCCCTAACTCGAAGTCTCTCTAACTCGAACAAAATCGAGTGGCATTACTAGGCAAATTTCATACAATTCTACTTCTCTAACTCGAAGTCTCCCTAACTCGAACTTTTTCGTGGATAATGGTGATTCGAGTTAGGAAATTCTACTGTATATAATAAATATTTCCTTCACAAGCACTTAAAGCAATAATACATGTTTCCAAAGTATTTTACATTATCATCTTAATCTAGTGATTATGTTATTAAATAAAAATAAATATGTACTTCAACCTAAAACTATACAAAATAACTGATTCTGAACTGATGAAAGTAAGAGCCAAATCGAAAAATAAAGTACCTTCGCCCCAATAGGAAGAAACAGCCAGTTTTGGCGCTAAAACGGGCTGTTGTGGCAACCGTGATTACAACTTGTTGCAACAGCTGTAAGCTTATAAGTTATAACATTAACATGTTAGAGCTTTCAGCAGCAGCTGTTGCACAGCTTTAACAGAAAATGTAAATGCCAGCACTTCTCGATTATTGGGGGAAACAGTTATCGAGCTATCACAGAGTCAGCTGTTTTCTGCAATAACAAAGCAGCTCTTGAGCACTTTTTGTTTATAACAATTTTCTAACGCACGCACACACAAACAAAAACGCGCATCACAACTAATACTGTGTAATACGAAAAAAAGAACATTTATTGTGTTGTATTAATCACATTTAAGTGGACAGTGAACACACTTGAAACCAAAATGGCGTATTAAAATTTGTTGTTGTTTCCAGTATTTATTTTCGGTACTTATTTTGTGGTTCCCGTTGTTCTACACATTTTTGTTGGTAATGTCTGCTGATGTTATTTGAGCGTTTATATACTATAATTAAATAATGTGTGTAAATTATTTCGTCAGCACGTATTTACGCAGTTTAGAAATTGGACAAACTTTTATTTTGTTGTTGTTTACACTGCAATCTTTGTTGTTGTTGTTGTTCTGTGGTTTTTCTTGTGCGGTCGTTGAGCGATAAGCGATGCTTTTAATTGCTCTCAACGGTCAATTCATTAATTAATTATTTACTTTCTATTGATTCAAGACACTGTGCATTTCATTGTTTTTTCTTTATTTGTTGTAGTTGGCTATCGCTTATCGACTCTGCGTGCATTAACCGTTACACGATGCGCATCATTGCCAGCTGTTTACTCGTGGGCTTAGGCATGGGGAGGGGGAGGGGGCTGGAGGCTGTGGTTCTGCTCCTGCCATCCCCCTTCCCCTCCCCCTGCCACTCTGCCGGCTTTGACTGCGCTTGACAACAGCGAATGCAAAATGCCATTGGAGCATCCATCTATAAATAGCAATCAAATAGTTTTCCAGCAACAACAAAAAAAAACAACCTCAACAACAAGAATAAAAGTTTCCATTATTGCCTCGTCCAAAATAATCAGTAACTTCACCGGCCTCTGTGTCTTTCTGTGCTGAGCTGCAAATAATCACACATCGCCCCTCTCCCTTTCTCCGCCCCCCTCCCCTTCTCCCACCCTCTCTTGCACTCAGACACGCACGTAGGCAGTACGCATATTTACAGTTAGTCAAGTAATTGCTTTGACGAAACCATTAAACGGTATTAACCGATTGAATTTGTTAACCGTAACCGAAAGATAACTGAATTACATATGTTAAGGGGGTCTTCTCATTGAGCAACTTTTTTTTCGACTTTTTTTTTTGCATTTATTTATAGCTTGGGTAGTTGTGAATATGCCCCTAAAAGGATTTTTAGAAATTCGAAATACTTAAGGAGATATGGCCATTTTTATCCAGCAATGTTAATGTTAATGCAAGGGAAGTCAAAACTTTAAACGCGTTTATCTCGAAACCACGCGTTTCGAACTGGCGGCCATGATATCTCCAGTTCAACTGAACCGATTTTCATGAAACAAAGTGGAATCGACGCAGAATTGTCACCATTATGGCCCCTACCTCAATCATAATTTGAAAAATTGTTTACTATTTTTTTTTTACACTAAACTACAACGACGCTCCGGAGACCCGGAATCGTGGCCGCCGTGACGACACCTTTTTTTTTAAACCCCCGACTTTGAAGTCTCATTACTTTTTGAACCCCCCTCGTATCGAGGCAAAAAAAATTTTTTTGTTTACTTTTTTAATTATTCTTTCCGTTTTCAAATAAGAATTTTTTTTAAAAAAGGTCCAAAGAACGAGTTTTGAATGAGAAGACCCACTTAAGATGTCGAACTAATTTTGGATTTTTATTTTTAATATAAATATTAAGCTCATTGAGAAGTATTAATTTTTTTTAAATATAAGAATTATTGACATTACATTCTTTGTTACCAAATAAAATTCGATACATGATTTTTTTTGAATTTAATAAAATTAGGCCTAAAAATTTATATTTATTATTTATAAAAAAGTTTAAACTATATTTAAAAACAGTTGAACTTCCAGTTCTTCAGTTTACTAATTTTACCACCACTCATTAAACTCGAGTTAAAGAGAAATTCGGGTTATAGAAGTTCGACATATGGAAGCTCAACTGTATTTTTATTTTTATTAGCATTAATTATGTTTAATTTTTTTTTTTAAAAACTTTACAGCTTTTACGGCACTTGGTAAAACACTTACTAGACTAACTGTGCGTAGAAGTGCACTTAATTTGCTTGTTTAATTACAGTCTCTGTTCTTTTTGCAGCCCAGTTGTCTTGCAACGCTCATTGCGGCCACAACATTGCCCGATGCTCGAGGAGATCGAAGTTGCAGTCGCAGTAGGAGCAATCGCCAGCAGGAAGCATGGAGGAGAAGGGGGAGCAGGAGGAGGAGCAACGTCAACTTTTGCTGCACACATTGAACAGACTTTGGAGTCATTATCTGCAAGCTTCAGACTCTGAGGCGGAGACGGAGACGAAGGCGGTGGATGATAACCAAGCAGCGAGTGTCAAGGTTTGTATACAACTCGGATACCAGTCGAAATTGGAATCACTTAATTCTTATCACACTTTCACTTGCAGGAACATTGGCTCTGGTTATTGCTCTACAACTTTCAGTTCTTGGATGATCAAACACTGCAGGATGCACAGTTCAATAGGTGCGAGCAATTGTCCTTTAATTCCTGAACTAGCTTTAATTACAATCTATTTTAATTCTTTTTAGTAACTTTAATCAGCTGCCCGAGGAGCTGTGTTCGTATCTGCTGGCGCAGGTTTATCAAATCATCAGCGCGGCCAAACGATCGCAGGAATCGGAATCTGAGCAGCAGGACAAATGCATCAAGCAGCTACGCAAGCAGCACAATCTCGCGCAGGTAGGAAATTTAATATAACTACTATTATTTTAACAAATTTAAATAGAAAATTTATCTGTATGAATAAGAATATCTCAAAAAGACTTTTATGGGATAGAGTAACTTAAAACAGAATAAACTTCTGCTTATTTAAAAAATTATAATAAAATTAAAGTTTTATTAAAATTTTATTTTATTTATATAAAAAAACACCATTTATTTATTTATTGAATGCTTATATTAAACTTTCATTTATTAAAAAAAAAACACGCTTTTATTTATTTATATTTATATTTATTTATAGATATTTTTGATTTTATTTTCATGTATTCTATAAAAAAATAAAATTTTTATTCAAATTTATTTATTGAAACTGGTTCTATTTTAAAATTTTTTTATAAATAAAAAATTCAATTTTTACTAACAATTTTTTTATATATAAAAAAGCACATATTTATTTATTAATATTTTTAATTAAACTTTCATCTATTCTACCATAAACAAATAATTTATATTTAAGTAAATGTATTTATTCAAACTTGATCTAATTTAAAATATTATGATTTAATTAAAATTAAAGTTATATTATCAATATATTTTTTTTATAAAAAAACTCCTTATTTATTTAATAATATTTATTTTTGTACTTTCATTTATTGAAAAAACACGTATTTTTGTAAACTCCTTTTTGTTCTTCCGTAAACAAATAATTTATATTAATATATTTAAAAATGTTCTAATTAAAAAGTCATGATATAATTCAAATCAAAGAAATGTATTTATTTATTTTTTAATTTTATTTATTATGCTTTCATTTAATTAAGAAAACAGGTATTTATTTATAGATATTTTTTTAAATCTACCCTTATTCTACCTTACATAAACTTGTTCTAATTTAGAAAATCATGAAATAATTGAAACTTAAGTTTTATTAACACTTTGATTTATTTATTTAAAAGATTCCTATCTATTTATTTAACTTTCAGATATTAAAAAAACACATGTTTTTTGTTTATAGACATGTTTATATAATATTTAAATGTATTCCATCATAAGCAAATAGTTTATATTTATTTGTTTTAACTGAATATTTCAGCTCATACTCAGCACGCCCAGCGACTGCAACAAGATCCTGGCACTGCGCACATTTCTAACAAACGGACTCGGTCAGCACTTGCTCGGATTTCTGCTGCGAGTGCAGATCAAGGCAAGTCAATGCAAATTATTATTAAACTTTAAAAAATTAATCAATTGTCTTTTGCAGCACATTGCTTCACAGAAGAGTCTCTGCCAGCTGTGCATCAATCTGTTTCCCAACTGCAAATGGAGTGCCGAGAATCCCGAGCTGAAATCACTCACCAGCATAACACAATTCATTGGCAGCTTTCACCTGAATTCGCAGCGCAGCAAGGCGCGTAAACAGCAGCAGCAAATTCAACAGCAAATTCAGCAGCAACAACTTGTGCAATTTTCGAATGAGATTCAACAGAGTTTTGATCAGTTTCGGGCTGCAACAAAAACAAGTGATGAATTGGCCTTCTTGCTCATTCAGTTGTTGACGCGTTGCATTGATGCGGAACAGGAGCCTCAACTGAGTGTCACTGTGCACAATTTTGCACTGGGACATCTCTGCAATAATTGTGTAGATGACGCCAACGATGAGATTATCAAATTCGAGCTGCTCCAATTGATTGCCCACTGTGTCAACAGCTTTTATATAAACGAAGAGCACTCAAATGTCTTGGATTTTAATAGCAACTTTAGTCAATTGTTGTATGCGCTGGCTGCCAATCGTGGCAGTTCTCTGCTCTCACATGGCATACTCTACCTGATGTTTGGCACTCTGCACAATCTCGTTGAGCATGGCGCCCAGCAGTTGGAACAAATCGATGTCAAGCATTTCGATAGCTGCTTTGATGTGCTCCAAGAGGCAGCAACAACCACAACTTGCACTTCGTTGCTTTTTCTGCACATCTACAAGCTGCTTTTGCGACTCTCGGATCATCTGTCGCGCCAGGAGCAGCAGCAGCAATGCCTCATGGAGAGCAGCAACTCCAGCGCCTTGGCGAAGCAACAGCCGCCACATCGTCACAAGCGACAGCGTCACAGTCAATTACACTGCACCGAACGCTCACTCAGTTGTTATTTCCAAGTAGGCATATCAGTTATAAATGTTAATATCATGCCTGTTGAATTTCGATTAGAATTACTAATCAATTAGATTATATTTGGAAATAATCCTAGTGACTATATAATTCACTGTTGAAAAATTTGTGATTATATAATGATTACGATTACAATATATCATAAATATTCAAAAATTATTACAATTTATTTCTGATTATTTTTGAAAATACTAATCAATGTTTAACAGGTATGGTTAATATCAATAATTTCATTAGTTTTCTCATCATTTCTAGGGCAAACTGTATCAACTGCTGCCTTGCCTGCCGCCCGAGCTGCAGGAGCACAGTGTGCGCTCCCTAATGCGCACCGGCAGCTGCTGTTGTCACTACAATGCCCTCAATTATGCAACCTGCTTGCGTTTGGCAACTCAACTTTCGGGCAGCTATCAAAAGTGCGCCTATAAATTTCTACACTACAATGTGCTGCACACAATCTTCGTGAAGCGTTCGCCGCAACATTGTGGCGTCTGCGAGGAGAAATTAAAGTCACCGGCATTTCATTCTCAACTTCTTGGCATCTATAAGGATAACTATCGTCCTTTGTTGAACGACAGCTCCATGTTGCTGTTCCTTAAGCATCTCAAGCATATTGCATATTTATTATCCTACGATCTGTCTGCTGGCATCTTGGCCGAGGTGGTTTTGCCTATTTTCAGGCAATATAAATCTGAAATTAAGGGCAATTTAGTTAACAAACTGCCACGCCTACAAATACACGGCAAACTGGACAATTACCGTGTGCTGCATGAATGTTTGAGCATCTTTGTGATGTACTTGAGTGACATACGCTTGGTGAAGGCCTTCTACAACGAGGAGAACATTGGTTTGTAAAATATTTATTAACATTTTCAAAACATAATATATTGCTTTAACAATATTAAATTGTTTTTGATTTCATTTGAATTTCGTTATAGCAAATTTAAGTCAGATAATGGATGAATTATAGATAACTTAAAATAAATAAATAAGTTTAAAGAAATATAGAAATAACTAATTGATCAATAAATTTCAAAATATCTTCAATTTTTATTTAAACAATGATTATAAAATCATAACTAAAAACTATTCATTTAAATTTATATTATAAAAATTATTTTTTGTTATAATAGTTATAACAATATACGTTTATTCAAAGTATCTTTCTAAATACACTATTTTAAAGATTTCTCGACAGTAAATTTGATTTAAGTTTCGTTATATCAAATTAAAATCAGATAATAGATCAATAATAAATGATTATAAATAAAAGTATTTAAATCAGTTTAAAAAAAGTATTAATTGATCTTTTTCTGATTTGAATTCAAGTTGGAATTTGTTTTATATCTTTAATCAGTTAATGAATCGATTACAAATAAATAATAATATTTAAATCATTTAATATAGTTTTTACAAAAAATAGCTAAAAGGAAATAATAATTTGATTAATAAATTATAAAATATTCTATTTTTATCTGAAATAATTTTTTTCTAAAATATTTAAATATTTATGTGTTATGAAATATTAATTAATTTTATATTATTTTTATATTTATTTTATGGAAATTATTTTTTAACTTTTTAGTTACTTTTTATTTTTGTTCTCTTGTTTAAATTAAAGTTGAAATGTTTTTCATATCTTACAGGTCACATGCAGGATTTGCTGACTATTCCCGAGCTGCAGCGCGGTGTATGTGATCTCATCAAGGTGGGCATCGATAATATTGCCTTTCTGGGCGACAATGGTCAGGAACAGTTCGCTTTGAGTCGTCGTCTGATACAACTTCAACTCAATAGCAGCGATCGCGCCTCGAAATTGTTTCAGGCCTTGCTTCAAAAATGCGCCAAGCGTTCTCAAGTCAAATTCTGGCTGGATGAGGCATCGAATACAGCATTACTTGAGGGCCATAAACCTGTGGATATACTCTATATAACAGCGCTACAGTGGACACTCAACTATGAGCTGCTAAAGACAAGTCAACTGTTTTATAATGAGTTTGCCAAAATCTACTCGATACCCGTGGAAATGACAGTCGATGGAGATGAAAATGATGAGGAGAAGGTGGAAAAAGATGAGGAGGAGGAGCTGCAGTTACGACATGGTGATAAGACAATCATTGACATACTCAAGTTAAACTACAATGCGCTTAGCTGTTTCCTCATGCTGCCCAAAGCCGCAATCTCAGCCGCAACTACAACAACGCCGACAGCAACAACAACAACAGCTACGCCCTCTCCAACACTGCTCAACAGGGGCACAAGTTCATTAGAAGGTAGCTCCGACAAATTATAAAGATTTGTATAATACTAAAAAAAACAACTTGGGAAAAATCATAGATTAAAGTTTGTAAAACTCATAATCAGGAAGAAATAAATAGAAAGTTAAATTAAGTAGATATATCAGCGTATACAAAATTAGAAAAAAATATATTTCATTAGTTTTAGAAATTTAGAAAATAAATTTTACTAGGTCAAACTTTTACAACTTTTCCCAAAAATCATCAGATTTTCAAACGAAATGTCATTTTGATTATGGTTTGGTTTTTAAATTTATTCTGCACACAAATTTCAAATAATTTTTATTCATTTTCGAAATTTCAAAATAATAAATGTCAAATTTTCATTTTAAGCAACTCCTGCTACCCAAATTAATATAAAACAAAACTTGAAAATGTATTCAGGAAGGTTCAAGATGGACAACAATTTTGACTTGTAAGCTGCTAGATCAAAAATCGAACAAAGATATCGATGAATCAAAGGGGGGACCCTTATCTTTTTTAGAAAGTGAACCAGCATTTTTATGTCTCTACTAAAATTGTGTGACAAAGAAGTCGATAATAATTGTATTCTTATAGGTAAATCATTGGAAACGCTCGTCGCACATGCTAATTTGCCGCTCAGTGCGTTGGCAGCCTCGGTGACGACCACAACGAGCTCGGACTTCGCGGATTCCAGCTTGGATTACGCCGCCGTCATTGACCACTACGTGGAGCAGTCAGAGTCATCGTCGTTCCTGCATCATCTGCAGTGCAGTGAACCGGATGAAAGCATTGTTTTGTTCGACATACGCGGTTGCAATCAAAGCAATAACAAGTCATCAGCCAATCAGTTGATCCTCTCCAGCGTTGTTGTGGAGCATCAGGTGGAAGCGGCGGGCTTAATTAGCAAACTGTTTAACATTGTGGGCTCGCTTTTTGGTGGCAAGGAGGAGAACGAGAGTCGTGCCCCACGAGAGTCGTCAACTCTCGACATCATCGATGCTGATTTGTATTGTCTGTACGAATCGAATGGGGAATGCAAGAAACTGCTGTTGAAACTCTTCGAGGCGACCATGGCCATTTGCATCAAGGGCTTTCAGAACGAAGAAGGTGAGTTTCTGAGCGTCTGAGATTGGAGCATGGGCGTGTCAGCGATTGTACGCTTAAGTGGTTACCATACCCTGTACTTGTATATTTAATGGGTGTTTTGACTTGACACTGAATTGAATACGATTTTTATTTATGATTTTTAACATACAAATTGAAGAGTCCCTTTTTTTTATTATACAAATTTAATAAGCTTATATAAATAGTTTAATTTTTATTTGAACTAATTTTTTTAATTCAAAATATTAGAATACCAAATTGTGGTCTTTTTTATGTAGTTTAAGTTCGTGCATTCAAAATTTTTTTTTGAAATTTTTACTATGCAAATTAAAAAGTAAATTATATTTATTTTTTAATATAGTTATTGAAAATCAAAGATTTTTGTTTGCGTTAAAATTCAAAAAGATTTTTTTTTTCATCATATAAATTGAATAGTAACTTATTATTATTATTATAAAAACTTATAAAACGGGTTTTTAAATTAACTGATTTTTTTTTACTGTTGTAAATTTTATGGTTTTTTTTGTAGCTTTAAGTTTTTTCATTCAAATTTTAAATGAAATTTTTATATTATATTATGTTTTGAATAACAACTTATAATTTTTTTTAATATAATCAATGAAAATCAGAGTTATGCTAGGACTTTAAAATTAAACTTTTGAATATTATTTCATAGCTTTTCTTTTTTTTTTTTCAAATCAATAGAAAAGTTATAAAATTGATTTCATAACAATTGCATAATTTTTATGTTAAATTATTTTATTTTTTAATTTTTAATAGTTCAAAATAATAATTCTAGGGTATCCTTTAAACTGCAAATGCTTTTGTTAGCTTGCTCTTAGTTGCTAACTGCTTCTATAACATTCTGCGGCTAATGCGTTTCCAATGCGACCGACAGAGGCTAGAGAAGCCGTTGAAATGCATCGTGAGTCGAGAAAGAACAAAGCACACACACTCAACTCTAACAGATGAGAGGCAACAATTGTTGTCGTTGTCGGTGTCGATGTTGTTGTTGTCGTTGTTGTTGTTGGGCTAATAACGGTGCGTTGTGGTTGCCTAAGAGTTAATTATAAGCCCAGTCAGTTAGTCATTCAGTCAGCCAGACGCTGAGTTACTTCTTGTTTTGAGTTTTTTTTTATTTAGTTTTTTCTGCCATAATACGAGTGCTTACAACGCAACGGATCAGATTGAATTTCTGCCTGTTTTTGCGAGTGTGTGTGTGTGTGAGGTGTGTGTAGTTGCACTCAGTGTTGCCGGAATTTCAAGGGCTAAAATAGCGTACGTGATAAATAAAAATCTGGCTATAAATAGCTAAAAAATTAAAAAAAAATTTAAATATATAAACTTTTAAAATAATTTTTTTATAAACAGTTTTTTTTAATATCCACATTTCTAGCTAATGAAATATCAAAAAAATTAGCAGTTTTTATGTATTAGTTACCTTGCAATCTAGAAAGTAGACAAATAACGTTTTTAAAAAGCTAGATTTCTAGCTAATAGAAAATTTGTAAACTAATAAATTTGAGTGGAATTTCTTGAAATTTGCAAATTTTCATGTTAAAGTTAACTTTCAATCTGAAAATTAGACAAATAACTTTTTAAAAAAGCTAGATTTTTAGCTAACAAAAGTGCTTCAAACTGTTAAATTTTTATGATTAAGCTTAAAAGTATTTAGATAGTTTTTTTAATTACCTTTTAATACTAAAAATTAGTTAAATTATAGCTAAAAAAAACTTCTGGACATTTCAACATTTAAGTTTTATTTAAATTTTATTAATAGCCAAATTTATTAGTTTATAATATAGCTATAAAGTAGCTAAAGAAATTTCTTGCAATTGGCCAATTTTGAAGTTGAATTTAACTAGCCAAGTGGTGAAAGATTTACTTTAAATAGCTTAATTTTCTAGTTTATAGTTTAGATATAAAAGTAGTTTTTTAGTTTTTTTTAGTTTTTTCTAGCTAATAAAATTTCTTGAAATTGCAAAATTTGTAAGTTGAATTTAAGCTGGCCAAGCGAGGAAATATTTATTATAAATACCCAAATTTACTACTTGATTGTTCAGCTATAAAGAAGCTAACAGTGTCAGTACTGGCACTTGGCGACACTACAGATGGCATTCCACACGCTTCAACAGCCCAACACTTTTGCTTCGGCACTCGTCGAAGGCTGACAACAAACAAACAGTCCAAATCTCAGTCTCCATCTGAATCCGAATCTCAATCTTTGTCTCTGATTCTGTTGATGTTTGAGCAAGATAAGCTAAAGAACAGGGCGCTTTTCTTATCTTAGATTGTGAATAGAGGGTATCTCTTTAACATGTTATACTCTGTCGCTCTCTTCATTTCAAATTCATTTGATTTTCTTACTTGCAGTTGAGAAGATGCAGAAACATCTGCGCAAGTTGAAGGCGATTATATTGAGCAACGCCTCCAGCAATTGGACGGAGCATGGAGAGCAACATGCTCGGGATAATGCTGTGATACAAACACTGCAGACTCTGCTGAAAATTGCCGAGCTGTCGTCGAGCTCGACACACAATGAGCCAGCGGGCGTGGTCAAAACGCCCTCCTTGGAATTACCGCGACAACAGCAACAAAGTGTCGTTAAATTGCCGGCTAAAAACTCATTGGCCACGCCCCCCACACCACGCAGACGCCCCAATTCGAGTGACGGAGCCATTGGCGATGCGGATTACTTCTCCACACGTGCTTCGCTCAGCTGTGCCGCCGACAGCGAGCTGGAATTAAGTGAGAACGATCAGGAATACTATTTGACTGCCGATGAGGGTTACGAGGCGGACGGGGAAATTGCCGAGCTGAGTGAATCCGAGTGCGATGTGATCAATGGTGGAGTCACTTCAACTGTGGCTGCCGCTGCTGCCAACGAATCGTGGACCCCTTTCCAGCCCTCGTCCCGCTATCGCAGTCACATCATGCACGAGGGATTGAGTCAGCTTGTGGTCCAGATGCTCGTGGAGCTATCGCTGCTCTGCATGCGCCAGCCAAGTGGTTGGACCGAGAGTCTCACCCAGCTGGCGAATCGGTTGTTTGTCATCCGGGATTATCTGGGCGGACCCTTGTGCCTGCTCCAGGGATTTGCGCCCATTCTCAGCAGCAGTGATCCCAAACTGAGAGGTAAGAAAAAATTAATTTTACATTAGACTCTTCTCAATTAAAATATTATTTTTTTAAATGAAATTGTATTTTTATTTTCATTTACTTAAGTATTATTTCCTTATTTTTGTATTTATTTTAAAGAAGAATTTAATATAATTTAAAATATTTTTGATGATTTCCAAATAATAATAATAATTAAAATTGAATTAATATTTATTAGTTTTTTATGTATACTAAAAATAAGTAAAGCTCATGAATTTATTGATGAATTAAAATTTAAACAAAAATATTTAAAAATCGAATTTAAACTTTTATTTTCAGTTTCTTAATTATTACTTCCAGTTGTGAATTTTAGGTCTCAAAAGTGAAAAAATAGCTGTGAAGTGAAAACAAGCATTTTAAATAATTTAAAATTGATAAAAATCAAATACAGGGTGACCAGAAATAACGGAGACAAACATTTTTAACTATAATTTTACTAAACGAGAGAAATTTAGCAAAGCAACAATACGTAACGATAAAGTGGATCACTAGTAGTAAGATTCTCAGCCGGTTTCGAAATGGCCTCCTCCAGCTGCCTTGCAGAGGCCCAAACGTGATTTAAAATTGTTGGCCATGGGCCGCAGGTCCTCGGGAGACAGTCGGTTGCATTCCAAGAGCAGCGATTGCTTCAGCGCCTCCAAACTTTTGTGAGGCTTAGCACAGGTCCTGGCCTCCAATATCGACCACACGCTGTAGTCCATCGGGTTGAGATCCGGCGAGTAGGGTGGCCATTCAGCAGACGA
The DNA here is from genome assembly GCA_037043495.1 of Drosophila recens. NCBI lineage: Eukaryota > Metazoa > Arthropoda > Insecta > Diptera > Drosophilidae > Drosophila > Drosophila recens. The sequence continues at coordinate 224,299 of JBAMBJ010000577.1, forward strand.
GATGAAGTCCGGAAAATGGGTTTTGCACCAGTCTTGCGTCATTTTCGCCATGTGAGCCGGCCGGAGTCCTGTTGAAAAGTTCAGTCCGCATCGCCGAAGTGCTGTTGGGCCCAAGGAATTACCACGGCGTCGAGAATGTCGCGGCGGTACATTTGTTGGTTTCTTTTAACCCCTTGATCCACGAAAACCAGGGGTTTCTTGCCGCTGGCGCAAATGCCGCCCTAGACCATAACGGACCTCGGATTTTGGCGATGTTTGACAATGGCCGACGTACTCGGAGCCTCTACGGACCAGATCCAGTCGTTTTGGTGGTTGTGGGCCTGCTCGACGGTGAACAGCTTATCATCTGTGAAAAGGATGCGCTCCTATCGCCGACCTGCGGCCCATGGCCAACAATTTTAAATCACGTTTGGGCCTGTGCATGGCAGATGGAGGAGGCCATTTCAGAGCCGGCTGAGAATCTTACTACTAGTGATCCACTCTATCGTTACGTATTGTTGCTTTGCTAAATTTCTCTCGTTTAGTAAAATTATAGTTAAAAATGTTTGTCTCCGTTATTTCTGGTCACCCTGTAATTATATATTTCCCCGATAAATTAAAACTCAAATTTTATTTAGAAATCTAATTTTCACTTTTATTTTTAATGTATTTCAATTATTGTTTCAAAAGTTTTTATTTATGTTCAAAATAAGAGTTAAGATTAATTTAATGGTGACTTAAAGCAGATAATTTTTAATTATTTTCTTATCTTAGGTTTCTAAATAAAAATTGATCTGTAATTGTTATTTAATTGAATTTATTCCCTTAGCATTTTTATTTGTTTTGTTAAGTCTTAAAAAATATTCGAAATTAAAATTAAGAATTTTTAAGTTTTTTTTTTTATAATTTCTAATTTTATTTTTAAGTTGTATTCATTTATAAATAAACTAAAAAAATCCATTTAATTTTACAGAACTACAGCAATCAATACTGGAGTTAATAAATCATTTGAATACGCCAGATGTCTTGAATTGTTACTTCTCAATCTTGGCCAGCAAACAGCCGCCGGCGGAGCTGTTGATGCGTCACATGCATCACATTTGCGCTTTCAGTCTGCGCAAGGCTCAGCCCTGCATGGAGCTGGAGTTTCCCATAACAATTGATGGCAAGATTGTGATCACATCAGATCCATTTATGAGCGCAGAAATTGAGCGAGTGCGTCTGCAGCATCAGCAGTGTCAGGCCACCACATTGTTCACCCGCGCTGCCTGCATTGTTCCCGTGACCCAGACTCGTCTCTGGCAGCCGGACGGACTCACTTTGTCCATGTGGCTGGAGGTGAAGGGTCAGCAAATGCATCGCAGCCTTACACAATTAAACGATGATGAGACACGTTACTCTGGCGAGGATTTGACAGTGAGTGGAAGAAAACTTTGATGACTTTTGATAAATAATATTTAATTTGTATACCTCTTTAAATTTGAAATAATATTCATTTCGTAATTTTGTGAACATAAATTGTGAAAATGATTGAAGAAACAAAATTACGTAATAAATATTACTAAAAATTGTATAAGGCATACTAATTGAAAACAAAAATTGAAAAAACCCGAAATATGTTTAAAAAAATAATTTTGGTATCTGAGATCTTAACTAGACATGAAGAATAGGTCTAAATTCACCACAATTGGAAGAATAAAAACAGAAATAAACAATACTAGAGAACTTTTAATACTTAAATTCAGTATTTTAAAAATTAAATTTAGTATTTTTAATTAGGACACGATAGCATGGTAAAATTTAATCAAAAAACAATATTAGAAAATTTAAAAATAAAAAGATACCTAAAAAAAAGGTCTATTTAAAAATCGCCTGATGTTGCACATTTTTTAACGATAATATGGAAAATGTTATGAAAAAACAAAATAATATTGAAAATCAAAAAATGTAAGAAAAAAATTAAAAAAAGAAAAGGTTTGCTTAAAAATCTACTGATTTTATAAGTTTTTTAATTTTTCTTTCTATAATTTTTGTGCTCTGAAAATTATTCTGAATTCATTTTCTACATTTTACTTCCTTATCAGTTTTCAGTTTATTTGTCTTTATTTATAGACCCTGTACTTATTCTCAAATTTATGCCTTACTCTTGCCAATCTCTAGAAATCGCACCTGGTCTCGCTAGGCAGCAGCGCCGTCATGTTGAGCATTTACCTGAGTAGCAATCTTCAGCTGGTCTTCGAGCTGGTCAAGCCAAGTGAGCCGCTGCCGGCGCGCATCGAGGAGCATGTGGAGGCCAGCAGCGAGCCCGCAACTCAGACGAACAACACAAACTCCAGTTTTCGTCATGCCTTGAAGCAGACAAAGATGGCGCTGCTCAATAGCTTCGGGCAGATGCACTTGCTCAATGGACACCAGGCGACTCAGGAACGAAACGCCGGTTACTTTGAAGGCGCCAGCTTTCAGCTGCAGCAACTCCGTTTGCCCAGGAATAAATGGATGCATTTGGTCTTTGGGTTGCAGCAGCAGGCGGATGGATTGCAGGTAATTAAGAGAGATGATAACGAATTTTAAATCGCCTTCTAAAATTTGTAATCAATAATATCAGTTCATTGACTTTATAAAAATTTTAATATATTGAAAAATGTAGAAACGTTTTTCTTAACTAAATTTTATATTTAAAAGTCATTAAATTACTTGAGTTTTGAAAAATGTTAAATAAAAGTTATTTTATAATTATTATAGTACAAATTTCAAAAAAAAAATTGTATTTCAATTTATAAAAAAATAACCAAAAATTACCAAAAATACCAAAGTTCATATTAATTTTTGTAATTTATAATTTGTAATTTACAATTTCATTTACAATTTCTTATTTTTAAATTTCGAAATTTATATTTTTAATTTTGACAAATATGAATATTTTATTTAATGAATTACAATTTATTTAAATCGTCGAATTTTCGATATAAAATCAAATTAAATTATTTATACATTGCCTATGCAAATTTTGATTTATAGAATTTATTTATTTTTATTATTATTATTTATTATTATTTATTTATTTAATTATTCAAATTTAATGTAAATTCTTATAATTTATAATAAAAATTCGTATTTTATTTAATATTTACAATTTATTTGAACTTTCGAACTATCGAAAAAAAAATCATTAAATTTGTAATAAATTGTTTTTTAATTCTTATATTTTCCCCTTTGCAGGTGACCATCTTCCAGGATGGCCTAGAGCAGCACACGCTGAGTTTGCCCTTCCACAACTTGCGCTTCGCGTCGCGCTCGCACAGCTTTCAGATGCTCGCTGTGGGCGAGGGGATGCCCTCGAAGAGTGGGAACAGTGGGAACTCCAACAGCAGCTCCTCCCGCTCCACACTGGATGGATGTGCTCCACGCTATGCGCTGGCCAATCTTGTGCTCTTCAAGCGTCGCCTGGCAGAACGCAATCTTATGCTCAATTTGACGGCCATGGGACCGGACTTCACCGAGTTCACTCAGTGTCAGGTGGCCAATTGGAAGCCCAACTATGGCTATGTCCAGCTGAATAAGTTGACAACTGCCTCGTTTGGCAATCATGCGGATTGCATGAAACTGTTGCGGCAGTCGCGAGTCCTGGTCTATTCGGCCCAACAGCCGGATCTCGTCATGTGCTACGACGCCAGCCAGGAACTGGACATGGCGTGCTATGGCCAGCCCCAGGGTCACATGCTCTATGGCGAGCTGATGCAACATCATCCGCAGACGCTGCAAACGGCGGTGCTGCTCAATGGAGGACTCTCTACGATGCTCTATCTCTTTGCCAGGGTAAGTGCAGCATCTGGAGAGAGTTTACTTGTTCCCTATTAATCTCAATTGATACTCAGTATCCAAAGTTTGTGTGGTCCGGTGGCTCAGTGGTTAGAGTCGCTGACCTGTCACATAATTAAAACTTTCAGTTTGGAAAAACTGGGCTCGATTCCCGCCGTCATTGTAGTCAAGCAAGTGTTTTTAAATACAGTCGAACTTCCCTAACTCGAATCACCATTATCCACGAAAAAAGGTTCGAGTTAGGGAAGTAGAATTGTATGAAATTTGCCTAGTATTGCCACTCGATTTTGTTCGAGTTAGAGAGACTTCGAGTTAGGGAAGTTCGAGTTAGGGAAGTTCGACTGTACCTAGGAATGAAACGCAAAAATGTATACCTGTCAATAAAAAAAAAAAAAAAAAAAAAAAAACCAAAGTTCAGATGAGTTTATTAGACCCTGTACTTAAAAAAAGTACAGAACTGAAAGAATATTTTTTATTTATATTTTATTTTAATGTTTCTACAGAGTATTTCACTGTTCAGCACACTCGCTTGAAAATTTCTTTTGTTTTCAAATATATTAGTTTTTTGTATTTAGTATTGAAATTTTTTAATATGAATCTAAAATCGGATACCGAGTGTCCCAAAGTCTAGCACATTTGAATACACAGAGCTCTAATTGATTTCACCATCATTTCAGATTGTGGAGCTCTCTGGCACGGCCAACACTCAATCGCTCGCCCTGGACCTGCTGCTCCAGGTGGCCCATTCGGATGCCCAGCTGTACACGGAGTTTCTGCGTCAGGATTACCTGTCGCTCATTGGCTACGTGATCAAGTCGGAGCGCTGCTCCAAGGATGTCCAGTTGCTGCGGAGCATTGTGAACAATGCCTGCTCGCAGCCGCTGATCAGTCGCCGTGGCGATGGACTCCATGTGAACGACAACACGACGGCCATATTGATCTATCCGCGACTCGTGCTGGGCGTGCTCCAACGCTACTCGGATTGGCATCGCTCGGGGGCGACGCACTCGGATGTGCTGGACTTGCTATTCCGCTCGATACTCGCGCTAAGTCGGGAGAAGCATCCGCAGCGGGATTTCAACATGGAACAGCTGCAGAATTCGGGGCTACTGCGCTCCCTGCTCAATCTCTGCAAGGTCTATGTGATTGAATCGCCCAGTCCGGTGCATATTTCGCCCTATGCCGCCGAATGCTTCGTGCAGATCCTGGCGGTGTTCGCGGGATCTCCACCAGCGCCGTCGCTCCTGGACGAGATGATGAAGCTGCTGCTGCTGCTTCACAAGCCCAGCGAATGTTATGTCACCCACGATCGGGGCAATTTCTATTTTCTGCTAACGCCACAGCTGCCAGTCAAGGAGCGTTCTCTGGTCGCCGCCAATCTCAGTCGGGTGACCACCTCGTTTCGGCGACAGGTGCCGCCACCTGTCCAGGAACTCGATGCGGAGCGTGCCGAGCGCATTAAGAGATTGCGTCGCCTGCACAACTCGAATTCCAGCTATAAACGAGCGCTCGTCGAAATGGAGGATCAGCTGGATCATATGGCCGACTGCTCCAATCTTAACAAGGCTGCACTGCGTCTGCTCAGTCCCGTGGAGGCCTCACGCTGGCGCCACAAATTCAAGCGTCGTCATCCCAACAACACCAACCAAAGTCCCAAGCGAAGTCCTCTCAAGTTGGCCAGAAGACGCCTCCACACGCATCCAAGTAAGTTCAATTATTTCCAACACTGAAATAAATTACATAATTCCTGGATGAGTAATGAAATCTTCTAATAAAAAAAATGCCTAGTGACTATAACATTTCCTTGCTTTATAACTTTTGGTATTCAAATTTGTGACGAACAATGCAAAATTATTCTTAAAAAAAGCTTGGGTCCTTTTTGCGCAATGTATCGAATGCCAAACCTTTTTTTTAAGAATAAATTATATTTGCAGTTTAGTATCGTTCGTCACGCGTGATTTCTGTGATTTCTTATAAAACTGAGATAGTAGTTTGCCTAGAAGAGTACGAAAAATAGACAGCTTATTGTCCTGATCAAGAATATATGTATATAATTTATGGGATCTTTCATGCCTCTCTTTTATGCCTCCCTTCATGCCTTCTTTCACGCCTCCTTTTCATGATAAAACTTAAATTTCCTCTTTTAGGTTACCAAAATTATAGAAATTTCAAAAGAATTTAGTGTTTGTTGGGTTATTAAACTAATTTAATCAAAAAACAAGTAAACAAGTTGATAATTTAATGGTTCTTCCTAGGTCTGTCCAAGGGACACAGCACAGGACACAGTTCAGCGCAGATGACACCAACGCTGCCGAGTCGGAAAACCGACTTTTACAATCAACTGGGAATTGTGACGTTGCAGCAACGTTTGCTGATTCTGCTCAAGGATTTCCTTTGCCTGCTGCCAGACTCGGCGGTGGATGAGGTACTGCGTCATTATGTCAAACTGGAGTTTCTTTTGGTCCTGGCCAATCAGCGAAGTTGTGCCGTTCGCACGGCGATTGTTCAACTGCTGACGGTGCTGACAAAGCGCCTGCCAACTGCCGAATTAATTGCCGCCTCGAAGCAACTGTATCCGCTGCATCTGGCCAACCAACTGACCATTCATGGCAGCGATGTGGCCATGTTTGAGGCGTGTCTCTCCTGGGTCACGGATCTCCATGGCAGCCTCGACGATGTGCTCAACTCCCATGAGATCACTTTGGGCATTCGGCAGCGCTTCGGTTTGCAATCCCTGTTGGCCATTTCGATGGCCTTGGGCAACAGCAGCTGGAACACGGAGCCACAGCGTGTCTTCAGGGCGCTGCTCAGACTCTACTTGCAGGTAATTCCTTAGAGATTTAAGTGGGTTTATCTGAGTAATTTCTAGGTTTCCCCATGAAAACTGGGATAAATTAAATAAATTCATAATCAGGAATACCAATATAAAGATGGCAGTTATTTCAAAAATTTTAAAATCTACAAATTTCTAACCCCTATTCTAATTTTTTCTTTTTCCAAATTATAATATAATTTTTAAATTAATCTAAAATTCAATAAATATTTCATAATTTTTTATCTAAAATAAAGCTGGCAAAAATTGAAACAAATCAGAAATAAAAAATAATTTATTACTTTAAATATTTAATATTTTACAAATATATTTTAATATATTTACGTCCTTTCTAGAACTCCGATGACCAACTGAGCATGGTGGAGGCTGGATTGCTCCAATGCTCCGTCAAGGCGCTTTATCAGCTCTATTCCTTGCGCTTGGGTCAACCCAACATGGATCAGTCCATTGTGGAGCTGCTTGGCGGCATTGGAGAACGTGCACTCAAATCTGTGGGGCAAATCAATGTAAGTATCTTTTTTCTTTTTTAAGTACTTGGGTCTTATATGGGATTTTTGTTTTTATTTTTTTTTTAAACTAATTAAGTTATAAAACAGTAGCTATAAAAATTCAAAGTATTTTAATTATTTCAATTATTTAAAAAAATAGTTAAGTTATTCTTTTTCCAGGATATTTTTTTTGCTTATACAATGTTTATAAATTAAGGCGCTATTCATATTTTAATTTAAGATTACAAACAAAAACAGGAGAGATAACTTAAGATTAACATTGTAAAAAAATACAAATCGCGAACAGTTTTAAAGATTTTAGTATTTTATTAGATGTCATCCTTCTAAATCGTAAAAAGATCGGGCGAATAGAAGGGTGGTAATGGCTTATTTAAATTTTAAGGCAATATAAGTGCCTAATAGTAAGCAATGAATTTTTTTTATATATTAAATAAGTAACTGGCATCCTAAAAGTAGTCGGGAACTCGACTTAACCTTTTCGCTTGTTTTTGTTTTGTTTTATTGAACTTCTATCATATTTTAAGCGATCCCTGTTTACTTTATTTCAACTTGAAATTCTAAAGTATAATCTCCACTCCATTTCCTACTTGTTTAGCTTGTCTGGGACATTCTTAACATGTTGGCCTTCTACCAGGACAAACAGCCGGCGTTGATTGTGCGCAGCTTTCGCACAGTTCAAGCCTCGTTGCAACTCCAATGGCTCAACATGTTCTTCGAGGCGTGTCCTGCAACGGGAACGGGACATGGCTATCGGCTGAGGAGCAGCCTGTCCGACTGTTGCCTGAGCACGACCGAGTGTCGCACTCGGATGGAGCTGCTCCTGGATCGCTGCACGCAGTTCTTCACGGCAGGATCAGGATGTCTGGCCAATGGCAATGGCAGCTATGTGGCCAGCAGTCCCGAGTTGGCCCTGTTTGAGCTGCTCGTCGCTTATGGCATTGCCAACAATCAGAGGTGCAACAATTTCATTGCCTGGGGATTGCAACCGTCGCGTCCGCGGGATCTGCGTGCCTACATTGTGGATGCCTTGTGGCGTACTTTCCAGGATGAGTTCCAGAGCGCCATCATCTGTGATGGCAAGATGATCAAGGCTCTGCTCTGGCTCAGTCTCATGGAGGACATCAAGCCGCCCATTGAGAATCTATCGCCACTTTGTCATGCGCTGGGCATCAAGGAGAATGATTCCACCTGGAATCTGGAGCACGAACTGGAACGCCTCGAGTTGAGTCGCAGCAATTTGGCCGGCAAACAGAAGCAGCTGCTGGAGAAGACGCTCTACAAATTTGAGCCGCTCGTGCAACACTGCATTGACACCTCCATGGTGACCACCAGGCGCGTGGCAGAGCTACAGGTCTGATCTTCAAACTTTAAGCTTGCATAACTTTGTCAAAACTCAGCTGATTTTTAAATGGAATGTCATTTTGATCTTGGTTTGGCCTGGCAACTCATTTTTCTTATTTAATTAATTTTGTTCAAATCATTTTTTTCCTAAAAATATTGATTTTTAAGCTAAATTTAAAATTTTAAATGTCGAGTTTTAATTTTTAATCAAATTTACGCATTACAGGTCAAATTTTGCAAAAAATTGTCTTATTGCACGATAAAATTGTCTCAGCAAAAAATTGTGTGCAAGTTTCAGCTTTCTAGCTTTAACCGTTTGGCCTACACGTTGATTCTTAGTCAGTCAGGACAGAGAGTTTTATATATATATAGATTTAAAAATTAGTTTCTTTAATATTTTAAGTCATTACGTTACATGAATATTTCTTGAAATATTAATATATAATCTTCCGTTCTCCTTTAGAATGCGGAACGCAAGCTGCTCATGTGCCACATGAAGGATTATGATGACACTTATACATACACCAAATGGCTGGAGATCATACGCCGGATGACGCACGAGGGCGCTCCTTGGCACTGCAGCGAACGCGCCGAGTGGTAAATTGGAATTGAGAAATGATAATATGAATTCGGGAGCAGCCGCTAGCTCCCGGAGCCCATGCGTGCCCACCGCTGTATTAAATGGTATCTTATTGCCTATTTCAGCTCCTGGGAACTGGATGATACGGAGGGACCGTCACGAGTTCACACGCGTCTGCGTCGCTGTCATTTGGACATTGATCGGAGATTCTTTATGAACGACTATTGTCCTGGGCAGGGACAGCGTGAGGATGTGGAACAGTATATGCGTCCACTGGACTATTTGATAGCCAGCTACGATCAGCAATTGAACATATCGCTCAACTCGCAGATACTCTACAATTTTGCGGCGAAATTTTTGCCCGTGGATGGAGAGATTGATGGCGAGATAATTATAACCGATCTGAAGCTATATTTCCTAGCCACATATCGTTGTAAATACTTTAATGTTAACTGTGATATATCGAACATAACTGAAATTTGGCTTAAACGCTATCAGCATCAGGAGAAGGCCTTCGAAATACTCCTCGATACAAATAAATCGCTTTTCTTTTCGCTACAAAACGCTGACGATTGGAAAATCATGCGCGAGGTATTCTGTGATAAAATTGTAACAATGCCAGACAATACCAAAGTGTTGGCCATAACGCAACAATGGCGCGAGGGCCTCCTGACCAACTGGGAATATCTGATGACCCTTAATCAGATAGCCGGACGCACATATAACGATCTCATGCAGTATCCGGTCTTTCCATGGGTCCTGGCCAACTACAAGTCCGAGTCGTTGGATCTGCGCCAAGCGCAAAACTTTCGACGACTATCTCGACCCATTGCCGTGCAGCTGGAGGAGAATGAGCAGCATTACATAAGCAATTATACTGTGAGTGAACAATTTGAACAAGTCTAGCTAACTATATATTATATGTTAAACCATTTCCTGCAGTACATTGATAGCACCAACACGAACATGGGCTCCTTGATATTGAAGCCGTATCATTACAGCTCCCATTACTCCAATTCGGGCACTGTGCTCCACTTTCTGGTGCGTGTGCCGCCCTTCACCAGCTATTTTCTGCGCTATCAAGGTAACTCAAAATATAAATATAAACATAAAATATCAACAAATATCAAAGATATAAACAAATATCAAAATATATCAAAACTATTAACAAATATAAAAAATATTAACAAATATCAAAAATTATCAAACAATTTAAAAAACAAAAAATATCAAAAAAAATGAACAATTATCAAAAAAATATCAGCAATTATCAACAAATATCAAAATATATATAAAATATATCACAAAATATCAAAAAATAACAAAGAATATCAATAAATATCAACAAATATCAATAAGTATCAACAAATATCACAAAATATTACAAAATATCGCAAAATATCACAAAATATCACAAAATTTAAAAAAAATATCAAAAAATATAACAAAATATAACAAAATATCACTAAATATCTACAAATATCTAAAAAAAATATCACAAAATATTACAAAATATCAAACAATATCGAAAAATATCACAAAATATCAAAAAATATGAAAAAAATATCAGAAAAATATCACAAAATATCAATAAACATAAAAAAATATCACAAATATCAAAAAATATCGTAAGATATCAAAAATATCACAAAATATTTCAAAATATCACAAAACATCACAAAATATCCTAATTTAAAATATAACTTTTCTTTTAAGACAACAACTTTGATCTGCCGGATCGCACATTCCATGCCCTGAACACGACCTATTGCCTCGCCAGTCGGGACAGTCCCACAGATGTCAAGGAATTGATTCCCGAATTCTTTTGCCTGCCCGAAATGTTTGAGAATTTCGAGCGTTTCAATTTCGGTTGTCGTCAAAATGGCGAACGAGTTGAGGATGTGGCGTTGCCCGCTTGGTGTCAACGTGATCCGCGTCTCTTTGTGCTCATACATCGTCAGGCATTGGAATCGGAGCTGGTGCGCAATGATCTGCATCATTGGATTGATCTGATCTTTGGCTACAAGCAGACGGGCGAGAGTGCTGTGGAGGCCATCAATGTATTCCATCCGGCTGTAAGTTGACTTGGCGCTGACATAGAAATTTTTATTTTTATATTTAAATTATAAAACATTGCAATTAATTATTTTTTTATTAAACTAGAAAATTCCTAAAATACGAATAAACATTTTTTGAATTAAATAGTTATAATAAATATTGAATAAAAAAGGTATTTTGGGATTTTAAAATACAAATTAAATTTTAAGTATTATTCAATATATTTTATGAAAAAAAAATATTTTTTATTTTTGTAAAGATAAAAAAATATCAAATAAATTAAATCTTATAATTAAATATGATTTGAAAATTCCTAAAATACGAAAATTAATATTTTGAAACTAATAATAATAAAAATTGCAAATAAAAGTTATTTAAGGATCTTAAAATATTAATTAAATTTAATTATGTATTATTCAATATTTTTTATGCAGATAAATATAATATTCTTTTTAATAGAAAAATTTCGAATAATTTATGTAATATTAGTATTTCAATAATAATAATCATTAATTATTTGCAGACGTATGCAGTGTTCTTGGACTCGGAGATCAGTGATCCCATTGAGCGGGAGGCGGTCAAGACCATGGTCAAGACGTATGGCCAAATGCCGAGGCAGCTGTTCAAGTCGTCGCATCCGTCCACGAAGGCACTGGACTACTCCCTGGTGGACACGCCCATTGTGGGCCATGTGAAGGGATTGCGTTGGGGCGTCTATGTGGGTTCACCACAGCTGAAGGCTCCCTCCTGGGCGAATATACACAAGATACCCGGCACCGAACATTTGGTTAGTTTCAGCAACACAAATGTGGTCTATGCTTTGCCAGCGAGAGCGGGAGTTATGCAGGGAGCGGAGCCGGATACCTACAATGTCATCTCGTGGGGCTACGACGATCGCATTGTGCGCATCCAGCCGCTGAATAAACCGCAGGCCAAGCCCAAGAATCTGCTGCACAACAGCAGCTTCGATGACATCAGCGCCTGTGGCTGCGACGTCAACTGCAATCAGCTTTGGTTTGGCCACAAGTCCGGACGCATCAGTGTGTACAAGTGCGCCAGTGGCCTGGAGTCCCAGCACAAGTCCAGCTCCAAGAGCCGGCAGAGTTATGTGCGTGGCCTGAGACTCTCCTACAATTCGGCATTTCGTAAGATGACCACAAAGAGCACGGGAATCGGCGCCGCTTTGGATGCATCCGATCTGGAATCTGGCAATCTTCATGCCACGCACTCGGCTGCCTCCGTTGCCTCCTCGGGTGCGTCCTCCAGCAGCGATGGCATGCAACGCGATGGCGCCGATCTCAGTTGGCTGGGACCCACGCTGCTCGTGCGCCATACGGACGAGATCACCTGCATCGCACTCTCCGTCGAGTTCAAGATTGCGGTGTCCGCCGGTCGCGACGGCATTGCCGTCATTTGGGATCTCAATGAGTAAGTTGCAAGTTCTTTTTTAAGAATTAGAAAAACAAGAATAAACAAATTAATAGAAACTCAAATAATGGATATTAAATATGAAGTATGAGAAATAAGGAAAAAATTCAGCGTATAAAATTTAGAAAAACTACGTGTTTAATAGTAGAAAAAGCTTGGAATCTCAATGAGTTGGTTGCTCATTCCGAATCCCTTTATTTTAAGAATAACAAAACTAACAGCCTACGAAAATTTGAGTGAGATTCAAGAGAAAAATTTAATAAATGGGAAAAAATAAAACAAATTCTGGGAAATTTATAAATAATTCTAAATATAGATTTAAAAAAAAAAAGCTTAATAATATTAGAAAAAATGCTTTGAATTCGAGTTTTTGAATTTTTGCACGATTTTTAATAAAAATTTGTATTCGGTTATATCTAATTTAAAACATTTTTTTAACCTTATTTTATATTTATTACCCAATTAATGGTTTTCTATATACAAATATACTAATTTCAAGTTTGCCAGCAAATTAAAAATTCTTCTCATTATTGATAAAAATTTGTGTAAGGAATAAAAGTTAAGATCTCAGATAACTAACTGAGAAGTATTCTGACACGATTTTTTTTTTTAAATATGTTTTGAATTTTTTTATTCTACTTATTAAATTAATTTTTTTTTGTTTTCTATTTTTTTCTCGAAATTTAAATTTTTTCCAATTTTGATTTCACATTTGTAATTCCAAATTCAATTTGTACATTCAATTCTTTTTACCAGTTTTGGTTTTTGTATTCTATTATTTTACTTGTCTAATTTTCAAATAAGGAATTTACTAACTCTTGATTCTGTAATATTGTATTATTTAAATTCCTTTTTTTTTTAATTTGAAATTTCTGATTAAATTTGTAAATTCAGTTTTTTTTTCAGTTTCGGTTTTCTTTATTACAGCATTATTATAAAATTGTATTATTGAAATACGTTTTTCATATTTTTATAGTAATTTTTAAGTTTTTAATATTATTTATTTTCAATTCTATTTTCTTAATATAGTTTTGTTTTTGATATTTTTACAAACTTGTGAGCTAATGAATTTTTAAATTCTTTTTAAAGTATTATGTGTACAATTTTAATACAAGAAATTACTAACTCTTGATTGCATATTTCTAGCTGGAGTTATGTGCGCACGATTGCGCGTCCCGCCGAGATTCATCAGTCGCCCATCACGCACGTGGCCATCAGTCCGACGCTGGGGGATATTGTGACCGTGCACACGTTGCCACAACAAACGGATGCAACTGGACTCCAACAACAGCAACAACAACAACAACAACAGACAACTCAAACTCAAACCAAGCCGAGTGCAGCGGATGAGTGCTTTGAGGTGACCGAGGAGAGTCTGGATGATTTTGTGAATGTCAACATCAATCCCAATGGCAAATCCATACTGCGTCTGCATTCGGTGAATGCCCGCTATGTGCAGCATCTGGTGCACGAGGATCGCATCCAGGCTGTCTGCTATTCGTATATCAAGGAGGGCGTTGGCGTCAACGTCATTGCCACCGCCATGGAGGGTGGATTTGTGCGTTTCTGGTCCAGCTGGGATCTGAAACTGGTCAGTGAACTAACCACAGGCACATCGCCCATACGCAGGTGAGTTTAACTCTTTAAATTGTTTAAATTCCAAATTCCAATTGAAATTGTATACTCTCTCTCTCTCTCTCAACAGCATCAGTTACTCCACGCATCAGCATTTGGTGGTCTTGACCAGAGAGTCGCACATCCAGGTCTGGGAATCGGAGGGTCTCTATGGCAATGCACCCAAATTTCCGCAAATTGTTTACAAATGAACTGAATCAGTCTCCAATCTCAATTCGAAAGCATATCAATGACAAATCCATCTGAATCAATCAATCAAAATGAACCACGCGTATCAAAGCAAAGCAAAATCGTTTTTACTGGCTTCAAGTTACACACATATACTGAATAAATAAATATAGTTATTAAGCCTTGAGTTCATAGAGCTGTATCAAATACATTTTTCCACCAGAAACATATTTTTTGTATTTTAATAATCACTTTTTTTGTCTGTCTTAAATGGGAATTGCAAATTAGAGTTATTTGATGAATGGGAACGTTTTAATCATGCCTGTTAAATATTGATTAGTAATCAAAATCATTAGTAATTAGATTACTTTTGTTTAAAAGTCGAACTAATGATTAATTTACATACGATTATCTTGGGTTTTGCCCAATTATTAAATGATTACGATTACAAAAAATCTAAAATAATCTAAAATTATTACAATAATTCAAAAATAATCTTTTTGATTATTTCGGATTATTTTTGATTTTTTTCTTATTTCTGAATATTTTTGATTATTTCTGATTATTTATGACTATTTAGTAAAAATCAAATTATTTTAAATTTTCACAAAGTAGCTAAAATAATCAGACAAAATTAAAAATAATCCGAAATAATCAGATTATTTTTGATTTTTTCTGATTATTTTTGAAAATTTATAATAATTTTAGATTATTTATGGATTTTTGTAATCGTAATCATTATATAATCACACTTTTTTCAACATTCTAAAGAAAATCAATTACAGTCATCTCTGAACAAAGCAGAGGTTTACTTTTTAACTGATATCTTTACACATTTTTAAATATCTTAATAAATAAAAATTAAACAATTTACTTTCATAGTATTAAAGTACAAAAATAGAAGCCACAAATGTGGCTACATTTGAAATTGGCATAATCTACTAATTAATTACAATCTTTGCTATAAGTATGATAATCAATAATCAAGTGTTATCAGGCCTTCCAGGGCGGCGGTTTTGGTCCCTGGCTGCCATTGCGTTTCTGGCTCTTGGCGCTTTGCTTTGTACTGAGTGCGAGTATCTGATCGAGCTTATCGAAATCACTGGGCGATTTGCTCAACAGCAACTCGATGTATGCCTGCAGTTTGTCCATGGGCGACGATGGATCCTTCTTGCCCACCACATCCAAGTTGTTCTTTTCCGTGTTGCTGCTGCGTTGTGTTTTACTTGACTTGGGCGTATCCGGATAATGACGCGCATTATTTAGATCCGGCGACGACTCGCCGTCTGTCTCGCAGCCGGAGAGCTGAAACGTCTGATTGGGTGAGGTGAGTATGGCCAGTGCCTGTTGCCACTGTGCCTCCATGACGCCGTGCAGCTTCTCCGCAATGTCCGCACTGCAAGCAGTTATACATTCTTTTAGTCAACTTAGTTAAACGATCCCTGATTAGCATTAATTCCTTACCGCTTTGTCTTATAGCAGCCGAGCTTGAGATCCAGCTCGTCTATCTTTTTGGAAGCGTTTGCCAACTGCAGGCGATACAATTCCACCTCCTCGCTGTGCTTCTCCTGTATGAGATTCAATTCCTGATTGTTCTTCTCGTTAATCATCTCCAGCTGCTTGACCGCCCGCTCCGCTATTAAACGTTCCCGCTCCCGTGCCTCTGACTTGAGTTGCTCCTCCAATTTGTCGAGTTGCATTTGAAACTCTTGCAGTTTTTTGGCCACAACATTTTCCATTTGTTGCTGGTAATGTTGCTTCAGAGATTTCTGTTGTATCTCTAGTTTGCGCTTCAGATTTGTCTGTCAATTAAGAAATTTAAATCATCACTTTTATTTATATATTTTAAACTGTTACCTCGATGTCTGTTAAATTGGCCAGCGCTTCCTGCAGAGACTTGCGTTGGGTTTCCAAATTATCCGCGCGCGTCTTTTGCTTTTGATGATATTCCTGCAGCATTTCCTTCTGTTGATGCAGCGTCGAGTTTTCCTTTTCCAACTCCTCAATGCGCGTTTTAAGCTGTTGCAAAAAAAGTTTATTAATTTTTTGTTGATGCAGATAATTTTAATTTTAAAATTGATTTTTGAATATTAAAATATTAATATATATATTTTCAAATAATAAAATTAATGAATTGAATTTTCAATATTTTAATCAATTTATTGAAAAGATTATTCAAAAAGCAATACATTTAATTTTGACATCAGATTATGATATATACAATTTTTAATTTAAAAATTGCAAATAAAATTTTAATTAAAATTTTCTTTTAAAATATTATTTCATTAATTGTCATTGAAAAAATATTATTTTTATTAATATTAAGAATTTCAAGATTTAATTTTGCTCCAATTTTTATTCAAAATTAAAAATGCCGAGATTTAATATTTTAGTTTTAATTAAATGCTGATCTTACCTTCTCCTGCTGGTAGTCCATCTTGGCGAATCTGTCGCGCAGCTTGTTGAGCTCGGCATGGGACAGTTCCTCGACTCGCTTGCTGCTCTGCAGCTGCAGTTCCAGCTTCTCCTTGGCCTGGGCCGAATCCCCAGCCTGCCTCTGACAACGTTCCAGCTGCGCCTCCAGTTTCTCCGTCTTCTCCTGGAATTTGGTGGCCAGTCCCACGGCCTGGCTTAGTTCATGTTGCAGTGCATCGCATCTGGCATGGCCATCGTTGCGTTCCACCTCCAGTTTGTGGAGCGTGTCCCGCAGATGTTGCACCTCAAAGTTGAGGGTCTTGGATTGTTGTTCCGCCTGCTGCAGTGCCTCGTCCTTGGACCGATCCACTTCGAGGGCCACCGAGATCCGTTGCTGATACTCCAGCAGTTGGGATTGCAGTGTCTGGACCATTCGCTCCAGGTGCTGTCGCCTCAGCTGCTCCTCCTTGAGCGAGGGCAATGATAAAGCACTATTTGCGGCAACTACAGTGCCTGCCAAATTGCTTTTGCCCCAGAGATCACTTAGGCTGATGAGCTTGTTCTCGTTGCCGGATACGGATGCAGATACAGATACACCCGTTCGTATGCTTGGCAATGAAGTTGCCGCCTGCTGCAGTGACTCCTGTGCCTGTCCAGAATTGCCGCGCAAACGCAAATGATCATCACTGTGATGATGCTGATGATGTTGCTCCCGCTCCCGCCAGGCATTGTGATCATCCAGATAGTTGTCGATTTCCAGCAATATGTTGTCCTGGCGTGGCGGCTCCACAGATCCCGATTTGGGCGTCGAGTGCACCATTCCATGCAGCTGCCGCGGCTGCTGCTGTCCACCCAAGCCAGTGCGCACTGTACTTGTCGATATCGTGGATATATCCGAGGGTGCATCGAAATGCGATTCCAACTCCATATTTTGCAGCCTGGCATTTATATGATTCAGCTCCGTCTTTTTGCTGGGCAACAGAAACTGATAGGCAGCCGTTGTGGGCGCAGGCGCAGGCGGCGGGGGCATGGCCAGTGCATCTGCACTTGAGGCAGCGGCCGCAGCTGCGCTCATTTTGTTTTTCACCTCATGCATCAGACGCTCTGCCGTGTCCGTGTAGTAATTGGGCGGTATTAGCAGCAACAAATCGGTATCATCCGTATCGGTATCACTCATTACTCAAAACATGCTCAATTTGTAAAACATAACTAAAACCCCAATTAAGCAATTTTAAATAAACAAGCGAAAGAAGCGCTTGTTTTTGTTGTTGTTGCTATGACGGCAAGTGTTGCCACACTTCTAATTTGGTTGTTGTGGCAGCGCCGCACACAAGCGCTGCCACTTGTACTTTAAGTGGTGTGGCAATATCGAACAGTCTAATCAAATTTGGTAGCTGTGGCAGCACCGTGCACTGCTGCCAGATGTGACCGTTAAAAGTGGCTAGATTTGAATAAGCAAATTTTGAAGAAATGTTATAAAATTTTGATTGTGTTTTATAGCGTTCTGTTATTTTACTTCTACCTTCTTGGCATTCTAATTTAGAAATAAAATAAAACTTTGGTAAAAAACACTACCATCCTTTTTTATTTTTACTTCAAAATTTGCTTATTCAAATCTAGCCACTTTTAACGGTCACATCTGGCAGCAGTGTTGCTCTAATGTGCAAATTTAATGTGATCGTGAAAAATTGGCGCTCTGTGCCATTTATAAATTGTGTTTTTTTCGTAGTGAATTGTGTGTTTAATATGCATTTTCTGATGAACCAGTTACATGTAATTTGCGCTATAAAAATAACCGACGATGACAGCGAGCACAAGTGAGAGCATTAAGTACATGAGGCCGCGGCCCGTTTTCTGCTGCTGCTGCATCGATAATTTCGTCAATTGCTCCTTTTCCTTGTCGAGTAATTCGACCTTTTGCATCAGCTCAGCTTTTGCATCCTCCAGCTCATTGACTCTCTGCAATAGGTTTGCCAACGCATCGCCGTTGTCCTTGTCCTTGTCCTTGTCCCTGTCCTTTTCCCCCAGTTGCCCCTCCATGGCCTCCCCCTCCCCCGCCATTGATACTGGCGGGGGTTTTTGTTCAGCGGCTTTTTTGGCGTCAATCAATTTGACTTTGATTTTTGTATCCCAAATCAATGGGACCGGCACTTGCTTGAAGAACTCATGCAAATCCCCGATGCTCCCGTTCGCCTCGGCCGCCTGCATTAAGAACTTGTGACGCTGCACATTTTGATCGGCGCAAATTGGATGCACAAATATATCGATGGTAACGGTTTCCTCTGGCATGACCACGCCCACATTGGGGCGCACAAAAAACAGCTTGGGCGTTGTCGTCTTCAACTTGAAGGCCACGCGATCCGATTTGCTCGGATTGAAGACCAGCAGCTTTTTGCAAACAGCTCGATTAAATGGTCCCTCGAGCACCAATTCATCGGGCGGATCGATAACCAACATGGCGCCGGCTGCTGCTGCTTCTTCCTTTGACCTTCCCATTGCGAGCGACAACGACAATTAAAAATATTCCCTCTAAAATGACTAAAATTTCTCGTAAAATATTTAAATTGCTCTTAAAAATTTACCTTAGCGAAACGAAGTGTTCTCAATGACTAAAATTTCACAATATTAGTTTGTTAGCTTGACTTCTTAACAAATTTCAAAGTCTACTCGGTTTTTTTTTTAATTTCCAGCCTTATTTGAAATCTAGTGTTGGCTAGCGACAAAAGAAGGCTACG
>JBAMBJ010000582.1:0-56437 GCA_037043495.1 Drosophila recens
GCTGGCAACGCCACAGCATCTGTCTGTTGTTCACTTGTCTGTTATTGCCTGCGCATGTTAATTAACAGAATATAAAACCACAAATTGGAATTAATTCAAAATAACAACTTTACAGCTGTTTTTGGTCATTATTTTTATTTTACAACTATTTCGGGATTTAGCAAACTCCTATTTATTGCGTTTGAAGACTCGTTGAGGGCGTTGAGGGCTCGTCGATATTAAGCGACACAATGTGTTTCTTGGCCACCATAACATTGCCCAATAAACGCGGCTCTTGCCCATCGACCAGATACTCGGCGCACATGGAAAGCACTATGTTGGCATCGCGATCCGTGCAATTGAAGAAACCCACCAGGACACGTCCATCGTTAATTACAATTCGTAGCACACGACCTAACCACTTTTGAAGCTTCCGACGTCCTGGCGTCAAATTGGCGTCGCTCATTTGTGGGGCATTTGTGGTTATCCTGAAAGGTTCCGTAACAGCTGGCGGTGGAAGTGGCTGCGGCTGAACTTGAGTTCCACTGATGCTGAGATCTGACATAGTATTGTTTATTGTTTTATTTTAATTAAATTAATAAATTTGTTGTTGACTTGTTGTGATATAAATAACCGATAGGCGTTTGATAAATATGTATGGAAATATATTTAGCAGTCACTATCGATAAGTTTCAAAAGACGTACACGTATCGAGTGGTTTATATTTTCATCAATGCTGTTGTATTATCGATAACGACTGTCCTCTTTTGATAGCTTGACAGCTGATTTTTTATATTTCTTTTCATTTAATTTACGTTCAATTCAATTCCTTCGAAATGTCGGGCAAAGCTATTAACATTGGCGATCAATTTCCCAATTTCGAGGCCCAGACCAATGAGGGAAAAATAGACTTTTATGACTGGATGGCCGGCAAATGGGCCATTCTCTTCTCCCACCCGGCAGATTACACTCCCGTCTGCACCACGGAGCTTTCTCGCGTCGCTCAACTGTTGCCGGAATTTGAGAAGCGTGGCGTCAAGCCAATTGCCTTGTCTTGTGACACGGCGGAGTCTCACAAGGGCTGGATTGAAGACATCAAGAGTTATGCCAGTAAGTATTTAGTATTTTTTGACATACAATTAAGTCTATTTAGTATCTGTTGCTTCCGACATTTGTTTGCCCTTTCAGAGGGTATTTCAAATATGTCATTAAATTGTGAAACGCAACAAATAAAGAAAAAGTCACCATAAAATATATTAGTTCTTTAGTTTTAAAGTTATCTTTATGGGTCTAAGTACAGGTTCGTCTATATGCTGCTGTAATTACATAATTTTGGAATCGTCCAGATCATTTAGCCATCATAGAATCGTAAATGATTAGAATTGAAACTTTATCAAACCTTTGATCAAATTTATTGTTGCTTGAGATATCTCAACCAATCATACAGATAAGTTTTTGGTAGTGTCTGATACGGTCGTCATACGAATTCAGAAAATTTTGAAAGACAAAAATTAAAAAAAGCCAAACTTAAAAAATATTTTTTTAAAAAATCGCTATTATCTAGAAATATTTAAATTTTATGAAAGGGAGGAATTTTAGATTAATTCAAATCCACGCCGAAAACGAAAGGTTTGACAACCGTCTTAAATTGCTATTCAAATTGTACGACGAAGATAAAGATTTAATTGGATTTTGAAACAAGGTGGTACGCAATATTTAAAGTCGAACTTCCCTAACTCGAATCACCATTAACCAAAGAAATGGTTCCAGTCATGGAGATATTCGACATATAGAGTTATTTTTCTTAAGTTTATTAATTTTTACTGCCACTCATTTAGCTCGAGTTAGAGAGAAATTCGAGTTATGGAAGTTCAAGTGTAATTTATTTAATTAGATTTTAAAACAAAGTAACATACAATATTTATATGCAGTCCCTTCTCGATTCTAGTTATTCTTAAATAAATGGTTCGACAAATTCCATTTTCATTTTTTAATGTTTTAAATTATTTCTGAAAAATAAATAATTGATAGGGAAAAGTTCAAAAAGAAAGTCTTTCTAATTTTCGTCTTCCAATTCTTTTTCCTTATTTTAATTTCCTATAAACAGTATTTCTAATTTGTATTTCCATTTTAAATGCTTCCTTATCCTGTTGTCCTAATTTTCTTCGTATTATGTTTCGATATTCGTACAACAATTATTGAATATTTTTTAATATCATTATTTACCTTTCAGAGCTGCCAAGCTTTGACTATCCAATCATTGCGGATGACAAGCGCGAGTTGGCACTGAAGCTCAATATGCTAGACAAGGATGAGCTGACTGCCGAGGGCATTCCACTGACATGTCGCGCCGTCTTCGTGATCGATGACAAGAAGAAGCTGCGTCTTTCAATCTTATATCCAGCCACAACGGGTCGCAATTTCGAGTGAGTTTAACAATTGAACTAAAATTGAACTTAAACTGATGCTATGTCATCATTGCAGTGAAATTCTGCGTGTCATTGACTCACTGAAGCTAACGCAAACCAAGAGCGTGGCCACGCCCGCCGATTGGAAACAGGGCGGCCAGTGCATGGTGCTGCCCACAGTTCAAGCTGCAGATGTGCCAAAGCTGTTCCCGGATGGCATTGAGACGATCCAAGTGCCATCTGGCAAGGGCTATTTGCGCATAACAGCACAGCCACGCAACTAAAATGATTCCAAGACAGTCAAACTGTGATTTGTATTCGTTTTTTTTATTACAAAATTATAATTAACAACAAATGAATTGTCTTACAACTGTTTGCGACATTCGCGACGCTTTTGATCAAAAGCAAAAGCACAAATGAACAAAACTTTCATCCTACGAACTAAAAATGTAGATGGGGGAATGTGGTACTAATAGCTTAAGCGATTTTTTGTTACTACAACATAAATATACAAAATACATATAAATCCATATATAAACGATAAATATTGCAACTGGATAACCGTAAGAAAACTAAAGATAAGGCCAACTCTGTACAAGACGTGAATGAAACGCATTCGAGGATAGAAAAAAGCAATCCAGACAAAGCTCATACCCATAACCAAGAGAATCTGAAAGCAGAAGAAATTGGAATTAAAATCATTTACTAATCATTGGCAGTGTAAAGGTGAAAACTTGAAAAAACAGATCAATGTGCTTTCAGCTTTAACTGAGATTAATTGTAGTCAATAAAAAAAATGGGATTTTCCCTTTGACTGACTTAAGTATAATTAATCTTAGTCACAGCTGTCAGCTCGCATTAATCTTATTTTCCACTATCACTAGTTTAATTATAAACTTGCAAAGAAATGTGAAACGGCTTTAAAGGAGGCGTGGCAGATTCCATAGAGTATACATACACTCAGCCCAACATTTATTCGTACACTCTTTTTTTTACTAAAACTAGTCAAGTTTTCATATTTTAAAAATAAATTTAAAAAGATCATTAAAATTCCGTTTGAATGATGCAAAACTATACTTAACCCATTAAGTTCCCATTGAAAATTTCGAATTTTTGTAAACGTCTACTTTTTGCCTTGATTTTTTAGAAAAAATTCGAAAAGTGACTGAAATTTTTTTAAAAATCTAGCAATTTTTTTTTTATGTTTTTTTGAAAATTGCCATAAAGCCACTTTTTGTGTGAAAGTAGGAAAAAAAGGGTTTTTAGCAATTTTCAAAAGATCATAAAAAATACTAGCGAAAATATTTTTGAAATTTTTTTTTTGCAGTCCCTTTTAGAATTATTTTAAGAATCAAAATATGTTGTTTAAAAAATCTAGGATAAAAGTTGAAAAAGTAGACGTTCAAAAAAATTCTAAGTTTTCAATGGGTTAAGAAAAGTTTTGTATCATTCAAACGGAATTCAATTGACCTAATATAATTTCCTTATATATTTTTTTTACTATGAAGACTTGACTTACAATAGCTGTTAAAGTAAAAAAAGGTTGTACGCAGACTTTTGCTGGCTAGTGTATATATTTGATCAGACGAACAAGCTAAAATCAGATTGTTTATTTTGAAACTTTCTAAAATCGGAGAATTAAATCAGTGGTGGGCACGCATGTGCTCCGGGAGCAAGCGGCTGCTCCCAAATTCAGATTTCGCGCCCACCGCTGTATTAAATCATCGGACTGCCGAAGACTTTTGCTCTAATCTTGTCCAGTTTTAAGTAAGAATACTTACAATTTAACTACCATACCAATAAAGCTAATCTTAAGCTCTGCGACGTCAGCGGCGTTTGCTCTCCACCAATCGAGCGACTCGTCGCACCAGGAAAGGCCACAGCACCAGAACAGCGAACCAGAGTGGCGATATATCCTTGAATGGCCACCAAACAGGCTGTTGTCGTCCACGACTCCCCGTCGCTGACTTTTGTGCATTGCGCAGTTCCAGCAGCGATTGCTCCATGCTGCGCACACGTTGCTGCACTGCAGCCATATCGTTGTTCATACTCGAAATTGTGGCCTGGACTTGTCGCAACAGATCCGTGTTGTGGGTAATCGCTTGTGTGAGCTCCTGGGGCAGCATCGTGTCGTAGGGATCATCGTATTCATCATCGGAGGGCTCCACAATGGCCACGCTGCTGTTGTTTGTGTAATTGTTGTTGTTGTTGTTGATGCTGGAATCATGAGTTCCATAGCCATTGCTGGTCTTGGATGATGTGCTGTAGCCATTGGTCAGCGGCGTGATGTGGCCATTGGTTAATCCAACAGTTGCTGTCGAAGTTGTTGGCGTCTCCGCCGCACCATTCGAACTGGATCCGTGCTGAGGACTATTTGTGCGCGAATGAAATGGCGAGTTGGGATGCGATTCAGCCAGCTCCTTCATGCCGGGCGATATCAGCTCCAGTTCATCCAAATTGATGTTGGTCAGCCCATCGAGGCTGCCCACAAAGTTCTGAACATTCTCCGTAAACGACATGGTCTCAATGATCTCCTGCAAACCCTCCACATACAATTGCATGGCCTGCTCCTTGGTCAAATGACTATTCTTATTCCATGCCTCCCACTTGGCTCGGTTAATGAGATCCCAAAAGCCCGGCTTCTTCTTCTGCGCACAGCTGCCCTCCGACGCCTGCTTGAAGAGGCCATAGAACTTGAGCATCATGGTGTTGCTGGGCTGATAGGGTCCATTCTTGGGCAATCCCTTGATCACGTTGACCGCAGCCTGAAAACGTTCCTCAATGCTGGCCATCGCTTTTGTGGGCTGTAAATGCAAATGGAATGTCGATTAACTTTCGATTAGATACAGCCTACAGACTAAGGTCCAATGATTATCGCCGAGCACTGTTAAGTCCCCCCACCCCACTGGCGATAATCACACACACACATACACACACATACATATGTATGCATTCAACAGTTAACGCCATATCTCAATGCTCATTGGTGAATGGCGCTGATGCTGTCGCAAGCAGTTTACAAATTACCTAATTATATCTTGTGCAAGTGCAAACACCCAAAATATAACGCTGTATATGTATATCTTCTGATTTTTCCGTTTCTGGCAGTGTTGTTGGACTTTTTCTTTTGTATTTGCTGTATTCGATTCACATTCACTGAATATTTACAAAATTTACATATATAATGCGTTGTGTGAAGAGCGAGAGATGACAAAGTTCGAGTTCTGAAAAGCCAAAGTCAAAGTTCAATACTAAATTTTGTTGGTTTGTTTCCGTTGCGAAAGTCGCAAAAGCACAACCATTAGTGATAACGACAACTAACTAATCGTCATTACGTGCGAATTATTTATGTGAACATTTAGATGTTAGCAGCTGCTGCTTCTGTCGTCTACTTGTTTTTAATTTGTTTTGCAATAAAAATAAACATACTATAGAGTTTGTTATCGAATTATTTAGATTATGGGTTTCGATATGAAGATATCGATATTGTATCGATATTGATTGGCGATATTTTATCATAAAACGATGTTAATTTTGAGGCGATTATATTATAAATTATATTATATTGGATGTCAATAACATTGCTAGTTATGTTCGATTTAATATTCTTGATTCTTGTAGGCTACAATTTGTGGGTCATATAAATAAGTGTTACCACATTTGTTATTTATGTGGAAAATGTATGCTTCACAAAACAGACAAAAGGTGGCGCCACGGTTTTTGCCCAACTTGACTATCGAATAGTTTTGGACTATCGGCCATTGTGGCGCTTTATTCGAATAGAGAATCTTTTACAAATTTAAATAAAAATGAAGAATACAATTATAATTATTATTATTCAAAATAAATATAATTCAAAAGTTACCCCTTAAAGTATACAAACATTTCAGAGTGTGCAGCAGTTAAATGTTATGCCTTTTGTTTCCCTGGCAACCAATAAAAAGCGTCATCGCATAATTTAATGAAAAGTTAAATAAAAATAAAACTGCAAAATGAGCAATAAGCCGATTATTTGCTTTGATATATCCAAAAATGAACGCTTTCAAATTACGGACAACTACAAGATGTTGCATCGCAAATTAAAAGCTCATTGGACTGTGGAGCAGTAAGTGAAATTTAAGAAAATACAAATTGAAAATATTCCAAACAAATTTGATTTTTCAGAAGCGATTGCGAGCTGAATGAGGAGCGCTTGGCACGCACCAAAATCTTTGTGCTGGCCGGACCTCAGGATCGTTTCACCGAGGAGGAGTTTGAGGTGCTGAAGGGGTACGTGGATCAGTGGGGCGGCAGTCTGCTGGTGCTGCTGGGCGAGGGGGGTGAGCAGGAGTTCAATACGAATGTGAACTTCTTTCTGGAACAGTACGGCATCTATATAAACAGCGATACTGTTGTGCGTCCGCATTACTACAAGAATTTCCATCCCAAGGAGTGCATTGTCGGCGGTGGCGTTGTCTGCGAGTCCATGTGGCGACATCTGCTCAAACGGGACATCGAAAGGGTCGATTACGATTTCAGCGATGAGAAGTACAAGATTCACTTTCAGTATCCATACGGTGCCACCTTGAATGTCTCCGAGCCGGCCAATGTGCTGTTGACCACTGGACCCGTTGTCTATCCCTTCAATAGACCGCTCGCTGGTTACTATAGCAATGTCAAGGGTGGCAAGATATTGGCCTTGGGATCGGGCTACATCTGGCACGACAAGTATCTGCAGGACAAGACTAATGATGCCATGCTCGAGTATGTGCTCCAGTTGCTGGGCACTAGCCAAATTAGCTACACTCATTTGGACTTTAATGATGTGGAGGTGAGTTATTTACAATCAATGTTGTCACAATTGTTGGCCTTAATTTAGATAATTTGATCAAAATAGCTAGCTTGAAATAGTTGAAAGATGCTAGTTTTTGTTGGTACTTTTTAATTTTAAAAGTAAATATTATATTACTTAAAAATTAGAAAGATTACTCTTAGTTAATTTTTAATTAATTTTAATTTCAAAATACCAGAGTTATTCATTAATTAAAAAATGTATTAAATTTATTTTTTGAAATAGAAAAATTTTTACATAATAGCATTTTTTTTCACATTTTTCAAATCTAGTCAATTAAAAGTTAAAATTGCAATACTGTACAATTTGAAAATAAATTTTATTTTATCATTAAATGTTGGAAAATTGGTTCATATTATTATTTTTTTGTATAATGACAAAATCTCAGAGTTATTCTATAAATGAGAAAAGTAAAAGATTTATTTTATAAAATATATTATTTTTTTTTACATTGACAAAATATGAGAGTTTTTCTATAAATGAGAAAAAGTATTAGATTTATTTTAAAAAATAGCCAGAAAAATAACTTTTATTTTATCATAAGAAGTTGGAAAATTGGTTTATATTATTTTTTTAATTTACTAAATATTAGAGTTATTCTATAAATAAGAAAAAGTATAAGATTTATTTTAGAAAATAGCCAGATAAATACATTTTTTTTTTAGTTGGAAAATTGACTTATATTATTTTTTTTAATGACAAAATATTAGAGTTATTCTACAAAAAATTAAAAGTATTAGATTTATTTTATAAAATAGCCAGATAAAAAATAACTTTAAGTTTATCATAAAAAGTTGGAAAATTGGTTTTTATTACTTTTTTTATAATGACAATATAATAGAATGTTTCTATAAATAAAAAAAGTATTAGATTTAATTTATAAAATAGCCAGATTTTTAGCAAATATTTACGATTTGTTTATATTAACTTTACATTTTTAAGACAAGAGAATTGTTAGTTAAAATTGCAATATTATTTAGGAAATTCTTCAGATTTTGTCACATTACTAATTCGTTTTTTTTAAACGACAGTTAAACGACAACAAACATTTTACGGATTTGGCCTTTCTGGCCGATATGCCCAAGGCCTGTTTGGTTGACTCCATTGGCACCGAAATGCCGGCGGATTTCAAGCAAATGTTCGACATGTCGTTGTGTTCGCTGAGCAATCGATTGCTCAAGGATGTCATTGATACCTATGAACAGTTGCATGTCACCTACGAGCCATTGCGGATTATAAAGCCACAATTTGAGATACCCTTGCCGCCGCTGCAATTGGCCACGTTTCCACCCATTTTCAGTGAGCCACCGGCGCCGCCGTTGGAGCTCTACGATCTGGACGAGACCTTCAGTCCGGCTCGATCGCAGCTGGCCCATGTGACCGGACAGTGTCTGCAGGCGATGCAGTCCAAGGAGCCAGCACGACGTGGACTCAACCAGCGCGAGCTGGAGAACTATGTGAAGGAGTGTGCTCGCATTACGGCCATTGTTCGGGAACAGCAAGATCTGCCCGCTCGCGAAATTCTCAATATTGTGGCGCGACAAATCAGCAGCTATACGCCCTATGCCGAGGACTAGACAACAGCCAGTCTGATCCGATTACCAGCCAACGCGGCGCATTCCTCTCAAGCTGCTTCAAGTGCTTTTTATACCCGTTACTCGTTGGGTAAATGGATATATTTGTTGTATTCATTGGAATGTATGATTTCTTTAAATAAATCTAAACAACCTATTTTTTTTATAAAATTATGAAATAATTAAATTTCATTTATTTACAATATTTTTAAAAAATTTAAGCTGAATAAAGAGTAGTTTGTTTTTATTTAATTATTAATTTAATTACATTTATTGACAATATTTTTAAAATATTTAAACTGAATAAAAAGTAATTTGTTTTTATTTAATTATCAAAAATGTAAAATACAAATACAATTGATGGTAAGCAGTATTTTAAAAAAGTATGCAATTAGTTTTAAATAATTTATATACACTATCAATAAATAATTAAATAAAGTAATATATAGAAGGAATTATAGAAGTAGATGGAAATATCTATTGTATTCATTGGAATGTATAATTTTTATAAATAAATCTAAACAATCTATTTTTTATAAAATGATGAAATAATTAAACTTTATTTATTTATAATATTCTTAATAAATTTAAACTGAATAAAGAGTAATTTGGTTTTTTTTTAATTATCAATTTAATTACATTTATTGACATTTTTTAAAAATTTAAACTGAATAAAGAGTAATTTGGTTTTATTTAATTATCAAAAAAATGTAAAATACAAATTCAATTGACGGTAAGCAGTACTTTAATAAAGTATGCAATAAGTTTTAAATCGGTCGAGTTTATAGATAATTAACATACAGTCCCCACTAATGTCTTCATACAGCATAAATTTGTCAAATTTGCGTATAATAAAGATGTTTTGATGCGGGTTACTTAAAATCAATATTTTATTCAATTAAATCCCATTCTAATGATGCAAGATTTCTTAACCCACATTGAAAATTTTGAATTTTAAAAAAAGTCAATTTTCAACTTTTTTCCTCGATTTTTTCCAAAAAATATTTTGATGCAGAAAAATTCTTCAAACAATTCTGATAGTGATTGCAACGGGATTTAATTGAATAATAGATTAATATAAGAAACCCGCATCAAAACATCATTTGACAAATTTATGCTAATTATAAATTTATAAATAATTAAATAGGGTAACGGGTATCTTATAGTCGGAGACTCGACTATAGCCAGCTTTCTTACTTGTTCTGTATGTTTTATTATAATTTATTTTTTTTTTTTGGCAAAATCAGCAAATTTATACTGTATTTGAGCTAATTGTAAACCAAGTCCGTTTTATGTAAACATGTTGCCGACTCGTATTCAAACATGGCCGGCATTCTCCCGATTCTCGACTCCCGACTCCCTACTCCCGACACTTGAATTTGTTCAAAACTTTGCTTCAATTACACAGAAGGTGCATTTAATTTTGTTGGTAACATTAAACCTGTGGGAAGTAAAGCTATATGCATACGAAAATTTATAGCCAAATTTTGTTTATTTTCAAATGCGTTTCACACAATTATTTTATTTTAATAATGCATATTTTCCCTCTGAGTCTAAGGGGGAAAATAGGCAGGCCGCCATCCCCAAGGGGATGCTCAGTTTTGGTTGTTGTCGATTTGTTTCCATTTTTAGGGGCGCGCAACGTTGACTAATTGTGAGTATGGGGTTCGAGAAGGGGAGCTGCCAATTGGAAGGGAGTGGAGTGTGAAACCGCTAGTTAATGCTTGTCACAACAAATGCTGTCATCAATCGCATCGCGACACCCCGGGGAGTTGCAGCATTAAAACAAAAAAAAAATAAAAAGCAACTGCCTGTCCGAGTATCCTGTAAAAAAGAAAAAAGAAAAAACTAAAACAGCATCCAACAACTGACGCCAGTAAATTTCTTTTTAATTTTATCACTCTGTTTATGTGTCGAGTAAGGCGAGAAGTGAGAGGAGAAGCATTAAAGGAAACAACTGTTAACCTGAATTCTCTGGAGCTTACAAGCAGCTGCAGCCAAGAGCGTTTAGTCAGTCACCTGAGGATCCTTAAAAAACAATCGCCTGTTAGGTTAATGCTTAATTAAACAATTCTGTTATAGATTGTGAGAGCAGATGATTCTAAACAAGTTTTCCAAAAATGTATAACTGGGAAATTTACAAATCTAAATTTTAGTACGGTTTTTATTTATTTATTGTATTTGTTTAAAAATATTGTATTCTTTGAAATATATGATTTATATAAATAAATCTAAACAATATATATATTTTTTATTAAATTATGAAATAAATTAAATTAAATTACATTTACTGACAATACTTTTAAAAAACTTAAGCTTAATAAAGAGTAATATAATATCCGTTACTTTATTTAATAAGTTATTGATAGTATATATAAATTATTTAAAACTAATTGCATACTCTATTAAAATTCTGCTTACCGCCTATTGCATTTTTATTTTAAAGTTAATTAACATAAGCTTAAATAAATTTTTGATAAAACATAAATTTGAATTTAGTAATGATTAAGGCAAAGTATGAAAGACTCTGTAAGCCCAAAAGTAAAAAAGTAAGCAAATATAAATAAAGTGGTCCAAAAAGATTGGCTTTTTTAGTATTTAAAGAGTAATTCTAGAGTAATTAAAATAATTATTTTTTATTTTTATGTTTATTGTTTTTTTTATATTTATTTACCACTGCTGCATTAATTTACAACTAAGATTATTTTAAGAATTTTAAAATAGAGGAAAGCCTAAAAAAATTACAAATTAACTTAATACAACTATTAGAAATAAAACTGAATAATTTGTAATATTGAAATGTAAATTAGTTCGACATTTACGAGCGATACTCTGGAAAAAATATATTTTGTCTTGGCTAATATTTTTGAAGAACATTTGTAGATTTTCGAATAAAGAGTAAAGATATAATTGCTCTGTCTTTCTCAGCTTTAGCTTTATAAACTTGTCTTTTATTATGATTCGACCATGGGTTGTGGACAGCATTGCCATCTGTCTGTCTCATTCTATCTCTTTCTGTCTTTCTTTGACTCCGGTCAATCAATCAATAATGAAAATTCCCACCAACGTTGTTTGCCTCTGGCAGCTGTCGCCATTTTGTTTGCGCTTTTGACCGCTAAATGTCGCTAGGAATGGGAACGGGAATGTGAGTGAGTGTGTGTTTTGTATATGTGCGTGTGTGTGTGGGGGGCAATAATCTGCAAGTAAAAAAGTAAAAGAGGTTACGTTGTAATTCGATCTGTGGCAAGTAGGAAGTTACCTTGAGTGCATTTCTATATTGACAGTGACAATGCTGTCCAAGTCGTTCGTTCATTCATGGTTTCAGCAGTAAGCCAAACAGGTTCACAGGCTCAACAGAAGCCGCACAAGTTTTTCTTTTCTCCCCCGCCCACCACTCCACAGTCCCCTTTCCCATCACCACAAAACTGTTTGCTGTTTCTTGCTCTTCAAACACAAAAACAGAGAGTAAGAGAGAGAGAGAGAATAGAACTTTATTTGTTCATGTCTATAAACCATTTCCCAGTTTTGTTTATAACGCAGAACTAACAACAGCTGTGTTTGTTGTTGTTGTTGTTGCACTTCCGCCCCAGCAATGTCCTGGCTCGTCCTTTGCTCTGTCTCCCTCTCTATCTCGCTCTCTGTCTCTTGTCGCCGTGCAAATATCATCAAAGTCAAGAGGTTTGTTTGACTTTTAGTGGCATCCTTTTAGCAGCTGTGATTGTTCACTTCACAACCCCCTCCTCTCCCTCCCCCTTCCCCCTCCCTCTTCTTCCAGCTCCACCACCGCATAATTTATACAGTTATTTGCCAGCGAACATTGAACATTTGTCACCTGCACTGGAAATTCCGGGAAAACCCTCATGGAAAGCGTGCCATGGAGGTGGTCGGCGCTGGAACGTTGATGCGGGTCTCTGGCGACATCATTTTAATTAAATTACACGACCAAAACGTGCGACATCACAATAATTTTCATTGTCAAAAATGGACAACATAAAAAAACAACACGTCTGCATCGCATGACACTTACAGCAGGAGTGAAAGAGAGGGAGAAAAACACACAGACACACACACACAAGCGAGAGAAGAATGTAACAATCAATTAACAGGTAAAAGGTTTAGAGTTTAAGTATTTGGAGACAAGCGATTTGATTTAACCCATGTGTATTCAACGGACTGAAATGGTACACACTAAGAATGAGAAATGAAATTCATTAGTAAGCTGATAAATATACTACAAATGTGACTTATATACACTGAAAAAAAGACCACTTTCTAGAATTAAGAACATTCATCTTAAATTTTGGTCTATAAATAAGAACATATCGAGCCCTATTTGCGACAATAACGTATGCGCCAAAACGCAATTTTACAGGAGAGAGTTTTTTAGGTTTCGTTAAGTTGATTTCTTCGAGTCATTTGTCGCTTACGTTATTATTCACAGGTCAATATCTTCGTAAATATATAAAATAAAAATGTAATATTTTAGGTGCAGATGCGGGTGGTGTTTATAAACATATTGGCATAAAAAAAAAAATTTCGGAAAATGGCGCATACGTTATTGTCGCAAATAGGGCTCGATATATTCTAAAAAATATAATAAGTTTTTTTTGTATACTAATATCTTAAGAATAAAAACTTGATCTTAATTGAAATAATTTTAGAATCAAGATGTGTATTCTTACTACAAGATTTCATGTTCTCGACGCATTTTTTAGACCAAATTTCATAGCTTTGGCAAAACTAATCCGATTTTCAAGCGGATTGTCATTTTGTTTATGGTTTGACCTCTGAAATCTCTTTTATTTAAAATTTTATTAATCTGCTCTTTGCATTTTTCGAAATTTCAAAATTTTAAAACTGAAGTTTTAACGTAAAAGCAACTTCTTATGTCATAATTAGTATAAAACCACATTTTAAATTCAATTCAAAGACTTTTTTTATTCTAATTTTGTAAAAAATCATGCCAAAACTGATCGTTAATACTTATTCCAACCACATATATCATAGTCGCAGACTTTAACCAAATATGATTAGGTTAATAAGACAACACTAAAGGATAAAAGACTTAGAATTCCCTAAGAATGAGAATGTTTGAGATTACCCAATCACAATCTTTAACTTGAATTGAATTCTGTATAATGTCAGCTCCGATAAGCACACACAAGGGTTAAATCTAAGCTGTTAACTCGCTGTTGTCTCCCAAGCACGCTTAGATGTCGAGTTTTTGTTGTGGTTGTTTGATTTTTGGTTTTCATAGTTATGGGATGATTTGGGATACCATTATAGAAATAGAAAGCTTGTCTTTTATGCTATTGTCAGTTTTGATAATTTGTCATAAGGTCGCGTTGTACAACAAGCTCTAATGATGCATGTAAATGCAAAACATGCAGCAAGACCAACATCAGGTTCCAGATAACGATAACCGCTGAAGTTAAAGCTGCAATTTGATGTTAATGCTGAGACGTTGAGAAGACAATCAAACCTCCCAAAATGAAAAGACGTCTTTTAAAGCGCGTGTACAATTTAAAATGAAATAAAATCAGACTGTGGTCAGCTTTCGAAATTTTATGAGCATGTTGCGCTTATTAGCTGCAGCACGAGAAATGGCGACAGGCCACAACAGCAACAACAACAACAACAGCAACAGCAACAAAAATAAACAACAACAAGCACAACATGCATTTCCACGGCTAATTTTTCACGCACGTTCCAAGCCCGTTTCCCTTCTGCATTGCCAAGGAACGGACAGCGAGCGACAGCTTCTGGCCAGGCTTTAGCATTTAATACCCTGTAAGCAAATAGTGGTCACACGGGTATATTGGTAGAAGCAGAAAACGGAGACACTAAGAGATTCCCATGTTTCAATACCTTAAAATAGTTAAAAGACTTACAAGTCGTTATACTATAAAAAAATTGACTAGGTTTTTAAAAAATTTTAGGAGCTAAGAATATAAATTAACAATTAAAATAAAATGTGTATATTTTAAAATATAAGGCTGAAAGGTAAAAGTTGAAAAGTTGTGGTGTTTTTGAAATAAATAAATATTTAAATAAAATCTTTATGGAACGTTTTTCTGAGAGACAGAAAAATGGAAAAAAATGTTATTCAGTAATTTAAGATATATTATATATACAATATTTTTTAAAATACCAAACTGAAAGGTAAAAGTTTAAAAACGGTGTGGTTTTTATTCTAAGAGACAGAAAAATTTAATAAAAATTTTATTCAGTAATTTTAGATATATTTTTTAAAATATAAAACTGAAAGGTAAAAGCATAAAAGTTGTGGGGTATTTAAATAAAACATTTATGGGACGTTTTTCTGAGAGACAGAAAAGTTTAATAAAAATTGTATTCAATATTTTAGGTTCAGGTAAAATTTTGATAGGTCAAATTACTTTTAAGCTTTATAATTTTCCCAAAATTGTTGTAAGGCCAATCCATTCTAATAGATAATAAAAATTGTATTCAATATTTTAGGTTCAGGTAAAATTTTGATAGGTCAAATTACTTTTAAGCTTTATAATTTTCTCAAAATTGTTGTAAGGCCAATCCATTCTAATAGATAGCAATTAAAGATATTTTAATGATGTCTTTAAGTCTTAAATATTTTGCCAAAGAGTATCATACACTTCGATAGTGCTCAATTGATGAGTTTGGTGTTGCTTTTGTTTTTTGGCACGGCAACACGCACAAGAAATTCCAAGAGATAAGCATCGTGTACGACAAGGTGTATTATGGACCCGGTTCGCAGTCAACGTGGCCGACGCGTCGAGTGCCATACTGTTGACTCTGTTAAATTGGCAATATTTATGGTTTTGTGCGTCGCAACTGACTTGTTAAATGGGTGTTCCAATCCAGGCAGCAGCAACAGCACAAGCAGCAGCAGCGGCAGCAGCAGGATTCCCTAAAATGGGAAGCTGCGAAACGTTTAAATACAAAACGTGTTGGCCCGATAAGCACGCAAGGCACGAGCAGGCGACGCTCATCTCGTGTCGTGTCGTGTCGCCTTGTGTCGTGCCGTGCCATCAATTTTGACATATGCATGTCAAGAAAGCTGTTATTTAGTAGCGTGACGCCATTTTGAAAGTTGCCCACTCCATCATCAGCCATCTCTTTCGCTCTAGCGCTGTGCAGCAAAGCATTAAAGCAGAAATGCGCAATATCGTCAACGTTGCTCGTTGCTGAAGCTATAAAAATGTCAAAACATGCAACAAATAAAGAAGAATTATAAAGAAATCTAGCGTGAGCATAACAAAACATATATTTAAGCAAGTGGAAGAGGCTATAGTTAAGAACCCGACTATAGGATACCCGTTATTTATTTAAACAAATTTAAAATTTTTTATTGCATGCTTTTAGGCACTTGCATTGCTTAAAAACTTTATTAAGCCATTACCACCTTTCTATTTGTCCGATCCTGTTACGATTTAGTAGGATGATAGGTAATAATGGTTCAAACGTTAATTAGTAAAAAATCTTAATATCTTGAGAACTGTGCGTGTGGTGACTTTTCGCGATTTACGGAGGCGGAAAGGGGCCCCCACACAGGTGGACGGTCAGACTGACATGGCTATATCGACTCTGCTGTTGATGCTGATCAAGAATATATACATTTTATAGGGTCGGAGATAGTTCCTTCTCCCTGTTACATATATAAGTACATTTCAACGAATACCATATACCCTTTTATTAATTTTTTAAGTAATTAATTATATAAAAAAAAGAGAAAAAAAGAGAAAAAAACGCTTTTGTGACGCTTTGCGAGTGAATAAACCAGTCAAGCAGTTGTGGCACTTACACTATATCAAGGTGTTTGCAATTTTAAATGAAAGATTTTCTTTTACTACGAAGATGAGAAGTCCTTGGTGAAATTATAATAAAATGTCATTAATTTTAAATATTTTAAGAGATTAAAGATTTTTTCTTCACATTAAAGAAGTTTAGTTTCTCGACGTTATTTGTTCATCGCTACGTTAAGCTTTTAAAGTTGATTGACAAATTGTATCTAGTGCATTTATATTTTGCTTTTTTTTTTAAAAATACATAAATACTTAGTTTTAAAAGTTTTTTTTTTAAATTATCCTCTATTTAAGAATAGTTCTCTTATTTTAAGCTGTTTTCTAAGCCATTTTTCTGGAAATCTAGTTTTGTTGACTGTCTAATTCTGCCAACACTGCATTCGAGTAGTTATGCTTACCAACTTCAATGTAGATTTGAGTTTCTTGAATCAACGCCAACTGCAGAGTATTTTTTTAAGGCTCTGTACTTTCCGTATTTTATGGTGTTTTCTATATAAAAGTAATTTTTTGTTGTTGTTGTTATTTCCAGGTTGATACGTTGCTGATCTTGCGGTTTTTATGGTTTTGCTGTACCTCAAGAAAAGAATCGTGAATCTTAACGACAAAAGTACAAAGAATAAGAATTTATTGAAATTGTAGATGTGTGAGATGTTTTGCTTGCTGCAGTACCCAAAAAGATAAAATATGTAATCTCATATCTCACATAGATCGACGTGTTTGAAAATGTCATAAGTCACACCTGAACATTTGTCAGTTTTTCATAGTTTAAGCAACGCCTACAGAATAACTGCGGAGTATGAGGGGGAAATGTCAGGGCGGAAGGCAATAAATCAATGCGCCGCATGTTACATTTGACGCTAATAAAAATGCAAATCGTATGCATAAAATATAATTTTTATAACTTAATTAACTGAAATCTCTGGAGTCCAACTGCGATCGGAGACTGTGGCGCATGCTGCGCTTTTGGCTTGTGTCTCATTAAGCTGGCGCCAAGTTTCAAATTGATTTTGGCTAGCAGCGCGACATTTACATGACAATGTCTTCTCTCTCTCTCTCTCTCTCCCTTTTTCAATCACCCTCTTGGGATTGCGATTTAGCTGTGATAAGGGCGCGTCCGCTTATCAAATGACCAGCCAACCGAGAAGGTAGCTGACACTCCATACCAACTCTGGAGCTTAACTCATTTCTTGGAAGACCTCAAACATCTGAGATAGAAACACAGACAGACAGACAGACATTTGGTATAATAAAATAATCTGTCTCTAATTTGGGTGTCGTTTACACGTGCCAAGACCCTCGACACTGATGAGCCTCCATCGTGATGAGCAGTTGGATCTGTTAAGATTCACTTCTTGGTAAGGGGAGCAGCTCATTAAACGAGAATAATCGCTAAATCTAAACGATGACTTGGTATGGGACTGACTAATATTGGATTTGGATTTGAAACTGAAATTGGTCGTAACAGTGGCATTTGCTGTCCAAGCTTCTAACGGCATTGAAAGGTCTAAAATTTGAGGAATTCTTTATGTTATGTGGGTACTTTCTCTAGCTCTTGTATTTCAGTTTAGTATCGCATACCAAATAGCTAACCATTCAAAGTATTGCAAGTTATTCGAAAATTTAGAGCAGTTTACTTTTATCCTACATATTTATTTATTTATCTTATGCCAACTAAAACCAGTCGCAAGAGTTTGGAAAATGAACAAATTGTTAATAATTAAAATTTAAGACTGAAAGAATACAAAAAAAAGTGCTAAAAGGTTTTCAAGCTATTAAAAAAATTATTCTACAGTTGGGGAGAGTAAAAAACAAACAATTTATTAAACAAAAAAAAACATTTTATTTAAAAAAAACATAATAAATATGTATAGGTACTTACCAAATATCTTAAAATAATAGACGAAAATAATAATATCATCTGTCCTTTAGAATGGCTGTCTGAGCACCTTTTAACATTTTGATACCAACTAATTTTGGACAGATGCCATTAATTAAAAGGTTCTACGCTATTCAACAAACGCCTTGACCCTACGATTTGTCATTGTTGTCTTTGTTTGATTTTGTTGTTTTTGACGTCTCAGACATTTATTTATATTCATGTGTGTAATTTGCTATTTTCTTGCTGTTGTTGTTGTTGCTGTTGTTGTTGACTGCCCGACACTTGACCCTATCAAATAATAACGACTTGTGTACATGCCTGGAACAGGCAGGGAATTGGTGACTGTCTCGAAATCTGGCGCCGTTTACAGTGCCAGCAGCTAAACAAAAAAACAAAAAAGAAACATCAGCCAAATACATTTACAAAAGTCAATAAACTTGAATGTGATAAGTTGACTGCGGGCGGTATCGCTAAGGGATTACCATGGGGTTTTCTCAGGGCGAAACGGCCACAGAGTTGAGGCGAAAATGTAAAGCGAAGCGAATCTTAAAGTCTAACGATAAAAACAGTAGACTTATCCTAATACATACAATTTAATTTAAAATGTATTTTATATATGAAGAAAATACATATGTAAAAATTACATAAATCAAAAGCCCGGCCCGGGCCCGAAGTAAATCTTTATGGCCCGGCCCGGCCCGATATTACTATATTAAATACGTTTTTTTTTTAAATTATTATTTCTTTATTTGGTAAAGGTCTGTCCCGTACGGCACACCTCCAAAAAAAAAAAAAATCCAAAATTAGGCCCTATTTTATGATGAATTTAGGTTTAAAAATTATTTCCGGGTCTTTTATAGTTTTTTTTTTTAAATTTTTGGAAATTTTAATAAAAATGAACTATTTTTTTGTTCTTTTTATGGAAAATTAACTATTTGAATGTTCTTTTGAGTTTTCCAGGGTTCATTTGAGCTTTGCTTGGTTCTTTTTTTTCGATTTTATGTTACGTTTACCAACACTACATAACATAAAATTGGGCCTTATTTTGGATTTTTTTTTTTTTTTTTTTGGAGGTGTGCCGTACGGGACAGACCTTTACCTTTCGACGATATAAGTGACTTATTACAGAAATTTTATTATCAAGCGATTTGAAAAGTATGTGTTAAATGCCCATCTCTACTTTGTACGATATCGACAAACAATAAAATCATATCGCATCTTATGTCAAAATCAAACTATCGAAGTTTCAATATTATCCCTTTTCACAATTGTTCGCAAAAATTTTAATGGACTGGCAAAGCGATTGTACGAAGATCGCGGAGCGTGCCGATCATCTGCTGCGTTCCCAAGAACTGTCGGATTGCCGCTTTTTGGTGGGTTCGTTGCCAAATCAACGCATAATTGCTGGTCACAAGCTGATTCTGGCCATGGGGTCGCCTGTGTTTGAGACCATGTTCTTTGGCAGTCTTCCGGAGCAGACGGATCCCATAATCGTACCGGACATACATCCTGATCAATTTGAAGCAATACTCGAATATATTTACACAGACCGCCTTACAATCGGTTCCAGTGACATGGCAAGTAGACTTGCCTATGGGGCAAAGAAATACATGTTGCCACATGTGATGACCCAATGCATGAATTATCTGGTTAAAAACTTGAATCCGAAGAATGTGTGCCGTACTTATGAGTTTGCCAAATGGTTAAACGAGCCACGTATGATGCAGACCGTCATGGAGTTTATACAATGCTCTACGCGTTTGGTTCTCTCCAATCCAAGCTCCCTTAACATGAAGGCAGCCACATTGATGGAAGTGCTGGATCAAGATCGTCTGGATATCTCAGAGCTGGAACTCTTCAACTTCCTGCTTAAGCTTGCCAAAGAACGAGGAATTCACATCGAGAATGGCAATGATGACATTTTTTCCAAAACTAGTACGGAGCACAGCGATAACGTTTCACCAACTGATTCTCCCTCCGGCTCTTCAAATGCGGATATCAGCGTGCCAGCTGTGAACGAGGATGTGATAACCATTGATTGCGATGACAATGCTGAAATGGACACGATCGACAAGATAGATGCTGCCAACTTGCGAGAGGCCGTGAAGAAGATACGCTTTCTTGCCTTGACACCCAAAGAATTCGCCGTGGGTCCTGCCCGCTCAAAATTGTTGAAGCTTGAGGAGTCATTTGCCATTCTCATGAAGCTCAGCACTCCCCTGTGCCACGTTAATATGCCCGAGGGCTTCAGTGTCTCGCGCAGCGACCGGAAAGTTTTGCGATCGTACCACTCAATGAAAAGAAAAGCCGCAGATTGGTCTTTCTGAGAAAAAAGTGAAGAAACCAGTAAAGACCTGCAAATAATGCAAAAAATATGAA
The DNA here is from genome assembly GCA_037043495.1 of Drosophila recens. Classification (NCBI taxonomy): domain Eukaryota; kingdom Metazoa; phylum Arthropoda; class Insecta; order Diptera; family Drosophilidae; genus Drosophila; species Drosophila recens. Next base: position 20,853 of record JBAMBJ010000582.1, read on the forward strand.
GCTGATGAGATAGTTCAACCATTCATTTAATCCATGCAACCAATGATATTTGAAATGTTACTTGCATATTTTGATTGCTATTTTGTTCTCATTTGTGTATGTTTATTTACTTTTGATTCTTGTTATACGCAACTTAAATAATAATGAAATGTTAAAAGAATCGTAGCATAAATAATGAATATACTTTGAGTATAAATAAAACATTATTATAATGATTATAATGCTGATAATGAAATGCTTTCTCCTTTATTAAATAGAAAAGTTAAATTATTTTTCTGAGATATCCTTCGATAGCTTTAATTGCAATTTTAAATTATAGTTCGTTTTTATTTAAGTGTTTATTTTAATATAATAATCTGAAAATACTCATTTCTCATTTCTGATATTTTTAACCACCCTAGTTGCTCTTCAATCTCTTCCATCGACTTGGAAAAACCCTTTCTTTTTTGATCAGGTCAACCACTGACTCATAGCTGTATTTACACTGTATATGATCCATTGCCAGCTGGGCTTCCCTTCCTCCTTGTCCTTCTCTTCCTCTCGATCTCTTGCTTCTTTCTTTTGTCAACTGGCGCTACGAAAAACCGTTGGCATAAATTATAGCCGCACGGCGCTCGACCAATGTGTAAACAGAGTCGGAGTCATATTTAGAGTCGCAGCCTGCGCTTTTGTTTGCCCATCTCCAGGTCCAGGTCCACGTCCAGTTCCAGCTGCAACTTCAGCTCCAACTGCAGCGATTTTTAACGCGCCCAGCGGGTGCTCATTGTCCGAGGCAGTTAAACAAGACGCTTTTCAGCTCGTAAAACATGGCTCAGAGGTTTGGTTTGGTTCTTTTTTTTTGGTTATTGTTTTGGATAATAAAGTTATTGATTTGTGTTTAAGTGGCGTGGGTGAAACGCCACGCTGCCCGCAATGCTGTGGGTCCCTTTGCCCTTTCTCTCAATACACTAGCCCGACTCGAAGAAAAGGTAAAAACAACCAAGAAATCAACAAATTAATGTGCCACATTTTGTGGCAATCTCACGCATTTATCTGTTTTTTTTTTTGTTTGTTTGTTTTTATTAAATGCTGAGCTGTTTAAGGCCTTAAGCTGACGCCTGTCAATTGCGACATGAGCAAGTCACGTACCCAAAGTTTACACTGAGAACTAAATTGAGATTGCCCGCCCCGATCTGATCAGGTTTTTTATTTTGGGGCGTGGGCGGGCGGCGCGTTTAAGTAGCTTAAACAGTCGCGGTGGTCCGAGGCATAACTTTGTCTAATGACTCGGAAATCCGTCACTAATAATAAAAGCCAAGGCTATAAAAGGCAGCGAGCATTTGAGACGTCAGCGTTCAGTTCAGTTCAGTTCAGCTCGACGTTTCCAAGCCAAGTCCACTCAGTCTCTCTCTCTCTCTCTCTCTCTCTCTCTCTTTATATATACATCTCTGTCTGTCTCTTGGATCTCTACCCACAGCAGTTGCATTGGCTCTGCATTTGGAGTGCGGGTTCGAGGCTTGACATTGAGCACGTGTGTCTCATAATCCTATTACCTCGAGAGCAGTTGTCGATTGCCGATTGTCGCTGCTCGTTTGTCCGTTTTATGAATGAACATACAGTGCATGCAACAAATACACGACTTGTATGCTAATTTAAATGCAAATTATTTCTGAATGAAAACTTGTATACTTCCTCTATAACGCCGGGGTCTAATATTACAAAAAGTTATTTCATGTTGCTTTTCAGTAAATTGTAAGTTTCTTTTGATATTAAAAGAAATTATTTAAAGAAACAAATGGTAGGTTTGGCTAACTAAACATTCTTACTGTTTAGTAGTTTACAAATCAGACTCTACATTTACAAAGCTATTTTTTTGCTGACTTTTCAGACATCTTTTAGTTAATTATTTGCAAAGATAATTTTACTAGAACGTAAGAGATGCCTTCTTGCATCGCATCCAATTCATTGATACCCAATCACAGCTATAATATATTAAGATATTGAGTAATACTTCTCTTAATTACATAAAAAAAATGTTAAAGTTGTTAAGAAATTAACAATACACACAAGATAAAGATGGCCAGGAAAACCCTAGTAAACCTATATGCAAATAAAAAATATTTTAAATTTAAGACTATTTCTCTAAAAAATGCGTCAAGAACCTAAATTTTTAATTTAAAAGAATACACTTAGATGGTAGGAATAAGTTTTGAGAAGTTTTTGTTTAAAGTTGTCTTATTTATAGAACATTTTTAAGAGATTCATGAAATAATAAGTTATAAATTAACCCATTTTATGCTAATGGGTATTTAAATACCCAAGAAAGTGTTGAAACTTTAAAAATTCTAGCACGGGACATTTGAGAGATATCGAGGCAAAATTTATTTTATAGTAAAGAGAAATAACAAAAATATCAGAATAAAAATTGTACAGTTATGCTCGGTATACCTGTAGTGTTTTACAGTTAAATATCTAGAAAATGTTTACGAAAAAACCTAAAAAAATAAAATTTGAAGATACAATTTTTTTTTTCTATCAGCTTCTATGGTTTTCCAGGCACACATTTCAAAATTTCGTCAAAATCGTACTAGCCGATCTATGGGCAGCCATTAATGGGTTAAGTTAAAGGACTATAATATTATAATATTTCATACTTACGCATATTGCCTGACATCAATATTGAGGTCAAGACTTCATAAACTTTAATAGGCTCTAAATTCTAATAATTTGAATTGCCACAATAAAACTTTAAAGCTTAAAGCAGAATTACTGAACACATTTTAGACCCAATTTAAAGTGCTTTCGATATTGAAATCGAGTCAATTGTCGCCTGTAGCCAAGGAGTTGGGCACGCCCCCGAAAACTCTCCACTCCACTCCATTTCTCCACTCCACTCCATTTCTATTTTTATTGTTGCTGCCTCGGATGCTTCTTTTTTGGGGGTGTCCCACGCATGCGCCTTTCTTGGTTGCGAGGGTTGCAGGAGCCGCATTTCAAAATGGCTGCGCAAATATTTGGAGCTGTTGTTGTTGTTGTTGTTGCTGTTGAGTTCGCCTAACTGTTACTGTCGCAATTCATTGAATTTGCAGGGCTAATTAAACACGTTAACAACTGTCGCGATGCGATGAAGCGTGCAGGGATAACTTGCCATTGGGGATCGTCGCCAGTTGACCGTCGCCAGTCGCCGGTCGCCAGACGCCAGCCTTAAGATATTGCACAGTCTGTTGCCCTGGTTCCGATACAGATTGGGATTCAAATTCAGAGTCTCTAGTCTGGGGCTAAAGACCAGCGGCTTGGTAGCTGTCCATATACGATATGTAGATACATACTTAACCCTATGCTCCAGGTACAGGCACAGTCATCGTTGCCTAATGCGAACGGACAGCTTGCCTGGCGCCCAATCAAGTGTTTTCAAATTGGGTTAATCGAGTACTACCAAAAAAGGACCCAAAAAGTCAAAAAAGAAAATAAAAAACATCACAAAAATCGTGTCGAAAGGAACTGCAAGGCCCGTTCGTGGAAACGAAAGCGTTTCCAGGAAGTTTTCAGCGCTGCCCACTTGCTGCTCAATTGCAAATGCCGTTAATGCTCTCAGCTAGCAGCTGTCCTGGCGCCGCCCTAAAAACAACGAAATTTGCACTCAGTTCAACTCAACTCAACCACAATTCACTCAAGCGCTCAGCGCATCAGCGAAAGAGAGCGAACGAGAGCGTGCGCATCCAAAGGGCAAACAAGCGAGACGACAATCACGTTGAGTGGAATGAAGCTTCATCATGTATGGAGTTCTTGTTGTTGTTGTTGTTGTTATTGTCTTTCGTTTCGTTTCGTTCGTTCGTTCGTTGCGACGCCGACGCTTTCGATGGGCAGCAAATGGGCAAATTCAGTTGACACTCAGCTTTATGTGACATTCGTCGCGAGAGCGGACTTCAAGCTGCGAGCATAACAGAAGCAACAACAACAACAACGACGATAACAGTTAAAGCTTTGTGTTCCGTCGGCTTAATGAAACAATTGATAAGTATAAATTCAAAATATAACAACCATACAATATATTTGACACAAATTAATTTGCGTTACGGAACTGCTCAATTAGCACAATTCATAAACGACGCGCGTGCAATAAAAATAACAACAAAATAATTTATAAATTTTGGTCTGTGAACAGCATTGAGACAATCGCTCGTCTCATTTTTGATTGGTGTGTGAAATAGCAACAACAACAACAATAATAATAGTATTTACCTAAAGTGTTAATTAACAATCGCAATGTGCACGCAGTGGAAGCTCGTTTGATAAGCAACGGCAACGACAACAACAACAACACCTGGAATATGTTGTATAATGTACCCTGCTATCAAAACTTTTCAACGCTGGATTACTACAAGGTAAGCGAAATAAATATCTTAGAAAACTGTCTAAGCAGCAGTGTAAGATTTTCATTGTATGCATAGATCTTTAAATATATATTTTATTTTCCAATTACATAGTAATTTCGAAAAGTAAAATCTTTAAGTTTGCTGTGATGCGGCCAGATTCAGAAACAAATACAGTTGAACTTCCATAACTCGAACTTCTATAAGTCGAATTCTATCTAGCCCGAACTAAATTGAGTGGCAATAACGTATACTCAACCTAACAAAACACTTTCATAGGTCGAAGTCCCCATAAATCAAGCTTTTTTTTTGGATATTGATAATTTGAGTTAGGAAAGTTCGACTCTACTATCTAATTAAGAAATAAAGGAAACTACATACCAACTTTGGTCTGTCTGGCTCTTGTAGTCTCTGAGATCTTGCAATTCATAGGAACATGGCAATATCGACGTATATCAAGATTATATAGACAGCATGGGATCTCCGGCGGCTATTTCAACAGGGTCTAAACATCTCTGTTTTCTTTTTATTAGAAAAACTTTTAAGAAAGGATAAATGAAGTAAGACCTTTTAAATATTCTTTATAAAATATATACAGTCGAACTTCCCTAACACGAATCATCAAAAAAAAAGGTTCGAGTTACGGAAATATTCGACTTATATTGTAGAGTTATTTTTCTTAAGTTTATCACTGCGGACGGCAGTCCGCGCTAGTGACGAAAGCAGCACAAAGGGTGCGAAGGCGACTAGCATATATACACAGGAAGAATGGAAAATTTGCTGTGACTGTCCGATCAGGTCGAGTTATAAACCGATCGAAAGGTATCAATTAAACTTACAAATGTGCATACTAAGACTTTTGAAAACTCACCTGGTTCGTGAGATAAACAGGTGTAAGTGGGAGGGGCAAATTTTAAATGATTGGAGCTAATGGGGCCGTTGGAGCCTTTTTGATTTTTGTTTTTATTTTTACTATTCTAATCAAAAATACGCGTCGAATGACACCTTGATCATCAAAATCCGATCACTGGCTCAGAAGATAATTTATTTTGAAATTTTTGGTGCCCTTCTCAAAACGAGATGAAAAGTCAGTCTGTTTGTTTGTTTGTTTGTTTGTTTGTTTGTCTGTTTGTTAGTATCAAAGCGTTGATTTAGCTTTAAAGTTTGAATGAGGACTTGTTCCCGCTCAAAAATCTAGAAACGTTTGTTCTACGACTTTTTCGAAAAATCGCTAGTTTAGCGGGAAATCGCTAAAAACCGCTAAAATTAAAACCCTTATAGCAGTCAAACGATAAAAGCTACAGTTGCGATCTATATATCGTTGAAAAGGTATTTTGAAGGGCTCTTAGGCATACCTTCAACGTTTTTTTTTAAGTAATAAGGTAAACAGCTACAGGTGAAATAAGGTTTTTTTTTCACATTTTAGCGATTTAAGAAAAATCTACACATGAAATCACACTAAAATATTTTATTTATTATAGGCAATTTGATTCCGCGTTTTTTGACATATAACACATATCTGTCAAAATTCGTTTGAACAAGATATTACCTATTAACTGAATATACCTTTTACCTTCACACTACTGCATGTAAATATGCAGTATGTACACTGCTTGCAGCGTAATGTGGAAATAAACTGCTTGCAAGTGGGGAATTCTTTTTGCGGCAGATAAATCATTTTATAATCAAAAATATAGAATCGTTTGTTCTACGACTTTTTCGAAAAATCGCTAGTTTAGCGGGAAATCGCTAAAAGCCGCTAAAATTTAAGCCCCCATAGCATCCAAACGATAGAAGCTACAGATGCGATCTATATATCGTTGGAAAGGTATTTCGAAGGGCTCTAGGCATACATTTTTTTTAATTATAAGGGTAAACAGCTACAGGTTAAATAAGGTATTTTTTCACACATTTTGACAATTTAAGAAAAAACTACACTCAAATCACATCAAATATTGCAATTTTAATATTTCTGATGTCTTATTCAAAAATTTCTGATATCCCATAAAAAAACCTCTTTACGAGGTAAAGTCTAGTGACGAAAACATTTTCATGCCCCAAAATTTCTGATATCCAATTTTGTGACGAATAATATTAAGTTTTACACATAAATTATTTTAAACAAAATTTTTGCACTCGGCACATTGCGCTAAAATGTTACAATTCTTCAGAACAAATAAAACTCACTGTTTTGCGCAGTGCCGAATGCAAAAATTTTGTTTAAAATAATTTATGTGTAAAACTTAATATTATTCGTCACAAAATTGGATATCAGAAATTTTGGGGCATGAAAATGTTTCGTCACTAGACTTTTACCTCGTAAAGAGGTTTTTTTATTTTACTTACTGCCACTCATTTAGCTCTAGTAAGAGAGAAATTCGAGTTATAGAAATTTGAGTTATGGAAGCTCAACTGCATTTGTTTTGATCTGTTGTCATATTTTTTATTATTTACTAAACTTTACGTTCGATATCTTATTTCTGTGTTGTGCAATAATTTGTTGATTGAATTGAATTTATTTTGACCACACACGTATTGCATAATGCTCACAATCTAATCTGTAATTCTTCAGCTCTTAATAACTCAACTTTTCAACTTTCACAAAGCCTCAATCTTAAATCTTGACTCTGGCTCTTTGTCCTTACAACATTTTTAAATTTTCCACACGAACTGAGCGTAATTACAAGCCTTTAATGCGCTGTCCAAAATCCTAGACCCAAGATCTTTGCCAGTGAACTGTAAGAAATCAAAAAAGAGGAAAAAAGAATGCAAAACGTTGGCTACTGCGCATTTATTGTGTTCTAAAAACCCCGAAAAAAAGAAGAAGTGCTGAGCCCTTAAATGTTTTGAGGGTCCAAACAATGAGAAAAGACAGTAGTCAGTAGTCAAAAGGGAATTTTCAGCTTAAGAATGCGCTGCACAAAAAGGGCAAAGAACTGATCCTGTCGATCGACTGAATCATTTGACCAGACATAAAACCACAAAAGGCAACTCATGACTGAATGCTGTGCACTGAATAATGAACTGCTGAATACTATTGAATACCAAATACTGAATACTGAATTCCAGAAGGCAGTAGGTCAGTTCACTATCATAGATCTGTTTGAGAATCTTTCGAGTTGTTGATGTCTTTGATTGACAGTTATTAAGAGTGCTCACTCCCGCTATCCATTTCTCTCTCTCTTTCTCTGTCTCCTTCTACTTTTGTCTCTGTCTCTGTTCAACTGCTCGTTGCCTGGGCAGCCAGTCTCATTACTGTTATGTCTGCTCTTTCTCCCGTTTTTCTTGTCGTAACTTGAGTGGCGCTGTGCGAGCAAAGCAATTTGGCGCTTTTGTTGTCGTTGCCAGGCGAAAGTACATTTTGGTTGCAGGCAACGCTTCAAAATGGCGCCCAATGATGTCTTTTTAGACCCTGTACTCACAAATTGCAAAGAGTTTAATTTGGTTGTCAATACAGAAATTTGCGTACAAGTCAATTGAAGGCGTCGTAGATTTAAGATGTAGACGATATATTTATTTTAGTGTAGATCGCAGAGACTATAAGAGTTAAGGACACCAAACTTCATTTATATTTTTCTGCATATCCTAAGCACATTAAGTGTATTTTTGATTCTTGCTTCAGAAGTGTTCGTAATGAGATATGCTTAATTTGTATTATTTATATTAGGTTTGAATGTATGCCCTGAGTATTGAATTTCCCGGTTTGGCGATTAAAAACATACCTGTTAAATAATGATTAGTAATCATAATCATTAGTTATTAGACTATTTGTGTTTAAAAGTCGAACTAATGATTAAATTACGATTATTTTCGATTTTGCCCAATTATTTAATGATTACTTATACAAAACATGAAAGATAATCTAAAATTATTACAATTACTCAAAAATAATCAATAATTTTGATTATTTCTGATTTTTTATGACTATTTAGTAAAAATCAAATAATTTAAATTTTCACAATCAAAGTAGCCAAAATATTCAGAAAAATTCTAAAATAATCCGAAGTAATCAGAAAGATTATTTTTGATTATTTTTGATTTTTTTTGATTATTTTTGAGTTTTTGGGAAAATTTTAAATTATTTCTGATTTTTGTAATCATTACATTATCACAAATTTTTCAACAGTGAATTATATAATCACTACGATTATTTCCAAAAATTAATAATTAATAATTGATTAATAATTCTAATCGAAATTTAACAGATATGATTAAAAAATATCTACAGGATCTCTCTCTGTCTACTGTTCTCGATTGTAGCTTGTTTTTGGGGCAGTGTTGCCAACGTCGAGGTAGTTGCTGCCGTCGCCATTTTGTTTCTTCTATTTGTGAATCTTATAAATGCAAATGCCACAGCAACGGGACGAGCTAGAGACTCAACTGCGGGTTTGTTTGTGAGGCTGATGTTGAAGCCATTAGCAAATAATTTCAGCGAAATTTTTATTCAGCATTGTTGTGTTCAAACAGACACACACACACACACACAAATACACACACATACACGGACACGGACAAATACCGTCAGGATAATTTCATTGAAATTTGAGTCGTCAAAAGGAGCAGCAACGAGGCAAAATGTACAAAAAGGACGCCGTGCAGATGCCTTGCGCTTTTCGTTGTTGTTTTTGTGCGCTACGGGCGCGCCATTATAACAACAAACAATGCAGACAGCACCAAGGGGCAGGGGGCAGTGGCAGTGGCTGAGGCAGAGGGGAAGGGCAGTATCAAGAGCAGCAACGATGTGTTTGTTGTTGCCCCCGCAGGACTTGAACGCTGCGGGTTTTTATAATTTAACTGCGGTCATTTGCTCATTTTATTTTTTGGGCGCACTCTCCATTACAGCCACGCCCATTTTTGTCGAGCTGGAATGCAATTATGTATGTAGTACTCAGACTTAATGTCCTGCGACATTTTTACAACATAATCTGCAATCTTTGCACTCTTAATCCGCTTCTTTTCCTCTTTTTGAGCAGGGGTCAATGCGACGCAGCCTCCGGCTTAAATGGCAAATGGTTTTCCTTTCTTTTTATTTTTTTTTGTATTTGCTAGGCGTGGCACAGGAAGTGCAGCCAGAAGCTGAAGATGCCATCTGCAAAATGATCAACGAGTACCTGTTCCATAAACACGCCGATAAAACAAAAGACCAAAAACAATAGATCGAAATATATACAGAAAGTGATGGAACGCAATCGAGGTGAATTTCTAAATAAACTTGTTTGTTTATTTACTAAACTCAAAGTTTTCTCATTTTTTTTTTTGTATAATTGTTTATGTTGTTTTTTGCAAAGTAGCAATAACAAAAAATTTGCCACTGTCGATTAAATTCAATAAACAATTGATGCTGGTGGGGAAGAGAAGCTTGGATACTGGGCAATCAGACGGCAATAGGCACGGGCTGGATGAGAAATTGTCTGCGGATCAGGTTCATTTTCAATGTCATTTGAGTGACTTTGACTTGAATCTTCGTTTTTTTTTAATTTTAATTGCTTAGGAGTTAAAGTAGGGATGTTAATCCAAGCTTTGAATCGATTTTAATATCAATCGGCAAATCGATAAAAAATTTACTGATGTTTTGATATATCTCCAGATATTAAGTATATTTCGAGTTGTAAAATCAAAATTCCCGAGTAATTTTGACTTGTAAAGTTGATAGATCGAAAAAGAGACCAAATTCAAATGTGATGAAATGTAACTTTGCCAAATCTAAACAGATTTTCAAGCAGAATGTCAATTTGATCAGGGGCTCTTTATTCACTCTGCATTTAAAATTAATTAATTTCGTTTAAATCAGCGGTGGGCACGCATGGGCTCCGGGAGCTAGCGGCTGCTCCCAAATTCAGATTTCGTGCCCACCGCTGGTTGCAATAATGCGACTTTCATGTAAAGGATACAGGGTGCTCTAAAGTCAAGCAATTTTGACTGCAGCGCTTTTAATTGTTTTTTCCTTAAATTTTATTTACCTACGCATATGTTTTAAGTATTTTCTACAAGTCTTGTGTGATTTTGTGCTTATCGCTTGCCTTTCGTCTGACATAACACAGTTTATCGGACTTGAGTTGACGTCATGCTAAGGTGAAAACCACAAAATATATGCTAAAAATTTGCATACAAGCTACTAAGATTACATAATACAATGGAGGGATATAGGCTCAGGACATTTGTTCAGCCAGCTCCTGTTGCTTTAGCTCATAATCCGCTCAAGTGTCGGCTGAGTCTGGCCCTTTTATACTGTCAGCCCTTGGGATAAATTAGAGCAACCTGCCTGCTGTCTGGCTGCCAGTCAACCGACTTGAGGATATCCTTCCCGGTGCGGGGTTTGTTTTCGTTGGATTTTACGCCTAATGCCCACTAATGACTACAAATATTTGTTCTTGTGGCCATTTTGGAGGATTTGCATTGTCTCCGTGTTGCTCTGAGTCATCAGCGATTGTCTAAATTTAAAAGCATTGCCAGAAATAGATGCAGAAGCAAAAGCATTAGACAGGTCTAAGGTCTGCACACAATCAATTGTCACATTCGACAGCATATTTTGAGCCATGTCTATGGCTATAGATAGCTCTGGCCGACTATTTTTATAAACCGAAGCATTATTTAAAATGATTTTCAGCACAAAAAAAAAAGCACATATCGAGGGATTGTGTCAGTTGACGTAAAGGCAAAATTTGGCACTAACTTTTGGATGCCTAACGTGCAGCACTTAAAAAAAGTGATTCAGTGGAAAAGAAAATGTTAAAGTTAAACTTTTTAGCTAACGATTTATTGATTTATAAAAGAGTTATATCTTTATTTATTTAGAGACAGTTTACTAACAAATTAAAATTATAAGAAAACAAAGAGCTTTAGAAACTAAGGCCTTAAGCTGAAGAGTTATATCGTAGTACATAACATTTTTTTGTTTTCGTATATTTTTCATTGTATAGTTTTTTTTTTAAAATATAGTATGTTGATGACCCACAGTTGAGTTTCTTCATAAGATTTTAACCTTTTGTAATAGATTAAAGCAATTGATACATTTTTTCCTAAAAATATTTAATTTAAAAAAAAATTCAAAAATATTTAGAACGAATTAAATGTAACTATAATTGACACACACTATTATATGATATTATATCAGCTAGATCTATGTGAAAAACATACTACAGTCGAACTTCCCTAACTCGAATCACCATTATCCACGAAAAAAGGTTCGAGTTAGGGAGACTTCGAGTTAGGGAAGTAGAATTGTATGAAATTTGCCAAGTATTGCCACTCGATTTTGTTCGAGTTAGAGAGACTTCGAGTTAGGGAAGTTCGAGTTAGGGAAGTTCGACTGTAATATATTTCAGTTACAGTAGGACAATACAGCTTATAGACTAAATTATGTTTATCAGATCGTTGTTGAAAAGATTTAACCCTAGCATACTTTTCAGGCAGAGATTGTCGATCAGTGTTGCACAATTCCTTGTTACTATAGAGAACATATAGATATCCATAAAGCGCATCTATATCCATAAAGCGCATCTATATGTAGGTATTACACGTCACGACACAAAACGACACGCAACCTCAGGCAACTGTCACATCAAAAGCGGGCACATTTACAACGCCCCGATAATTGGTGCTGGGAACTGGGGATTTTGGGGGCCGCCTCCGTTTACAATAATTCTCGTTAAAGCGGAAAACCAAACCGAACGGAGCAGAAAAGAACAGAAATAATAGAAAGCAAACAAATGAGCGAAAGTACGACGAAATGAACTTGTCATAATTATTTGACAGTCGGGATAAGTGTGACGATGTTGATGATGACGACACTGATGACGTTGATAATGATAATGATGTTGAAGAGACTGAATCCTGTTCATTCTGGGAAACAAAATGTGCGGCACTTTGGCCCAAAATTGATGTAAAACATTTTGTTGCATGCCCCCACACTGCCCACTTTTGACATAGAAGGGTAGAAGGGGTTTCCCCCGCCCCGCATGGGGAAGGGGTGTTCGGCACTTTGATTTTGCAGTGTCGCTGCGCGGGTTGACGGGGGTCAAGTGGGGGGCGCAGCCTGTGAAAACAAAACGATCTTCGAGGTTGTGCCTCATTTCCGGTTCAATCAAGTGGGGCAGGCAGCTCTCTCTCTCTCCATCTCGATCTCGATCGCTCTCTGGGTTTACTTAGGTGTGGCTGTTGTCAGTCAAAAAGGCGCAGACAAGCCAGCTGCTGTCGCTGCAACCCGTTTCTTTCCCCTCCTCCTTCAGCGGTGCTGTCTCCCTCAGCCTTCCAATTAAGCGGCTCGCAACTTTTCGAGACAAATTTGTCGGCAATCAGCGTGCGACCTTTGACTTGCCACGGATTCCATTGCTCGTTAGTCGTGACAGTTTTTCTTAAATGTTATTTTTTTTTTTTTTTAGATTTTTCCATTTTCTTTCATAGTTTTTTTTTCATAATTTTTACCACGAAATGGCCGCCTGTCTGTGCCCCTAACAACGCGTCGCACATAAAAAATATCATATTTCCGGCTGCACATTTTCCTTAGGCTTTTCGCTTGGGAAACAAATATAAAAAAAACTGCATCGAGAGTCGCACAATTGCAGCCAAAATGCCAACAACAAATCATTCACATTTTGCCCATTGATTGGCGATGCGGCAATACGAAATTCGATAGTTATACCCTCAGACGCAGTTACGCGGGTTTAAGAGCTCACCTGTTCCAACTCGGCTCCATCAACAGTTGGTTCCATTTTGGGCTGCTGATTGTAATGGGATATCCTCAACCTGAAACTCGTCAACGGCCTTGCGATTTTAGTAATTAAGTCTAACGGAAACAATCAACAATTTCTATTTCTATTTTTATATATTTATTTTATATACATGCATCCATATGTATAAGTTGGTTGTGGCAATCATTGAAAGAGTAGCACAGCCCAGAGTTAACATTAATGTGGCCAAGGTCTGTGCTGAAACCGATCCTCCGGGCGTTAGGGCTGCCTCATGTAACTGATAGCAACCATTGTGGTATTGGGTTGCCCCCTCCCCAAACCCTCCCCCCATTCTCCCTATTGCAGTTGGCACAGTTTGTGCTGCAGTTTATGTTCTAATTAAAAATTATATGAAGACTCTTTAAATTGAGCCGTTAAGCTCTGTCCATTCGCTTTTGTGTTGAATCAATTAAACTACAGGAAGTTTTACTTTGCTCTGTTGATATTAAATAAAAATTAATTTAGAATACCATCTGAGGAACTGACCAGGTAGATGAGTTTCACATTGGTTTATTGATGCGATTTATATTTTTATGTCTTTTTACAATATATGAATTAATTTGAAATGTATTTTAAGCCATTTAGTACCATTTAAAAATAAATTTACATTATATAAAAAATTTAGTTTAATTTAATAAATTTTAACTTTAATCAAATCTCTTAACAAATATTTTGAAATTTGATCGGTTTTTTGGTTGGATTTTTAGAAAATCTGCCTCTATAAACCTTATAAATTAGGTTTTCTTTCTTTAGCAATTTCTACCTAGTTGCAATTTTGGGCACAACTTTCCCAGAAATTTCCCAAATTGACAAACTTTAACAACTTACAGATGATTAGCCAAAGGGTTAATTTGGAAGGGTTTGAAGACATTTCCGAGGGTTGTTTCCGAAACCAACTAACATTTTTAATTAGCTAACAAAGCATCCAATTTCTTGCCATAATTCTTGACATTTTTTTTTGAGCCCAAAAAGCAGTCGAAAGTGGAAAATAAGTGAACCTTGACCGGGACATCTTGAGAATAGGTCAACATTGTTGTTTAATTAGAGGACAATAGCTGTCAATAGCTTGTCGAGTGCTTGATCAGGAGATCGCGGAGTCAAAGGTTCGCTGCTAATTGCAGAGACGCGACACTGAGTGACTAAGGGGGGTTGTATGTGAATCTAGGGAAGATTTCAATCTAGCGCCAGCTGTGTATAAAAAAATCATACATATCTCACTCGATCTTAATGAGTACTTAAAGCGACACGAGTGGTGCTACCCCCGCGAGTGGTGAGAGCCCAGGGGGATGGATGTGGCAGCCAGGCACTTGAGGCAGCTGTTGGTACTTGGACTTGTTTAATTTAAGCCCAGGGGTGCCATCTATAAAAACCTCAACATTAATAAGTGTTAATAATTGTGTGTGTGTTGGGCTGGGTTGGTTTTGAGCCTGTTTTTGAGCTGTCACGCCCAACCGCCCATTGTTGGGCTACAATTTCACTTCACTTTCGCGAAAGTCAGTTGAGGGCCAAGTTGGCAAGTTGGCAAGTTGGAAAGGCCGACCAGACGAGCGTAACGTGGTTAGGGTCTAATATTACCACACAGCATCCGCATCAGTCACACAACCCCCACCCAGGGGGGTGAGGGGGGTGTCTCAATGATTTGTTGTTGTAGCTGCGCAAGTTTACAAATTCAATTTGTCAGCGATGCCAGGAACCAGCCCCCGTCGAGGGGTTGTTCATTTTTTTAATCTTTTTACTCTCTCCTTTTTATTCTCAAATTAAATTTCATAGGCCTGGCAACGCCAACAACAATAAAAACATATGCTGCATACTTGCGGGCGTATTGTCGTGTCGGGGGGATGCATTTGATTAGAGCTCGCCCAGGCGTGACTATTTAATTTGTTGTTTTTGTGGATGTTTTTGTTGTTGATGTTGTTGTTGTTGTTGATGTTGTTGTTGATGTTGTTGTTGATGTTGCACGCTTGACACGCGCAAGTCGAGAGCGCATAATTAAATTAATTAGAGAGTCGTTCCCACAGGTAAAACAAGTCACTCGATGATAATGCCACAGATATTTATATATAAGCCAATCAAATACCCTGTAAAAGAAATCATGGATGCCGATATGGCAGCTTCAACACATCTCTATGACTCCACATTTCCAGGGAACCAGTCGCTGGTAATAAAATTATATTTTTTTTAGACTAAATAGTAGTTGCAGTTGGGAGAGTTTTGTTAGGAGATCTATTCCATAACAGTTTTACATTCCCCCAAACTAGAAATTATCATCTTCAAAAATAAGGCAGCTGGTAGAAAAAATGTGAAAAAAATATAATTTTTTAAAATTTTACTATCTACAATTTAATTTCAGCTTGAATATGAAACTCTTTGAATCTTTGAATATAACTATCACTAAAATTTGGGAGGTTTGCAGCCGTGTTTGTTTGTAATACTCCCTTCGACCGTTTATTACAGGGTATATCAACCTGCTTGGGTAGTGTTGCGCCCCTTCCATCTTTTACATTATCAACAATTGTGCTCATCGTATTTGATGCTTACGCCAAGTGACAGCTGACACACTTCGCTGCCGGCTCAGGCTCAGACTCAACGTGGGTGGCAGGTTGTCCGGGCAATGCTTGCGGGTGGCGTGCCGTCTTCCTGTCCCTGTCCCTGTCCGTGTCCGTGCCGGTGTTCATGTTGTTGTTGCTGTACGGGACTTAATAGCCGGCTTTTTAATGAAAATTCCTGGCCAATGTTTTTTTTTCTGAGGTCACCATGGCAATGCAAGAGCAGCAACTGCCATTCACACCGCCCTCTCCCTTTTCCCTTTTGCGAGTCGGCAATTGCAGGGCCGTTGGCGCGTGCCTCAAACACAAACACGGGTTCCGCATAATTTTCAGCGGAATGAAAGCATAAACGAGGCGTTCCGAGGCTACCCCGGGTGGTCAACCAGCGACAGAATAACTGAAAGACTCCCAGACTTTAGTAATCCCCCCGACAAGTGTAGTAGCATAGAACCCGCGTTGATAGAGCGCAAATGCAATTTCTGGCTTGGTTTATTTTCGGTTCACTCCTCGTCCATAAGTCCAACTCATTGTTTCAGTTTCTCAGTTTTTTTTTTATTTGTTTCGTTTTCTTCATTTTACATTTTTGATTCATAAAAACTTTATTTAATGGTGCCCAGTTCAAGAGCCACACAGTAGTGGGTTCAGCATTTTATTTTTATGGCACATTAGGTTATTCGACTTTTTACGCTTTGTAATCATAAAAGAAAAAGGCGTTTTTATTTACTTAAATGTAACTAAGACGCAGTTGGAGATTTTTTTTTATTATTATTCTATGATAGGGTTGCCAAATGTCTTTATGAAATGTATTTGAATTAATGTTGATTTATAATACTGGTCAATTTAATCAATATTTATTACGTTTTTAATGACAAAAAGAAGCCAAAAATAGTAAAATTTAAAAATTAACCCTTTGATCATGCCTGTTAAGTAGCGAATCATAGTCATTAGTAATTAAATTAGTAATTAATTAAGTCGAACTAATAATTAAATTACGACCATTTTCGGTTTTGCCCATTTATTTAATGATTACAATTACAAAAAATCAGAAATAATCTAAAATTATTACAATTATTCAAATATAGTCAGAAATAATAAAAAATAATCATAAATATTCCAACTACCTAAAAAGATTATTTTTGATTATTTTTGATTATTTTTGATCATTTCTGATTATTTTTAAATAATTGTAATAATTTTAGATTATTTCTGATTTTTTGAAATCGTAATCATTAAAAAATCACAAACTTTTCAACAGTGAACTATATAGTCACTACGATTATTTTCAAAAATAATTGAATTGATTAGTAATTCTAATCGAAATTTAACAGGAATGCCTTAAATATTTTTATTTTACTGATATTATCTTTTATATAAAATAAACCATATCTAGTCTGAAAAATTTTATAATTTAAATTTTATAAATATATTAAATATAATTATATTATAATTTTTTTCCAGTCTTTACCTAATTTTGCCATTCTATGAGTTGAAGTAGATAAATCACAAAAGATTTGAAGTCAACGGCTATGAGTGTAATGAATGAACTGAGTATTTTCGCTTGTCTGGCATTCTTAAACTAATGTATAGTAATTTATGCAGCATTTAAGTATGTCTAAGATCCAAGTCTGTACATTGTGCAGACATCTTGAATACTTGAGCTTCTTTTGCTCGTGCCTCTACATATTTTAAAATATTTTGTGGTCAGTGCAATTTGTATTTGCAAAGCGCCTGGCTCAGCGGTTTATAGTTCTGGAAATTAGCATAGAAAACATTATCGCGTCTGTGAGTGCGAGTGCGAGTGCGAGTGCTTCAATTGTTTTGTGGCTCGTGTGGCGATGGGTATCAGCTTAAAATGCCTTTTAGACAACGAGTCAAACCTTTGGCATGCGCTGACATCGGCATTTCAATTTGTAGAATTGTAGAAACATCCGATTGCGAGTATCAGCTAAATAAGACTTGACCCAATTGTAGGCCAAGCTCTGTGGCATGACGCATCCGTGAGGTTTTCTGTTGTTCTTTCGATTTTTCGCTGTTGTTTTTCTTGTATTTTGCGAGTGTTGCGCTTACAAGACAAGCAACAAGCGACAACAAATGACAACAAACAACAATGACAACAACAACATCAATTGGTTGTTGTCTGGAAGAGCCAAGACCTTATCTAGATGCTGATTTTCAGGCAACTTCAGATCAAGTTGTAAAAATGTGCGCGATTATCGTTGAACACGCATGCAACTACTATCCCAAAGAGTGTGTAAGAATGAGACAGCAAGGCAGCCAGATAGAGGGAGAGAGCTGAGTGTGGGCAGCTCAGGTGTTGAACCTGGGGGCAGCAGCAAAAAAATGGCGCCCGAGCATGGATAACAACTATTTGCCAGTTTTTCTGCACCTCTTTCAGCATATTGAATTAATACACAGCACTGGGGAGGTCCAGTCCGATCAAAACTGAACGTAAATCTTAAACACTTTGTGCTGCACTCCGTTGCCCGCTCTTGTAGAGCTCACGATCAGCACGTTCACGGAGGACGACCGACACGTCCCGACTCCTCTCAGCTCCCTCTCCAAATAAATGCGCGAAACTCAGCAACAACATGCAACAACAGGCAACGGGGCAACGGGGCAATGGGGGCAACAAGGCAACCGGGTCCAGCTTCAACAAAAATATCTGCAAATGCAGCAAATTGTGCGCAGATTTGTTTACAGACAGTCGAGCACTTGGAATGGCAACAAAAACAGAACAGAAACAGAACGACAGCCAGGAACAGGGCTTTAGCAGAGGGTGGAGGAGCAGGAGGAGGCGGAGGATTGCATGATGGGCAGACAGTAGAAAGATCGCGCTTTGGACCGGCTGCTGATCGCGCGTAGATATAATTGACGACATGTTGTCTCACGATCGTGCTAAAGCGATTAAAGGCGTATTTAATGCCTTCCTCCCCCCTTTTCCCCACTTACGAACTCTCGCAATCAGCTGCATTTCAGCTGCCTCAGCAAATTGACCACCATGGGTCATCAATGGGTTAAGACTCGGCTTCACTCGCTCTGTCTCTCTCTCTTTCTCTCTCTCTTTCGCTCTTTGCCGAAAGTGTGTCATCCACTTCCGCTAAACAAATTGCGGAATTGCTTGCACAATTTCACATGTAAATCGCATTTGTTAATTGCAACTGGCCAAGGCAATTGTGTAAATTCTCAAATTTATTTTCGCCAAAAACTAAAACGAAACGAAATAATGTGTTGAAGAAAAAGTTACTATAGATGATTTTCTTTTATTCATAAAATTATACAAGCCAGTTTCCATTTGTGTACAATGTAGACATCAAAAATTGTTTTCAATATTTTTGCATTGAAAAAAATTTGTAAAATGAAAAACAGAAACATTCATGACATGAATGGAAATTTCTAAATTGCACTATAAATTAGTGGCTGATTTCATATTTTAATGAATGATGAACAGGATTAATTAATTCATATATGTATGTATTAATTAACCTGCCCAAAATCGATTTTCCCGAGATTCATTTAAAAAATACAGATCTTTTCCAGTTTTCACTTTTGGCAACCCAACGTTGAGCTAGTGAATTTATATCCCCAATCAAAATAAAAACAAAAATACTTATAGATACATATATAGTTAGTTAAAAAATGGATTCTTAAATTGATATTAATATTTTTCTTTAAAATGTTTGAATTTGTTCTGACAGAATAACCAGCTAATTTAGTCCAAATATATTATTCACTTATAAATTCCCAGAAATGCAATCAGAATTGTGATTAGGACATTGATATCCTTAATTAAAAATAGTTTATATAGACATATGTACGCTCGTCTGTGTATGTAGTTGTGAGTGCGAGTGTAAGTGCGTGTGTGTGTACTGTGTACTGATTGAATTACTCGGACTCGGACTCTTATGAGCAATATACAATATGTAGACCCCTCTGTGTGCCCCTGAATGTGTCGCCTTTTGTTTTGGCAGGTGGCGACTGGCGTCTGAGAGTGCAGCAGCTATGGGGTTTATTAGTTGGAATTCCAGTGCATATGAATCGATGTTTTATTTATTGTCTACACATATTTATATATCTCGAATTGTTGTTATTGCCTTTTGAGCCTGCTTTGTTTATGTGTAATTTTATATGATCGATAAGTCAGAGCAAAGAACTGAAAGTTTACTTAGACGTTTTCACAAAATTAAGCTGAAAATAAATAAAATGCTTTACACAATGGTTATGACTATGAACATTAAGGTGCTACTTGTATTGGAGTTGTTTTCAGCAGAGTGTGTAATACTTATTAGGTGCGCAACTAAGTTCCCGCTGTTTGTCAATAGACGCTGCCAGCAGTGTGTGCTAGTCGATTCTAACATAACGTAAACGTTATTTACCAAGCTTAGACATATGGTAAACAAACTGCTTTGACACATTAGTGATTTTGTTTTTGTATCATATACTTTTCGTTTTGTGAAAATGTCTGATTTTGTGCCGAATAATCGTCATTTGCGGGAAGTGTTAATTTTCCTCTTTCATTCGAAAAAATTTTTTTTTATGAACTGCTAAAACCAAGCGAAACCATCACTGGGGATCGGTATCGACTTCAATTAATGCAATTGAGCCGAGCACTGCGCGAGAAGCGGTCGCAATACGCGGAGAGGCATGAAAAAGTGATTCTGATTTGGCCTCACGTTGCCAAATCCGTTAAAACCTACCTTGAAACGCTGAAATGGGAAATCTTAACCCACCCGCCATATTCTCCAGATATTGCGCCGTCCGATTATCACCTGTTCCGATCGATGGCACATGGACTAGCTAACCAGCAGTTCCATACATATGAAGACATCCAAAAATGGCTTGATTCGTGGATAGCCTCTAAGGATGGACAGTTTTACCGCGACGGTTTACGAGATCTGCCAGAAAGATGGGCAAAAGTAGTAGCCAGCGATGGGCAATACATTCAATGATTCAAATGTAACCATTTTTTCAGAATAAAGTTGTATTTTCATCAAAAAAACAGCGAGAACTTAGTTGCGCACCTAATATATGTAAACAATAGAAGGTCCAATCAAAAGGGAGTTAATTTAATTTATTGGAAAAGCTCGTATAATATTTCAACACCTGGAAGGTTGTTTTTTGTAACATATTTAAATGTGTAATGTAAGCATAGATACTTAATTAAATAATTTTATTTTGGGGTAAGGGCCAAAGTTTTAATTGCTTAGTTTAATTGAGATATGATTGTGTAAGTAATTAGAACATTCAGTTTCAGTTAGAAATATAAACTTTATAGATTTTAAATATTGCAAGGGCTTTTCTAAAAATCCTTTTTTAAAATAAAAGTATCTCTTGTTAACGATAAATAGAATTCGTAAAATTGATAATGCATAAAATAGGAAAAATCTCAAAAACTCTTAAATTAAACATACATTTTTATAGTTTTTTTCTTTGCATATTTTATATTCATTTTAAGCAATTCAGTTACTATTCGTTGATTGATTCGGCACCGTTCGAAACACCATAAAAAGTTATTTGAATCACGTGTCTGATTGCCCACAAAATTAGCAAATTTCAACAATTTGTAACATGTAATTTTCAGATAGAATACCAAAACACCCGCATACAAATTTTTTGAATTAATTTATTAAGATTAAACGGGCAATTTAGATGCATTTGTGGTCTATAAATTAGATAGATTTTGTTATACAACTCGATCTTTTTTTACAGCTTTGCTAAACATCTTGTTTATATTTTGAAGGGGAAAGTGAGATAAATGATGATTAAATGTTATCAACCGATAGATAAGATGCATAGACATCCGGGTTTTCTCAGTTTAAACTTGAAGCGTTTTGAATTTCAAAATTATATTGGAGACATTGGAAATTTGCTCTAATTAAAATGCGGCTGATTAAAGATTTATTTTATAAATGTATTAATTGATTTACGCACATTAAAGCACATTTTTGATTGACATTCGCCTTTGTTTTTGCCTGAAACGAAGTTGAGAGAAAACCTACCCTGCCCTGTCCGAAAGGGGCGGAGCCAAGACGCAGCATTGCGAGTGAGTTGGAGTGAGCGAAATGAATAGGGCGCTAACAGCAGCATGCTGCACCGCTCGCACACACACGGGCCACACACTCAAAAACCCGTTTCGAGCAGCGCCGCGGCGTCGCAGCGCTCATCCAATGCCGAGATTTTCACTCAGAATACGAATACGAATACGTATACGAATACAACCAAATTCAGTTCACTCGAATGCCACCCGAGATACATAATTCAGTCCACTCGAGCTACTCAAAGCGGCCGCTTCGACAAACGGAGCTCGTTTAAAATAAAACAACTTTAAGATTTCTTTTATTTTGTATTTCTTACAATACGAGTGTAGTGCGGTGTGTGTGTTTGGTGTAATACTATGTTAATCAAATGACAACGCATTAAATTTCAAAACATCTTCAGACTAAGCAGAAATCAAGTGATATTACATATTTAGATAAATCCTGCTCGCAAAATGGTCACCCTAATGCCATATAATTATGCAGCGCCGCGTTGCGGATTAATTGATAAAATGATCGAGCCAAAGGTAATAAAAAAATAAACAATAACAAAAGCCAAGCGAATGCATTTTAGTTTAAACGAAGCTTTAAAAGTGATGCGGTTTATTGTTAAGTTTCTCAGAAGACTGCACATTTCGTAGACTCTACAAATCTTTAACAGTTTGTCACTCTTCGCTGTGGCTTTTGCCGTCGGTTAACATTGTTGTTGTTGTTGCTGTTGTTGTTGTTGTGGCTTTGTTGTGTGGCTTCATCACATTAGCAGACAACAGCTTGTCAATGTCTTTGAGTAGTTGAAAAGAAGATTACTTTGATTTAACACCCAACTTATTCCGACAATTGATGAGCTGATTTCTAATCGATTAAAATACGGTGAATACCAGCAGTTAAAAGTGCTAGTATTTAATATTCAGATTTATCTTAGTCAATATTATCACATTATAGCTCGACAAAATGTATTTTTGCAGAAATTATTGAAATATTGAATTAAATTAGATATGCCATAAATTAATCAATTAAAGGTCATGAATATTGGTTTGATCTAACAAATATAGAAATTATTAATCAAAAATGTTGCAACAAAACACAATTGGTCTTTAAAAAATCAATTTACATTTCGTGGGACAAATTAATTATTGATTTAATAAAATGCTAATTTATTTCAAACGAGGCTTCGTTCGTGTATTATTTTGAGCTCGCAAAATATTATAATCATCTTTTTAAACTGATCCTACTTTTCAAAGTTTTTTTTTAACATTTCGAAAGTTCAATTTTATTAATTATACATATAAATCTTATCTTTTAAAGATAATGTCTTTGTGCTAACAAAAATTGTATCTTTATCTGTTTTATTTAACTTAACTTCGCCATAATCAATTTGATGATGATATTGAGATATTTATTCTATAATATTTACTTATTTAAGATATATATTTTACATTATCCAATATATTTGAAATTTAACATTCTAAGCCTTAGCAACACCTTGCTGATTATACACAGAAATAGTTTCATAGTTTACCTTAAGGGGAAAGTTTTCTTAAGTGTGCGGAGAGTCGTTCAAAGTGCAACTTGTGGCATTTAATGGTGCCACAGGCAAAAGAACAAAAGAGAAGTTTTATGGATCTCGGCACTTGGTTAAAACAAAGTCGAGAGTCAAGAGACGAGAGAGAATTTTGTTAAACCGTCACGAACTTGGGAACGAAGGTAAAACACATGCGGCAATTGGTTTTAAGGCGAAATATTAATAGAGCATAAATTACAGGGCATTTGGGGACGTTGAGTTGGGCAGTCCCTTTTTGGATGGACTGCACCGGACTGGGGTCAGTTTTATGACAATTTAAGGAGCTGTGGCCCACAAAAGGCCCTGGCCAAGTTTTGACTGGCGGCATTAATCACATTTTAATTAAGTTTAAGCCGTAATCGTAAAAATTAACACGCCATAATTCAACTGCGACAATGCGCTGCATGTAATTTATGTGCCACTTGGCTAAAAGGCAAGAAAGAAAGAAAGAGTCTGTCTCCTGTCCCTGCCCCCTGCCCCCTGCCCCCCCTCTCCTGTGTTGCACAGCCACTGAGCAAGCAGTCAAAATATTGATTATGGCTGCAGCGATTGACACTTGGCGATTGCCGATTGTCCCACGTAATTAACGTGCCAAAGTGTTAAGGCGCATAGGTTGTGGCTCCTAACCATGCCCCCACCTCCTCCTTCCTCAATCTCTACAACACAACCCCACCCAAAATAAGCAAAGAGAATACAAAAAAAAAAAACAAACGAAAGACAACAAACAAATGACAACAACGACGCGAGGGAGCTACAAATTTTTGTTGTTTATTTCGATGCTTATCGATATGCAGGGGCTTAGGGTCCAGTCCAGAGGTTCGGTTCGGTTCAGACTGTAGTTGAGGTCCAAGTTAATAAAAAATTTGTCGCCGTCTTCGACTTGTCTTTTGTTGTGCGCCTGTGTGTGTGTGGCGTGTGTGTGTCTGTTTTAATCTTCTTCTAAAGCAGCCAAGAGAGACAAAAGATTACGATCACAGGAATTTCGTTAAAGATGCTCAAAACAGGTCTTTATATGGTATATATCTCTCTCATGATGAGCAGGCCCAGCATCTACAGCATCTCCTCCTACCCCCACTCCTTCCCCCCCTTGTCTGTGTTCATGTTTACGTTGTCAACTTGTGCCATAAATTAGTTTAGTAAAAGGTTGCGTTGCATTGCGTTTTGCATTCGTGTATCAGATTCAGTTGCAACCCCAGCGTCAAGCTCCGTGCAACACGCAAAGCGCAGCTTCAGTCCTCATCCCCCCCCATCCCTTCCTCCTATCCTCCCTCCCTTCCTCCTCAGCAACAACAAACTGCAGCTGTTGCCACAGCGTCGCGTCATTAAACGCTACCGTTGAAAGTTCGCTGAAAACAAATTTGCCAAAAAAAATGAAATAAAAGAAATGTAAATTCGCAAACATATTCAACAAAAATTATGATGTGCGTGTGCGTGTTGTGTGGCCAACAGAGCTGGCCAACTCTGAGGCTGCTCCCCAAATGCGGCTCACGAATGTCATGTCAACGTCAGGTATATAAATTCCAGCAGCTTTGCCTGCTGTAGGTTACCAATCACAGCGATCTTCCACCGCTTCCTCTTCTTCCTCAACTGGCTTCCGTTGCACTCCCATAGGGACTTTCTTAGCTTTCACGGGTTAAACGTTAAAATCTTTATAAAAATACGTGAGCATCTAATCTTAACTTTGTTTAATTTTTTCTTAATAATTTCAAAGTATTACTTTCATTCATTGTCTTCTATTAATTAATATCAAAAACTAAATTATAAAGTACAATTAAATACTATACGTATCTTAGAAGTAAAAAAAACTAAGAATTCAAGACAAAGAAGCTGATTTTTAAAAATTGGAAGAGATTCAAAGTTATAGAGATTGACTTAAGAGTTGTTTTAAGCATTTTAATTATACTTAACTAAATGCAGAAAGAAATAAAGTCAAGAGCAACTAATTCTACAGAAATGTTCTATAATCTCACTTATAAGAAATTAATAAACTTATCTTAAGGTTAATACCTTCAAATAAAGCAATTTTAGAAGAAATACTTAGAGAATCACTTTATCCTTTCATTTATACTCTTCTATAGCTGTTATAAACATTATCTTCACTCCTTAGCTTTAGCTTTTCTTTAATTTCTGTATAATTTTTTTGTTAACTTGGATTATGTCCATTTCAATAATCATCTCGGGAGCATTATCAACCAATAGACCACTCCGATCTTGGCCCCGTCTCAATTAGCTGAGCTCCTCTTTCAACAGCTTAGCTTGACTTCACTCTGATTCTATCGTCAAGTTCGCTGTGAGTCTTTTCTCCTGCTCGGATCCAACCTCGATTTGGGGCCACCTGCTGTGCACACAGCCCTCTGAGGCGCTGAGCCAGCGTCAATTTGTCGTACCTTCCTCCCTGCTCCGCTGTATGGGTTATGGCGCCGTTATCTAGACCGTCAACCCATCAACCCAGTCAAAGTTTTTCCCACGCACATTGAAACCGCTGTCGCAGCGTTTGCCAAATGCAAATTATGTAAAATGTGCTGTTTTCATTTTGTTTTTATTTTTATAATTTCGGTTGCATTGCGTCGCATAAAACCCCAAAATGTATTTCAGACGGTCGTACCGAATCGGAAGGGGGAAGGGAAAGAGGGGTGCAGAAAATTGTCAACCTCAGCGGAACTTAGAAAAAGAGACAGAAAACTCGCTGAGGTGTTTGGAACGACGCGTCGCGACGCCAAATTGCGGCATTGTTTATAAACAAACTTATTTGCTTTCAACATATACTGGGTGCCACAGAAATCTCTTTCACTTGAATTTGACGTACATTTGTATGAAATTTACGTCATTTTTCAGGTGAAAGAGATTTCTGTGGCACCCCAGATATACATTTATGTAATGCACACGTGTATTTTATATACCCTATATCTGTTTTTAAATAAAAATATATAAAGACCAAAGAAAATTCTATATGTAAAAATATAAAATTTATCAATGTATCTTTAAGCCAATCACTTTTACTCCTTTTTTTTCCAAATGATTAAAAATATTATTTTCTCTCTTCTCTTCTAAACTTTGTATGTAATTATTTAAAATTATTGTTTAAATTATCATTTAAATATTTAAAAATTTCTCTTTTAAAATTTATTCATGTATCTTTAAACTGATATTTACTACATATTTTTTTTAAATTATTAAAAAATATTCTTTTCTCTCTCGCTGCAGGTTAAACGTCCCAAAACAGAGCATACGGATACACATGAACGCAATCGGTAAGCAGCCCCTATATCATATTATTATAACTAGTGCATAGATCAAAGATATGTCGCACTGCTCTTCAATTCTTCACACTTTCCACTGCAACAAGTGGCCCTGAATTGTGACAAATATTTTTCTTCTTATTTTTATTTTTAATTTTGCATGTGTTTTTGAGGCCCAACACATGCCCCTATTGAGAATCGGTATTGGTAAGGAATTCATGGAATTCGTTCTGACAAATACTTATAAGAAGAAGCGTAAAGTGTGTGAGAGCACTTAACACTTGCCACAGAACGTTGCATGCCTCAATAGTGGGCGAGTGCCATGCCCAGACTACTTAAAGAGGCTTAATACGGCTTAACAGACGGGTCTTTAAGAGGGAGAGAGAGAGAGAGAGGGAGAGAGTTCCTTATTAAATGTTGCTACTTTTGTTCCCCATTCTCACATTTTTGTACATCTTTTGGTTTTTAATCCTTAAATGCACTCGTTTAATAATATTTTGAACTAATGTTACCATTGGCTGACATCATTTCAAAACAAACCCCAAATTGAATGCAATGAAATAAAAATAATATTATATGATTTGTCTGAGGCGCACGCGTCGTTTTTCACACACTTCTTGCCTCTCTACTCAATCTTTCTGGGTTCATTTCTTTCCCCTTCTGCCCACGGTTGACATGAGAAATGTCCCCAGACTGTGGGTGTCAAATTCCTGAGGAAATTGGGCACTTCATTTACCTTTCCCGTTTATTTCGATGTCAGAAAGATGACAATAAATTATGAAAAATTACTATAGTTTGGTTGGGGAGTAATAAAAATTAAATGTAAGACAAAAATACGGATAAACTCTTTCCCACAGAAAGAGGGGAGCAGAAATTAAATAAGTATAGTAAAGATTATGGAATTTAAATTACAGAAATTTAAATCCCTTACCGCCTGTGATCTGTGCAAAATTATTTAAACTATCTAAATTTTTCCTGTGATGAATTAAATTTAAATATTTTGTTTTTCACTGCTTTTTCGAAGCATGAAATAACGAATACAAATTACTGACACATAAATGTAAATGTCTCCCCTCTCTTTTCTTTTTTAAATTCTCTCCTTCTCTCTCTGTCAACTGGTAAATACATATATTTAAAACAACTTCATTTAATTGCCAAGGCAAAGGATTGAATTACCAAAGAGCATGAGTTTCAAGATTTTCTTAATTTAATTGTTTTGATTTTTCGTTTGGTGATTTATTTGATTTCTTATTGAATTTTAATTTTTATTGAGCCCCACAAAATTAGTCTACTTAATTTGTTTGGCAATTGTTGCTAGTTAAAAATGGACAAACAACAGCAACAGCAACACTAACAATAACAACAACGATACTTGTTGCCTCTTAAGAAAAGGAAACATTTGCTGAACACATGTCTAGCCTGTGCGGGACTTTGAAGGGGAAGGGGAACGGAAAAGGGAATCGGGAATCGGGAACGAGCCCCTCAAGTGGTTTTTAAAAAGGAATTTCAAACGTTTTCCTTTGCCTTTTTTTTTATTTTTTATATGCGCGCCCAAAGAGCGTAGAAAAATATTTATAACACTTGACAAGATTTTAGAGACTGCGACTGCGACTGCGACACACTTGACTTTTGGTTCCAAAAGACTTTGACGACGATGACGATGTCGATGTCGACGTGCCGTTAATTTTATGGCTGTTTAAAGATTATTGGAAATTATTTTATGAGTCTGCTTAACGAGCAAAACGTTTTTGTTTCTCCCCCTCCCTCTCCAGCTCGATTCTCTCTCTTTTTTGTTTCCTTTGTTTTTCGTCTTAAGGGCTAGGATATTCCGTGGATTATGCTTATTAACAAGCTCAGTTTTGGTCTATTGAAGTCCATGCGGCTTAGATGTAAAGGAAATACGGCCTTTAGAAGAAAGCTTCTAGAATTCTTTGGCTGACCAGTCACAAGTTGTGAATTTGCTCAAAGTATTACTTAAAAAGTGTATGCCTTTAGTAAGTAATACTAATAGCAGAGTTGTGCCTATAAGCAATTTCATTACTAGTTATTTAATTAGCATTGAAAAAACAAGTGTTAATGAATTTTCATTAGCTAGTGAAAATTTGAATGAAATGAAATGACAAATTCATTAAAATAGTAGTTAATTAGGAACAACTCTGACTAATAGTCAGCTCACTTCTTTTTGATTTGATTGGTGTTATTACAAGTTTTTCATTATTCATGCAACAAAAGTTGGATAAATAAAAATATTACTTAAAAAATCGGAAATTTAATAGGCACTGTTAATCTAATATTTATTTTTTTAAGTTTTAAAGGCATACGAATAGTTAAATTAATTAAATAGCTGAATAAAAATAATGTTATTTAAAAAATAGCTAAATAATTAAAGTAAAGGTAAATTATTTTAAATATGAAATAATTTTTGCCAACACTTCAAGTATACGTCAAATAAATAAATAAATGAGTTTATAAAAGTATATTAGTAATGTCAATTCAATGAAATAATAAATACAAAATTAAATAAATAAACAAACATTAAAGGTATACAAATAATTCAATTAATTAAATAGCTGAATAAAAATAATGTTATATAATATATAGAAATTACCCCAAGAAAAATAACTAAATAATTTTAGTTATAATTTATTTGAAATATGAAATAATTTTTGCCAACACTTCAAGTTCATGTCAAATAAATAAATAAATGAGCATATAACAATTAACAAGTAATGTCAATTCCATGAACTAATAAATAAAATATTAAATAAATAAACAAGCATTTAAAAATAACTTTACAGGGCATCAGCTAGTCTAATTTCGTTGAATTGTGGAATCAAAACACGCTCACCTTTCTATCTCTCTCTCTCTCTCTGGTTTTTACAGTCTCTGCCAAAGCCAACAGCAGCAACAACAGCAGCAACAACAGCAACAACAGCAGCAACAACAGCAGCAACAGCAGCAGCAGCAACAGCAACAACAGCAACAACAGCAACAGGCACATTCAGGCGCCGTGTTGGCCACCAGCAATGGGCCCAGCAGTGCCGGCGCCAGCGTTGGCGTTGGCATTGGCGTGGGCGGCGTGGGTGTGGGCGTGGCCGGGCAATGCAGCCCGTTGGGTTTGCCACCGCAGATACAACCGTTGCAGCCAACAATTGGCTCGCTAAGTGGACACTATGCGAGCAGCAACAGCAACAACAATAACAACAACAACAACAGTAACAACAATAACAACAACAACAATCCAAATCCTAGTAGCTGCAGCTTGGCCGCAGCTGCCTCCAGTTTTGCACAATCGTCGGGCAGCAGCTTCTCCACATATCAACAGCAGCAGTCCAGCGACGAGGTGGGCGTGGTCGGTGGCGGTGTTGTTGTTGGTCATCCGTCGGCAATGTCGCACTGGACGCACGACAGCAGCAGCAGCGGCATTGCGACAGCGGCGGTCAAGTCCGAGTCGCGCAGTCCCGGCCAACAGGTGCACGCAGGTACAACGCAGCTGGATAACGGTAGTGTGCCCAGTGCTGCCAGCGTCAATTTGTACGGCTGCGCCGACGCGGGCAGCGCCGTCGCCAGCTCGGCGGTGGCAGCGGCGGCGGCAGCGGCGTCCGTGTACGACAGCAGCAAGCACGATTACTACTACTACAACAGCATGCAGCAGTACACGCCCCCGCCCTTCTACTCCGGCTATGGGACGCCCTATGCGGCGGCCAGCTCGGCGGCGGCAGCGGCGCGCGGCGCCAAAATGGAGCCGACGTCGGCGGCGGCGGCAGCAGCGGCCGCGTATCTGACGCCGACGTATGCCGCCAGCGGGGGCAACAACAACTCGCAGCTGTACAGCAATCCGTATGCGGGCTACAACAATTTCGCCCAGCAGGATTACGGCGGATACTACAACGAGCAGTACGGCAACTATTACAATCCGGCCAACTATTCGCCGTATGCGGTGAGCTCGCCCAGCTCGAGTGCCAGCCATGGGTTCCATGTGGCGACCGCCTCCTCCAATCTGTCGGAGAGTCCCACGGACACGCACTCCACGACGCCGGTGCATCCGGCGACGCACTCGCCGCACTCCCCGCTCCCGATCTCAATGTCACCATCGCAAGCAGCAGTGAATGTCGTCACGGCGGCCACGGCGTCCGCCACACTCAACTCGAGCGGCGGCAGCAGCGTCGGCACCGCCGGCTCCGCCTCGGCGACCAAGGCGGGCACACCCACCGGGAAGACGGGGCGGGCGCGCGGTCGACGCCACCAGCAGCCGAGTCCGACGCGCAGCACGGCGTCGGATACGGGCAACAGCGAGGCGGTGAAGCCGCCGGAGCGTGTGTTCATCTGGGACCTGGACGAGACGCTGATCATCTTCCACACGCTGCTGTCGGGCAGCTACGCCAACCGGTACACCAAAGATCACAGCACGCTGATGACCATCGCCTTCCGCATGGAGGAGATGGTCTTCAACATGGCCGACACGCACTTCTTCTTCAACGAGATCGAGGAGTGCGACCAGGTCCACATCGACGACGTCAGCTCCGACGACAACGGGCAGGATCTGAGCACCTACAACTTTGCCACCGACGGCTTCCACACCGGCACTCCGCCCGGCGCCCCGCCCAACCTCTGCCTGCCCACGGGCGTCCGCGGCGGCGTCGACTGGATGCGCAAGCTGGCCTTCCGCTACCGCAAGATCAAGGACATCTACAACACCTACAGGGGCAAGTAAGTACACACATGTCCTTCCTATGAATATTCCCAGGTTTAACATTTTTATTTGACATTTTGATTTTCAAAATTAAGTTGTGAGTCTTTTTATAACTGTTACTTAAAAAATAGGGTATATAATATTCGTTGCAATATATGTAACAAAACAAACCCATTAAAGTATAGATATTTCGGATCAGAAAAACTTTTATTTTTAATTTTGTTTTAAAAATTCAAAAATAATCATTAAAGTTCAATTCTTAAATAGAAATCAAAAATAACTCTTTTTATTTTTATTAAAAAAAAAATCAGAAATAAGTGTTATTTCATTACTTTTATTTAAATATTGAATTTAATTGATTATTTATGACTATTTAAGTAAAAGTTAAAAATAAGAATTAAATTTCATTTATATTTTATAAATTTAAAATATAAGTTTTTCGCTGATATCAATAATTCCGACTGAATTAGAAATTTTGGTGCATTCTATTTTACTGTAGCATATTTCCATCACATTTATTTATTTGGTTGAAATTTGAATTTATAACTTATAACTGAATATCCCTTCTCTAATCGTCTATACCTGAATGCCAATAAAATCTTAAGATATTACTTACTCCAAATTTGTTGGACTATTGCATATTAACAAACGGACTTCAAAGTGATTTGATTCCGCTCCAGCAATACGTCGAAAACTCCACCGCAGTATTTATAAGATGGAAGAAATTTTGAAAAAATGTCCCCTTAACTTTGCCAATCATTCTACTTTATCTACTTTATCGCATCAAGCTCGAATAAATACATATAGTAATAATTATTGTTGAATTATGTTTTATTAAGCTTTTAGAGCGAGGGAAAATTTGTATACCGTTGAAGTTTTAATTGAGTTAAGGGTATATAATAATCGGAAACTCGTTCTAATTCAAGTTCAATTATAATTTTGTTTTAATATTATTCTTATTTTAGAATGGTTATTAAAATAATTGCGTTACTCATATTTTGATAGTAATGAATTAATTAAAAAAAAAATAAATCAATTCACAATCGCCCCACATTTTTTATTTATTTATTTATTTAAAAAGCAAACATCGCTGCCTCTAATTAATACATAGATTAAACATGTTCAATAGATATTAATATTAATAATTACAATAGATATAACAATATTAAAAGTATATATAAAGAAAAGAAAGCCTAAAAGAATTACAATTTTAGTCTACAATTTATCTTTGTTCATACAATTTTATCTTTGTCATTATTTTATTCGTATCTATTTTGTTACTTTTGATATTTGATTTAAATGGTGGAATCGATCATAGTTTATTATAATGAATAAATTACTAAATTACTAAATTCGACAAATTAATAAATTAAAAAGTAAATAAATCATTTATAAAGAACAAAAATAGTCGATAAATAAATCGTTATAGATTTCTGTCTACCTTTTGCTCATCCAAATCTCTCTTGGTCTTCTCTTTGCAGTGTGGGCACTCTGTTGGGGCCGGGCAAGCGCGATGCCTGGCTGCAGATACGCTCCGAAATCGAGGTGGCCACCGACAACTGGGCCACCTTGGCGCTCAAGTGTCTCAGCATGATTGCCCAGCGGGAGAACTGCGTCAATGTGCTGGTCACCTCCACGCAGCTGGCGCCGGCGTTGGCCAAAGTTCTGCTCTTCGGCCTGGGCAGCATCTTCAATATCGAGAACATCTACAGTGCCCACAAGATTGGTAAGTCGACTGACCACTGATGTTCATATCTACCCAATGCTGATCCTCCATCTTTTTTTTATGTAGGCCAGGAAACCTGCTACGAACGCATCGTGACTCGGTTTGGACGGAAGAGCACCTACGTCGTGATTGGCGATGGCGCCGAGGAGGAGTCGGCGGCCAAGGCCATGAACTTCCCATTCTGGCGCATCTCCGCCCACAGCGACATACGGGCTCTCTACACTGCCCTCGACATGGGCTTCTTATGAAAGCCTTATGGCGGTTAAAAACGCTCCGATAAATCGTTAGCGTTTTGCGCGCGTTTTTTCGTACAGTTTTGAGTACAAAAGCAAAAGAAAAATAAAAAACAAAACACAAAAAAAATCAATGACTATGAAAACAAAAACATAAATTAACAACTATAATTTATTTATGCATGTGTGTGTGAGACAAAACTGTAAACCAGCGCAAAATAATTTAATTATTTTGTTTATAAACAATTTATTCTTTAAATGCCAAGACTTTCATTGTATTATATAGTTTATAAATTGCATTAACGAGCATCTAACAATTCTCGACAGCAGCAAACTTTAAGAACTTGTTTAATTCTACTTATAATTAATGTATTGTAAATTACCGATTAATATCCTATAAATAATTATACATACATACATATACATATACATACATACGTATCTAGCACCCTAGAGTAGCAAACAATAAACAAATAGAAACGGAAAATGGCAGATGAAAATGGCGAGAATCTGCAAGACGATGGAAGAGAGACAAAAGAAAAGAAAAAGAGAAAATAATGGAGCAAACACAACAAAAAATGTAGTTTAAAGGTTTATTTAGTTTAAATATCAAAGAAAATAATAACTAAACAATGTAGTATTCAAATTTTAAATAACTATTATAGCTGCATATATTAAACTATGTATATTTAAAATATAAAAACAAATAAAACAACAACGACAACGCACTGTATTAAAAACAAACTGTTTAAAATGCATTTTTTATTTTGAGTATTTAAAATGAAGGATATTTATCTTGAAAGAGGGATTTTTTAGCTCTAGAAATTGAGAATGAAGGCAAATAGCTGTAAAAAGTATTTATTAACTGAGACAAGGGCGTCGGCAGGGGGGGCCGTTGCCCCCCCCCCTACATTCATAACTTTACCACATTTAGTTTCCGAAATCCAACCAGAGTAGGTCTTAAATAATAAATTGCTTAAATAATACTTGTTTACAAAATCAAAAAAAAATGTTTGCTTCTCATGTCTCAATGCACTTTTCTTATGGACTTTGGCCCGCACGCAAATCGTACTTAAAATTTTTTTCATGGAAACGTTTTCGAAATATTCATATTTTTTTCCGAATTTTCGAAGTTTCTCCGACATTTTAAAGTATACCACGAGTGCCAACTAACCGATGTGGCGAAAAACGCTGGTTTGTATGACAGCTATATGATATAGTGGACCGATTTCAACCAAATTTGATCAGGATGTATACGACCATAACAGATGCTGATTTTGTCAGATTATTTGAGATATCTCGAACAACCAAAATGTTTTTATACTAAGACTTGCATTTCGACTGATCGTTCCTATCGCAGCTATTTGATATAGTGGTCCGATTTCTATAAGGTTCCAAAATATTTTCAATCTGCAAGTTTGGTTGAGATATCTCAAAAAAAAAAACAAAAATGTCTTAATTTAAATTTTTGATCAATAGTTCCAATGGCAGCTATTTTGTACGAATAACTTTTTTGTTATTTGAGATATCTCAACGAATCTGATATGGTCTTAACTTTATGTTAAACAATTAAAATAAATTTTACCTCTGCGATATACAGTCGAACTTCCCTAACTCGAATCACCATTATCCGAGAAAAAAGTTCGAGTAAGGGAGACTTCGAGTTAGAGAAGCAGAATTGTATGAAATTTGCTCGCTATTGCCACTCGATTTTGTTCGAGTTCTGGGACGATTTGTGACTTCATGAGCCCAAAAAATCACAAAAAAACAAGATTTTTAACTTATTGAAGTCGCTAGCTTCTGAACTACTAAGCCAATCTCCAAACAATATGAAAGAAAATTGTAGAGGGACAAGTAGCCTTTAATTTGAGTTCGTTTTTGGTCAAATCGGTTTATTGGATCTCGTTGTATACCTAAATATCGAAGAAACTTCGAAAATTCGGAAAAAAGTTTATATTCCGAAAACGCTTCCATGATAAAAATGTTCACTGCGATTTTCGTGTTTAGGGGCCAAAGTCCATAAGAAAAGTACACTGAGACATGAGAAGCGAAATGGCTGTAAGCTGTTGTAATAAATGTGACAAAAATAAAAAAAAAATTTTGGCCCCCCCCTCATTGAGAAGCTGCCGACGCCCTTGAACTGAGAACAAATAATAAACTAAATTCCAGTTTAAAATCTCACTCTTATATGGCTGTAGCATTCAGCTTTGGTCTGTCTTCTGTTATGACACTCAAAGCTGCTTGCGCGCACAAGAGCTGCCCATCTGCGGTTACAAAACGCGTTGGCAGCTCTCAGCAATCGCAGCCAGCTTCACGGCGGTTTGCAATTGCGCGCAGTTTGAAGTTAATTTCAAATTTGATTGCATACGCATGTAGAAATTAAATGAAAGCAAATGCATGGGAAAAACAAATTTAATAAAAATAATGTTTACAAAAATAATGTTCACGAAAAACAATAACGAGTGTGTCACGGT
>JBAMBJ010000583.1:0-56681 GCA_037043495.1 Drosophila recens
CATGAGTATATCTGAATATCCGATTTGTATATCCGGCTGTTTTTGATACATTACAATAATTAATAAACAATTATGGGGAATTAGTCAAGGGTTGCTAATCGAATTAGAGTCTAGTGGCTATATAGGTATTATCGTCGTAGCAACAATCGTCTGAGGTGCACAAACAAAAGACTTAAGGCCCAAACTCGAAACTAAAACAACAGCACAGAACGTTGTTAATTCTTTTGTAAGAATTGTTAAAACAAGGGTGCTAAATGGCGTCACGAGTTGAAGTTGTAGGTCCAGAAATGAAAACAGCGTGATAACAAATCAACATCAACAACATCAACAACATCAGCAACAACAATGAATCGCATCTTGCGGGCAGCTGTTTATTTGCAGGGCCTGCAGTTGCGATTTTGCGGCTCGGGTTTTAGCTTACAGGCCGGTAGTTCATTATATCACCTCTGGGTGAAAGTGATGATGGCATTCGCAGCGCCACACACACATACATACGTAAATGAAGCATGTGCGAACATTTTCCTGCCTCATCATTTTGGGTGCTTAGCATCGGGAGAAGGGAAGAGATGGGTGGGGAGAGGGGCAGATTGGGTGCAGCAACGTTGCTGTTGCAGCGTCATCAGTGAGCACCCTGTTTAACTCACAGTAAATATATGCTAATCTCTCTGATTCTCTCTCTCTTTCTCTCTCTCTCTCTCTCTCTCTCTCTCTCTCTGGCTGTCTCTGTTTCCCCCGAGGTTTATGTGTGTGTCTATTGCATTTTTGTGAAGCTTGTAAAAATATTTGTGTTGCCATTTTTTCAATTATCGATTTTTATTTTCTTTTGACGTCGAGCTGTGAAGCGCAACTCTGAAAGACTTCCTTATTGCACACGGAGATGGAACCGAGGAGGGACCTGAGACTGCAGTGGAAGCTGGGGCTGCGATTGTAACTGTGACTGAAGTTGTTATGCAGTCGCCGCAAAGTGTGACAGCATCTTCAATAATGGATGCAAATTTGGCCGCTTTGTCTTGTTAGTGAAATCGAGCATATTCCAAATATGAATGTCACTCAAATAAATAAAAGCATAAATATAAATATTTATAGATTATAAGCAAATAAATAGCAGCTGCTGTTAAAGAGCAAAAGCAAAAGCGAAATTAAGAGCAATTGCTACTCGAGTTTGCGGTTATCGCAGCGTTTTTGATGTGTATGCAAATATTTGCCCAGACCCAAAGCCGGGTCACAGCACAAAAAACACTTTCCAACTGTCGCAAGCATCCGCCAGCAAAAGCAACAACAGCAACAGCAGCAACAACAACAACAGCAACAACAACAACAACAACAGCAGCATCACCCGCGCCAATGCCAATGCCCATGCCCGCCAGCTGTAGTTGGAGTAGTCCCAGTACACAGATACAGATACACGTACTTACAGATACAGATACAGATATACACAGCTACAACTACAACTACAACTACAACAACTTCAGTTGTAGAAACGAACTGTTGCTCCTTTCACTTTCGATTCGCCAGTGTGCGAAATGAGAGCAAAACGGACTTTAGCTCGCCAATAATAAGGGGCGCAGTACGATAATAACAACAGAAACAACAACAACAACACCGACACCGACAGCAGCCACAACAACATCAACTCTTCAACAATCAAAATAGAAAAAATCGTTACAAACATTTAACGCGATGATTCATCTAAAGTTGAAGGCAGCGGATGCTGTTTACGCTGTCGCCGTCGTCGTCTTCATTTTTGTTGTTTTTCCAAAGGCCATTTCACAAGCGTGCAAGTGTGTGTGTGTGTTTGCTACCTCATGTGATGTGAGCTGTTTTTTGTCAACTGCTGTTTGGGAGTTTCCCTCGCCCCGTCGGCTGTTGAGATCAAGGCTCCTTGCGTAGCCTTGACGTTGAATCGTTGAGCATTCAGCACAAGTTCGTTGCCTAAGTCTTTCGTTTGTCTCTTATATATTTGGTCAACATTGAACGCTCAAGTGGTCAAGTTGAATGCTGAACTACTGTTGGGAATACATTCGATTCATTGGTGATTAACCTGAGATGTACATTGGATCCTATTGCAAATTTATGATTTAAATTGAGTTTGAAAAAGAATCTGATAACAATTAAAAAATATGGTACAACTTTTTTAGTAAATATCAATTGAGTTTTATTTAATTGTTTTCAATATGACTTGTTCCGTTAAGTTTGTAGTAGACTTGTTTTTATTCTATGTTATAATAGTAAACATTGAAGCCCTTTAAGCTTGTAATATAAAACCTAAAAACATTCCACGTCTTGAAATGTTCATTGAAAAATCTTAATTAGAGCAATTGCCCTTGTACCTTGGACTGCGTAAGTTGTTAGCTCTATTTTGTAGTGCAGATACAAATAAGCAATGGAGCAACTCGAATCAGAGAGTATTCCATATGCATTTGACAAGGCGCTCGGGCGACCGTTTATATTTCAATCGCATTGACGCGCCTAGTTGCAATTAGCTGTCATAGTCAAGTCACAGACATGTCACAGCCTGTCAAAAGGCATTAAACATGTCGATGCTTTTGTTGTTCTGTTTGTCAGCTTGCTTTATTTTTTTTTTCTTTTCTTTCATGCCAAATATGTTTAATTGGCGCTTGTCATGGCTCGACAGTTGTTGGACTATGAAAATGAAATAAAGCAATGGCCAGTTTGTGCTTATATTCGTACTTGCTATTGACCATGGCGGCCAATGATGCCTTACGATGCTTCATAACCATGTAATTACAGCTTACGAAATACTCGCCTGTCGTTAGCTGCAGGGGTGCGTGGGGAATTCCCTCTGCCCCCTTTTCCCCCACCCGGCTGTAATTGAGAGGCGAGGGCGATGGTAAGGGCGCCGGCAAACGTCTGCTCTCTGTCTGTCTGTCTGTCCGGCATTAAGCAATAATTGTTTGTAGTAAGTATTTGTACAATGCGCTGGCTGTTACTGCCTTTTAATGCACATACTTACACTTACACACTCACACACATACACTAACTCATCATCATCATCATCGTCGCATTCCCCTTTCATATATTTGACGCAGTCTGCGCAGTTTATTGTTGCCTCATCGCCAACGCAGCAGCAGCAGTGGTAACAGCGCCAACAGCGCCAGCTGATTTTCGTTGCTTTGCTTTCGTTAACGCTAAAATAGCCAAAAAAAAAACACAAGTGAGCTTAAGATGACTAGCAGTTACCCTGTAATCAGTATATCATACCAACAAAAATTTTAAAAAGTTTCGGAATGTTGGCTTGAGCCACAAAGCAACACTAAGGTTTGGTTTGCAAACCTATTAATTTAATTTTGAATATATGATTTATTTTAAATGTTTATTTGATAAAACTTATTTAAAGTGACAGTAAATAAATAAATGAATAAAATAAAGTCACTTTAGTATTTATATCATAGCCTCTTAATACTTTAATTTTACTGGGCATAAAAAGCGCACTCAAGAGTAGGAAGAGACAGCAACAGCAGCGGCAGCAGCAGCGACAGCGACTGCGCAGCTAAAGCATGAAAAAGTGCGCCTGCAAAAGCTGCGACCAAGCATCAGCAGAGCAGCAGCAGCAGCAGAGCAGCAGCAGCAGCAGCTTCGGTCAGCTTTAACGTCTGCGCCTGCGTTCAGACTTCTTTGAGACTTCGCTCAAGAAGGTCGTGTGTGCGCTCGCTTTAAAAGCTCAAAGCTTCGCTTCGCCTCGTTTCATTCCGTTTCGTTTCGCTTTGTTTCGTTGTGTTTCGCTTGGTTCAGTTTCGTTCGCAGCGCCCGCTCGTTCGTTTTTCGTCGTGTTTCTTGAGCGCGCAATTGTAAGTGTTTCTTTGTGTGTGCATGTGAAGGATAAATCAAAGGACCTGCAAATTAATGGAAAATAAAGAAAATATAGAGAAATGCATAGAAACCATTTGAATTGAAAAAGCAGAAGTTGAAAATTGGGGAATAACAATTGTTAAATTGAGTGTGTGTTAATCGTTGAGTGAGTGGAGTGATACTGTTAGCAATTGGAATGCAATTTGGATTGCTGTGGATTGCATTGGGAGTGGATCGGATTGGATTGAATTGCTGTTGCTGTTGTTGTTGTCGCTGAGTTGCAATTTCGTTTTCATAGCGGCTGCTGCAGCCTGACAGTGAAAGTGATTTTATTTTGCAATTGCAGTCCGAACGGCAATCGCAATCTTTAGCTGTTGTTGCTGGCGTTGCTAAACAATATTTTAACTCTAAGCTGCAGCATGATTTGATCTGCTTGGTATCATTATATCCCATTTTGTTTATATATACATATATACACTTTTATGACCAGTAAATCAAATCATAACAAAACGCAGCGCAACGCAAACGCTCAGCCAAGCCAAACCATGCCGAATCCAAAGCAAATCCAAAATGAAAATACAAAATTGCTGCTAAAATCGCAAGCAATTTCCAATTGAATTTTATTGCATTTGATTTTGTATCTTTTTCTACAAATACTCGAATCTAAATTCGTGTTTTTCCCACTGTGCTTATAGCCAAAAAAGACATCAAAAACATCAACAGGAGATAAAACAGCTACCCACACACATAAAGTTTATGAATTTGGATTAATTCTGCAAATAAATCGTTGGGTAAGCAAAAGCTATATACAAATTGATTGGAAATTCAAGTATTGCCACACACTTACACACAACACACACAGTGACACAAATGCGAGCTGAAACTAATCAAATGTTCATAAATTTCACATTCAATCAACATTTATTAGCAATCGCTGCTGCGACGATGATTAAATCATTCAAATTGCAACAGCGCACGAACCGCAAAGCGAAAAAGAAAAAAAGAAAAATTTCAAACCAAATGAAAGAAAAACAAAAAATGAAATGAAATGAAAACTA
Organism: Drosophila recens; assembly: GCA_037043495.1. Taxonomy (NCBI): domain Eukaryota; kingdom Metazoa; phylum Arthropoda; class Insecta; order Diptera; family Drosophilidae; genus Drosophila; species Drosophila recens. The sequence continues at coordinate 4,869 of JBAMBJ010000583.1, forward strand.
AAGCGTCGTTATCTAATACATTCGTATCTTGCAATATTCATAGATATGTATGGGTGCCGTTCCAAAGCAGCATATAACAGCATGTCACGCGTAAACATGGCGTGATCTCTTGCAACATGTTGCAAGAAAGAAAAATGCAAACTGGCCAAGGCAGTTACCACAGTATTAACAGCGATTTGCTTAAGAAACTGTTGGAATTCAAATAATTGCGAATATTTCTGATAAATATGTGCACGATAGTCTATCGCTCGATAATATGTTTCTCAATTATTTGCAATTACAGAACTTGATTTGAAATAATTTAAATTATATTTATGGATGTTTGTAGGTATTTTATATAAGTAGCATTTACGAAAAATATTTCAGATTATTTTAAACTTTTTAACTTATTATCAATGCAGAATTATAATTTTTAAAATATAATATAAATATGCCAACTTTTTATCATATTTATTGAAGTTTACAACGCAAATAAAATTATGTGCATTACATTTTGTATATTTGTTAATCTTCATCTGTCAATTGCTACTTGTTATCAAATTTCCAGATGCTGTCGAAATGATTTATGTTCATATATAGTAATACAAGTTATCGCTCCAAATTCGTCAAATTGTATTGTATTAATTATATTTCGACAACATTCGGGCTTGTTAATTGTTATATAATAAACATTTGCAATAAGCACTAGCATTGAATAATAAATAAACCAACCGAAAACGTCGAAAAAAAACCATGTCAAGTCGCCTATAAAAATAAACGAATATGCAAAAACAAAAACAGAAAATCGAAAACAAGCAGGAAAACATAAATAAAAGTGCGTTGAAAAAAGGGCAAATGAGAAAGATGGATAGAGAGGTAAAGACACAACAAAAGCGAGCGACGAAAACTTAACCCAAATTTGCTTAAACCACAAGACGGCCCAAAAAACTTAAATTATTTGGCAACGTTTTTATAGTCCGGTCGAAGCTTTGTCTTGTGTTTATACAATATCAGCATATGTGCATACATATTTATGTATATGTATTTGTGTATGACATGAACTTCATTATCAGCTAAAAGCCGCCAACGCCGTTGATGACTTTTTTTTGGTAACATCTGTTTTCTTTCTGCTTTTGCTTTTTCATTTCGTTGTTTTCTTGAAGTGGTTTTATTTTATTTTTTATTTAGGGCTTTGCTTATTGCATAAGCGGAGAAACTCGTATTGCTCTGCATGCTCTTTAGAGCATGTTATATATTGAATTGGTGCCTCGTTGTCGTTGTTGCTGTTGCCACTGCTGCATTACGAAAGACTTAAGACACGAACCCGAGAACTTTCCTCGTCTGACACAAATTACTTAATTTAAGGCACCTTTTTATACCCTGTATATTAAGAAGTGAAGTAATTGGGGTATTTGTAAAGTGTCATAAACAAGTTATCTGTCGAATGAAATCCTATATATATCAATATGTATTTTATCTCCTTTTGGGAATACAGGGTATCTTCTTGGCTGGCACTCTCAGTTCAAGTTCTCTTATCGCTGTAATTATGGTGCTTCAGTGTCAAAAAAATTCAAAATCCGGTTGGGCTTTTCAGGCCGAGACCCTTTTAAAAATCATCTGGTAATAAACCTAAATTTCGGTTCGTACGAGAAACAAGTTCCGCCAAATTGTGACCATGGCAATGGATTTCTTACCTTTTTACTCTTGTTGATCATTGTTTATGTAAATAGACTTTTGATTGTGTATTTTCTTTCATTTCTCTCGTTTTCTTTCACCTCTGCATTCGCCTGGCTTATGTAAAGCAATCGAAAAATGCAAATGATTTCTCAATGCGCCTCCACTTTCCGACTCGCAATCGATTATGCGTTCATTTCGTTTCTTAATTGGACGATGGCTACTGTTTTCTTTATTTGCTTTTATGGTTCCAATGATTAATCTAAATTGATTAGCATGTGTAGAAGACTCCAATCCGGTTGGTCCAAGCTATTTTTGGCTAGTTTTTAGCAGCTTTTTGCGGTTAGTGACCGGATTCTGTCTGTCTGTCTGTCTCTGCAATTTGCACGAATCATTAGCGCGAGAGTCAAAACAAAAAAAAACAAAAAAAATATGAAATATAAAATTAAAATTAGATATTCGTTGTAAAGTTTTATGGCGCTTATCTAATGCATAGAGAGTCATAAATCCATAAGCTGTGCAACAGATTTATTAATGCTTATATTGCGAATCATGCGCCAGGTGGCGCTAATTACATAAGCATTATCAATTTAAAAATGTTGTTGCTGCGATTTGCATGCAATGTTTATACTATGCAATACTGTTGGTGTTGCTGTTGCCAATGCTTCTTAACACATTTTGCTGCCGGTGTCGACTTCGCACATTCGTAACAATTGCGCAGCAGGCGCGTGTATTGAATATTAATTAACACTTGCCCTCTCTCTGTCTCTATCTCTATCTCTCTGTCTTTCTTTCTATTTCTGTCTTTCTCTAGTGGTATTCCCCTCTTGCGAACATCCATTTGATTATGTAGCGCGGCGTGCGCCGCCTTCGATGTGGCAACAACACTTTGGCCTGGGCCCAAATTGCTTGTTGCTCTTAACATACAGCGGCACTTACCTTACCCAATAGCTTTCCAATGTGTGTTTACTTTTGGCCTGGCTAAATGTGCCAATGGCATGACACCAATTTTCCATCGATATGCGCCTTTGTTTAGAGTTCACCAGCTGCAATTTAGCTGAGCTGCTGACCCACTTAAGCGGGTCTTTATATGTTTGTGTTTGTAGGAAAGTCAAACGTTTCGACCTTTTTGCTATGGCCAGACCATAAACACAATTGGTCAATTGCTAACAATTTAGATAATTACCAAAAACAATTGCAAATGTATGCTGCAGCAGATTATCCAATGTAAATACTAAGTTATACTACCATGCTGATTTTCATAGAAAGACGAATCAGCTTTGCCCAATTTTATAATGAACAGATCAGAGCAACAAGAAACATTAGCATTATTTAGGATTGACGACCTTTACTTAGATTTATATTTCATTTCATCATAAGTTTGTAATTTCCCGCAACTAATTTAAATATTTTATATTTTATTTATATATATTTATTTTATTAAAATTACTTTTTCCGGTTGCAATTTATAATTTTAAAGACAATTTAAAGTTTAAATTCATAGAAAGTGGCTGGGTATCTTTTGCGTTTGACTTTAGTTTAATCGGCAGTTAAGATAAAGTTTAAGTTTTCAGGCTAGTTTTGAGCAAGTTTTGTGCAATCGTGTGTAATTTAAGCAATTTGTGGAAATGTTCATGCACACACACAATTTTCTATAGGCTGGCATTTATTTATTTATGCGCAACTCGTCAGCGGCACAAACGAGAAGCAACAGTTGCGATAAGCATCAGCAACAACAACGACTTGTGACAAATGCAACAACGAGCAGAGCTAACAACTTTTGGGCCATTGTTGTTTGCCATCATTTTGTGATTTTGTGCATTAGGCATTGTATTTTTTATTTTTATTTAAAATGCGTATTTACATTTTGCGGAGACGTTGACGAAAAAAGAGTTGAACAAACCACAAAACGCCCCAGACACTCGCACAGCTGAGAGAGAGAGAGAGCGCCAGAGAGGAGGGAACGTTGCGTATACGCAATGCAATGTATCCGCATCTTCAGCACATTTAAAATGCATTTATCTCAATTACGAATAAATGTTAAGGAAAAAACAAAGACAACAGCAAAATTGCTTGTTTACGGCGAATAAACGAAACGAAGCGAACGAATTGAACGACGCATTGTTTGCAACAACAACAACAACAACAACAACAACAACGGCAACAACGAGAAGGAGGAGAAGAAGCTGAAATAAAACTTTCACTAGGCAGAGCGCAAAAGTAAAGCAAAGTGCACATGTAGATAAAAGAGCAACGCAAAAGAAGGGCTCCAATAAAACACAAAAAAAAAACAAAGAGGAGCAACAGCAACAATTGTTAATTAAAACAAATAAACTGGCAGACAGTAAAAATGAATGTGAATTATGCGTGCAACAAAGCCAAATAAAAAGTAAAAGAGAAGTGTGAAAACGAGGCAAATAAAAGAAAAAAATTGAGATAAAGCAGAAAAGGGGGAAAGAGAGAGAGAGAGAGATTGAGAAAGGGGGGCGAAAGGCAGCAAACAGAAAGAAGTAAAGCCAGTTTCCGGCGTCCTTCACAAGGCCGTTGTAAATAATTGATGCGGCTCTGGCCAGCGGCTGCTCAAGATGTTGATGTTAATGATAATGATAATCAAGATGATAATGACGACGCTGATGCTGATGTTGAAGTTGATGAAGCAGCTGGCCATTGTATGCGTTTTGAACGCAACTTTATATAACAAACTGTAAGCAGCGATTTTATTAAAGCGACTCTTCTGTTCGCTTTTTGCATAAATGCTACTCCAACACTGCACAACTTTAAGCCACTTGCGACACTGCCTGGTTGCATCACAGCATAATTCACGCGAATCGTGCATTTCAACTATATATATTTCTATATATACACATAGATTTGGAAAAATTCCGCAACTTGTTGACAAACCAGTTGAGGCGCCATTTCGGGCGCTTTTCAGATTTCATAATCAAAGTAAAAAAAAAAATAAACAAAAAAAATCTATCAGCCTCGCTGCAAATGTGTTAACCATTATGCAAAACGATCTTCATGGCAGCTAAAGGAAGTAAACAACAGCAACATCAACAACAACAACGTGTCTGGAGTCTGGTCACGTTCGCTTCCTGGTGACATGACCTAAGTCCTGCCCTCCGACTCCGACGCCAACTCCGACTTCGACTCATCTCAAATCCTTCCGCACGTAATAAAAATTTCCTTTGCTGGCAAATCAAGTTCAAAATGTCAAGTTTGCGCGGTTGCAAGAGACGCTTACCGCAACGCCAGCGTCAGAGGAAGCTCAACAACAGCAAAGCAGCAGCAGCAGCAACAACATCACTAACGACAACAGCAACAACAACAGCAACAATACACGCTTAGGCATCCACAGCTGCCCGCGTGGTGCTTGAACTCGAAATGAAAGTGAAAATACGCTGGCTGCGACGCCGACGCCGACAGCGGCAGCAGCAGCGACTGCGACGTCGACGATTGCAACGCAGCTGAGCGCAAAAAGTTGCCAACTCTTACTTTCAAAGCAGTTGCTGCTGGTGTTGTTGTTGTTGGTGTTGCTGCTGTTGTTGTTACTGCTTCGTTGACCACACAAATAAGCAACAACAAAGAGCGCAGCAATTGCAGCAAGTCGACAATTGAATACTCTTTCTCCAAGGGAAAATATATCAGATTTTAATTAATTGGATATCCAAAATTTATTTAAATGTTAAAAGTAACGCAAATGAAAAAAATGGTTAAAGAAAGGTTCAAGTTATTATTTTTAATTCTAGAAATTATTACAGTTGGAGGTGGCATCAAATATTAAAGTTAATATAGGTTGATAAAATAAATTATTAAAAAAAAACAAGAATAGAGCAATGTTAAATTAATTATTTAATTTATTATTTATTTAGTTAGAACAAAAATATTAATTAAAACTTGTTAAAATAAAGTCATTCATTCAGAGTTGCTTATACTTGCTCACTTTAAAAGATAAACTTTATTGTTCTAAATATATTCAAATATTTACGTTGTTAATTGCCAAATATTTGAATAACTTTAAAAGTATGTTTTATGTTTTACACACAAACGGTTAAAGATCAATTGCAAACTGTAAAACAATTCACTGAAAAATTAATAAATATAAATTATATAAAACTTATAAATAAATATGCTACAAATTATTATATCATGAAGAGCTTAAAGTGTTGGGCTGACTAAACGAAGCCAAGTGCTCAAGAGTTTTGATTGAAGCGCATTGTGAATGCAACTGCAAATTGGCTTTGCTTTTATTGCAGTCATTCATTTCCTTCTATCGTTAAACGTAAAAATAACTTAAAAAACTGAAAAACAACTGAAAAAGAAATTGAAAAACGAAAAATAAACAAAAAATAAAAGCAATGCGAATTTGCCGCTTTCCAGCGTCTTGAAGCGACTTTTATTTTCGTTAACTGGTTTTTTGGCGCTGTTGCCAAAAGTCAGCTGCTGCTGTTGCCGCGGTTTCTGACCGAGGAAACGCATGCGGCTAACAACTTGCAACTGTTGTTGTTATTGTTGTTGCATGCCACCAGTTGATGCCACAAGCCGATGCTTGAATCGGTAATTTGCAATTAATTTGTTGTCGGTTTAATGTGCATTTAATGCGCAAATCGTTGATTAAAACTGCCAGATGAAAGCTCATTTGAACGTTTAGCTGTGTCTAATGGGCGGCCTCGCCTCCCTCTATCCCCTCCTGCCCACTACTCGCTTTCGTAATATCTACGTACGTGTGTAGAAGAAGAAACACACCCACATTTAATGTCATGCCTGTAGCCATATTATAGCCAAAATGTTGTTTTCTTTTAATACACGTAAATACCAATCCGTTAACTTCATGTTTGTTGTTGTTTTTTTTTGTGTCTTGCAGGCAATTAAGGAAGTAATTTGTGGCTGTCGAATTGTTGTTGTTGTCTTCGTCGTTGTAGTAGTTGCAAGATCATCAGCCAAGCAGCGTCATGAATGCAACCACATGAAACGTCGGCTGTTGAAGCGTCAACAGCAATTGCCATAATTGCCATTGGAGCAGCAAACGTACAACAAACACACTCATACACACACATACGGATACACACCCCAGAGCTGCAGGCAAGGAGTCCAATAACCGCACCACCCAACAACAACAGCAACAACAACGCAACCCGCCACACGAGATATCCGCGGCAGGCACAAATCCAATTGCCAGCTTCGTTGGCTCCTCGAAACTGAATTGTAACAACGCGTCTTAAAGCATCGGGCGCCGGAAAATCCCAAAAAAATAAAACAACAGATAGAAAAACCTGTGGAGAGAGAGAGAGATCAATGAACGCGGCACGCAGCTGCCGACAACAACAACAGCAGCAACAGCAGCAACAACGGCGCAACGAAGCATAAGAAAAACAAAACGGGCCAGCATTTGGCTTGGCAACGTTCAAGTTCAAAATCGCCATAACAACAACAACAGCAGCAGCAACAAGCATTGCAACTGCCACAAGCAGGAAGTTGCACAGCTGCACCTTAATTGGGCGCAGTGTCATTACCACCACAACAACAACAGCAGCAACTAAATCAACTACAACGACACACGCACATCCCGCTCAATGTAAGATGTTAGTGACCAACAACAACCACAACAACCGCCACCGCCAGCACCAACATAGCAATAGCAGCAACAGATGCCACAGCAGCAACAGTTGGCGTCACATGAGTCTCAGCCTGCTCCTGAGCTGGAGCCTGCTACACGTTGCAGCTGCCACAGCGTCCACCTCAACGGTGTCGACGGCGCTGCTGACGGGGCAACAGTTGGCGCCGTGGCAGACAACAGCCTCGTTCGTTACTGGCGGACACACGGCGGCAACAGCGGCGCCAACCGCGCGTAATCTGTACGCGCCGTATCAGAGCTTTAGTCGGCAGGACGACGTCAGCTTTAAGGATGTGCGACAGCGCACAGATGGCAGCATTGTGCAGTCCTTTGGTTCCTATCGCACAGCGCGTCAATCAACGCCAGGCGGAGCAGCTCCATCTGCTGCCCAGCGTCGCTCGGATGTGGAGATCATCCCGGCTCCGTCTGTGGAGCTGCCGCAGAGCGAGCTGATCACGATACCCAAGCAGCTGGTGCCCACGCTGCCGGAGAACGTGACGCGCCAGGGACGCAGACGCAACTACATGTACATCCCGCTGCAGTCGGAGACGGAGTCGGGCACGGCTGCCACGCTGTTGCAGCTGCGGCCGAGCCACAATGCAACATTGGCTGCCCTGGGGCCACCTGCCGATGGCGTTGCTGCAGCTGCCCATGAGTTTGGCGCCGAATTGGCCGCCCAGGCGGAGCAGCAGCAACAGCAGCAACAGCAGCAGCAACAGGAGCGCACTGAACGCAGTGATCTCGTGGCGGCTGCAAGTTCCACGGATAAGTTGGAATACGCGGAGCCGGAGAACACGAGTCGCCGTGTGGGCTTCCAGTTCCCCAGCTACAGTCTGAAGCCGGCGAATCCGTTCTATCCACAGGCCTATCGCGAGGACAGTCCCATCTTCGAGGAGACGAGCGCTGGCGGAGGTGGCTACGATCCGCAACTTTTCAGCGAGGATGCCGCGCCCGCGCCCACACAGTACGAGGCGCACGAGACGCGCCACACGCGGCAGCTTTACTTCGACTCGGACGTGTCGCCCTCTAGCTTCGAGTTTCCCGGACTGGTGGCCAACTCAAAGCCGCACACGCTCAATGCCGCCGTTGCAGCTGGAAAACTTTACCGCGACGATGTCACCAAGTTCGGGGACATCAATGGACCCATCACCGCCTTGCCACAGCGTCTGCAGCGCGGCTTGTACTTCGGCGACACGGAGTTCCGCACTGGACCCAGTCCCGTGCGGCAGTTTGGACCGCAGAAGGCCTTCAACGAGTACGTCGGACCCAGCGACTATCAGAGCTCCCGCAAGAGCCGCTACTTCCCCTACAAGTCGTCCCGCAGTCCCCGCGTCGTGTTCCCCAGCAATGACAACATCGGCACCACCGGACCCAGCGGAGGGGGCAGTGCACCATCCGGCAACGGCGTCTACTTCAGCGACAACATTGCATTCAGGTAAGTTTGCTAATGGATTTGCAAGTTACTTATACAAGTAGACAAGTGAACAGCGAGAGGTTGATAAGGGAAATTAAAGAAATATGATGACAAACCCATGTATTTTATTTTTTTTTATTTATTTCACGAGTAAAATAACTAAAATTAAATTAATTCAATTAATCCGGGCTTTTCTCGCATTCTGAAAATTATTTCTATGACAATTGAAATTGGCTGAAAGACATTGCGGGAAGTTTAGAATTCAATTCGCACAAAGACAATTATTATTTAATTTTTTAATAAAGGAAAAGAATAAATCCAATGTCAAATGGTCTCAAATTTTAAAGGGAGTCTTAACAAGAAGCAAACAATGCTATTATTGAAATTAAAGAGTTTCGTTTAAAAGTCAAGCTTTCAATATATATTTTGGAATCGATTACAAGGGGAAACCTGTGCTTAGCGAATATCAATTTAATCTAATAATTTGTCTCACAATTAATTTTTACTTCATTAAAGACGGAATATAATAGTTCAAATGAAAACCGCGCAGTTAAACTACAGAAAAATATCTTCTAAGTCGAAGGAATTTCTTTAATTTTATATGAAACGAATTCAATTTTTCTCTCTTATCCGAATAGTAGTTAAATTCATTTACAATTCGTCTCTCTCTATTCTCTTCTGCTCTTCCCATTCTCTTCTGTAGAGATCAAAACTTTGGCATCAACGAATTGGCCGCCGTTCAGGACGTACGCAATGATTTCAGCCTGCAGGATCTGGACAGCGCTGCGGAGGCGACGAGCAGTCCCCAATCGGCCAGCACGTTCAAGGAGAAAGGTAAGAGGCAGAGTCTTTCAATCTCGATCGAAAGCCAACACTTGGGCTTGTCGTTTAATTTAAGCTTCAGCTTTTGTGTTGCTGTTGCTGCTGGGAACTGCTTGCACTAGGCCTAATTGTCCCGAAACATCCCAACAAAAAAAAGTCTCTCTTCACATATGAGGGACACCCATACACACATATACACACACACACACAGCTACCACCAACATGTTGCTCTCATCATGAAATACATTCCCCAAACCATTTCGACAGTCGACATCACAACGGACATGGAGTGCCAGCATCGCGGCGGTACCTGTGAGTTCTTTTTAGGCTGCTGGCTTTCCGGCGGCCTCATTCAGGGCACCTGCAACGGATTGCTGCGGGGCTGTTGCCATCGCACCGCCAAGTCGGCTAATTTGCGCAGCTCGGACCTTGTTGGCAATACGGTTGATCTGACCGATTTGCCACAAAAGAACTTTGGACCGGTCAACAACGAACCCAGTGAGTGTAGCAGCGTCTCCTCAAAAAACCAACAACAAAAAACCTAATAAAAACAAAAAACCATACTTGCAACAACAAATTTATAGCCCAAGCACGTGCACACTAAAAAACAACAACTACAACTATTTGCAGAGGATCCAGCTTGCAACTCTTTGGATCCGAAAAATAAATATTTATATTTTGCATGCGATAATTTTTTCTCATATTTATTTTTGTTTTTGTTTTTGCCTAACAAATAATTTTGTTGTATTGTTTTGTTTGCTTTACTTTATGATTTATTTGTTATCGTTATCGTTATTGTTTTGTTGTTATTGTTGTTGTTGCACCATAAATTTTTGTAGTCTGCTTTAATTAAGCTGCAATTTGTTTGTAACTTTAAGACACGCTACTAAAAACAACACAACAACGAAAAAAAGAAACGCCTTTCAAATGAGGCGCCAAGTGAAATGAAAATGCCGCCAAGTGCAGTGGGAAAATGGAATGGAAGACGAGAGGAAAACTCAAAACAGAAATTGAGAAACTGAAACATTGAAACTGATACTGAAAATCTTAACTGCTCCAGCATGCGCATGTTAATTGGCCGAGTTAATGATAATTAAGACACATTTACACTTCATTTAATAGCATGCCGAGAAACAAGAGAGCTCCATGTCCAAGCGACCTACGAGAATACCACTTGCCCTATCCCCATCCCCATCCCCATCCCCTTTCCCCTACCACTCCCCCTCCCCCTCCCTCTCTCCTTGCCACCTTCAACAACTAGAAAGTTGAAACGCCTCCTCATGCCTCAGTTCACAGATCAACAGATCAACAGAAATTGCGGGCAGTTTCCAAGCGGCTTTATTTGGTTTTATTATTTCTCTTTTGTCATGTGGCATGCCACACACATATACACACATAAGCACACACACACACACACACACATTTCGCCTGCCTCTAACTCTGCTCACCTTAACGCTTCTGTTGCCATGTTTGCTACTAACTCTCGTACCACAATTTCTCAGCCTGACCTGACTGCTAACCCCAAACAATCCCCTCTCTCTTTCTCTGTCCCGCGAACTGTCCACAGGCTGTGGCATCTCGTTGGCCAAGCAGACCGCCCAGCGTCGCATTGTGGGCGGCGACGATGCCGGCTTCGGCTCCTTTCCCTGGCAGGCGTATATACGCATTGGTTCCTCCAGGTAAGTTGCCCGCAACAACAACAACAGTTTCTCCTCAACATTGACCCATTGTTGTGTTGTGTTGCAGATGTGGCGGCTCGCTGATCTCGCGTCGTCATGTGGTCACCGCCGGGCATTGTGTGGCACGTGCCACGCCCCGACAGGTGCACGTCACGCTGGGCGATTACGTGATCAACTCGGCCGTCGAACCGCTGCCCGCCTACACCTTCGGCGTCCGTCGCATCGATGTGCATCCGTATTTCAAGTTCACACCGCAGGCGGATCGCTTCGATGTCTCCGTCCTGACGCTGGAGCGCACAGTTCACTTCATGCCACACATAGGTAAGCAACGACATCCTGCCTCATTGATATAATACCTAATCTGACCTATGTACAGTGTACACATATGTATAAAATTTACGGATTGTGCCTCTGAAAAACAATTTTTAATTTATGCTGTTTATTTTTACTTTAAAATCGGTATCTTGGGGCTAAAAATTATTTTAACGCAATTAATTAAGTTATGAGTGCATAATGATTTAAGAGGCTAAGCAATTATCTAAAGTTTCGATTCTAATCATCAATTTGCATGGAAATTGGATTAAGTTTTGGCAAAGCTATGAAATTTTTAGGCTGGTCAGTTTTGAATTTTTGAAAACTACCAGGGGGACCCTTTGATCCTGCCGAAAATAAACATTTATAACGGTATTTATTATTATTATTGTAATGGGGAATTAACTGCACTGCGACCCTTTGGATCTATTGTGCTCCCTTCTGAGCCTATAGCTCGTCCGTCAACCCTAGTTCTCGCACGAAGTCGAGAATTATTACCGGGTTGAGGTCTGCTATGTCCTCCTTCGGTAGGTCATGTTTCCCTAGAAAACGACATCTACGCTACATAGAGCAGTGCATTCTGCTAGTATGTGCATCGAGGATTCCTCCTCGCAATTGCAGAACCGACAGGTTCCACTGCTTACTATTCCTAACTTTGATAATGGTATTTTGTTACTCTAGTTATTTTAAATCGTCAAAATATTAATTTAACGAAAATATATTGGAAGTTCTTTCTTCGACCTAGCAACTTTACAAGTCATAATTAACTCGTGAATCTTGTATTTACTACATTTACTTTTATTTTTTTTAAATTTAAATCAGGGATTAAAACCCTAACCGAAACCGTAACCTTTAACCGGTAAAAACCGATTGAAATTTGAAACCGTAACCGAAACCGTAACAGAAAAAAAAAATTTTTCATTTGACCGAAACCTTTAAACCGAAACTCTGTAAACCGAAATAACCGTTTAGTAACCGTTTCATTTATAAGGGTTAATTTCGGTTTTTAATAAATAATATATGTATTATAAAAATTAAAAAAAAGTTGTATTTCTGATTAATATTTAAAAATTGCAAATTAGAGTTATGTTGTAGCTTTTAAAACCAATTTTAAAAGCATGTTTTATTATTAGTTTTTGTTATAAAAATTTCAATTTAAATAATTTTAAACGAACAATTTTGAACTGTTTGATATTTTCCGACTCATAAGTCTTGTTTGCGATTTTTGATATATTTTTTGCCTATTAATTATTATTATTATATTATAAATATATTTATGTTTTTACAAAGAATTCGTTTTTTGTGAACCGAAACCATACCGGTATTTCAAAACCGAAACATATGAAAACCGGTTCACCGTTACGAAACCTTTATTCAAAGATTTTGCGTAACCGATAACCGAAAACCTAAATCCGAAGATAACCGAAACCGTAACTGAAACCGATATTCGTTTCGGTTTTAATCCCTGATTTAAATACATAGATATATCGAAAATATTTATTTTTTTTGCAATTTATACATTTTGATATTGACAACCCGAAACACTATTAAAATTTACATCACTATCCGACTCCCTTGATAATACCTAATCATAAATATATATGCTTCCAATTTTAGCTCCCATTTGTCTGCCCGAGAAGAACGAGGACTTCTTGGGCAAGTTCGGCTGGGCTGCCGGCTGGGGCGCCTTGAATCCTGGCTCGCGGCTGCGCCCCAAGACACTGCAAGCTGTCGACGTGCCCGTGATTGAGAACCGCATCTGCGAGCGTTGGCATCGACAGAATGGCATCAATGTGGTCATCTACCAGGAGATGCTCTGTGCCGGCTATCGCAATGGCGGCAAGGACTCCTGCCAGGGCGACTCCGGTGGTCCGCTGATGCATGAGAAGAATGGCCGCTGGTATTTGATAGGTGAGTTCGCATCAAGTCTAATAAATTACCTCCGATACAAGTTTCTATCTTTTCTTCCAGGTGTCGTCTCTGCGGGTTATTCCTGCGCCTCCCGTGGTCAACCCGTAAGTATTGAAGCTCAAAACAATTATAAGAGTCATCAAACTAATTTTCAACTTAATTACAGGGTATCTATCATCGCCTGGCATATACCGTGGACTGGGTATCCTATGTTGTCGGCCTGACAACTAACATTTAAGCTATGCAACTCGCGTCTTATTTATTTCAACTCCAGATGCAGCTTGCAACACTATGGGGCACGTTTTGTAAATAATTCACTTTTCGGTTTCCTTTGACTTTTGCATTCTCTAATTATGCCTTAATTAATTTCTTTATTTATGCATATTTTTAATAATTCATCAACAAATTTTAAAGATTACCTTAAGGACAAGAGGAAGTTGCGTTCGCTAGAATTTAGAATTTTAGGCAGAAGATATTCTCCGTCGAGATATGCGATTTTGAAAATACTTTACATAAACTATAAATTAATTATAAATTAATTTACTTAGTCATATGCGCTGTTACGTAATTTTAAACTATTTATGAACTAATTTTTGTGTAAATAAATTATGTATATGCTAAAATTCAAAGGCAAGAGTTTATCAAACATTTATTATCAAGTATACGTACTGTATACCCATCAAATATCGGATGATTGCTGTTGTAGTTGTTGTTATTACTTGAGTGGTATACGTGGCATATAAAGCGGCGTATATGGCACATTGGCAGCCCAAGCGTGTTCCGCATCCTGACAATAGAGTGGACCACAATGCAGCTGCTGTTGCATGACGCGAAACAGGGTGAAAACTTCATGATATATCTTATAATAGATCACTGCGAGAAGACAAAGATTACCAAGGCAGTCTGTGATAGAATGTAAAGAATATCTGTGCACTTACCCAATACAAGTGCAAACACGAGCAAACACATTAAGAAACTAGACAGATCGATAAAGAGACCAGCCATTGCATAAAATACACCCAAATAAAGCCCGAATCCGAACATAACGCCATGATATATCAGCCAAGGATACAGCAGGCTACTCGAGTCCTGCAAAGAGAACATACAATTCACCGAGGGAAAAATTATATGCATTTAAAATGTTTTTTTTAACACTTTTGATTTAGGGTCTGTCTAAAGTGTGTGCTTTTTAACTCTAAAATAAATATGATTTTAGTGTAATATTTCAATAAAAATTAATAAATATTGTTTTAATAGTAAAAGAATATTTTGAAACCTATTCATCTCGAACACTTTAATTAAAAATAAATTTTAAAGTAAATATAATTTAATCTTAAGCAAAATGTGGTTTTATAAAATTTAAGTGTTTTTTGAGTAGCTCTATGATATTTAAAATAATTATGACATTGTTGTATTTTTTAGTTAGATCAAAGTGATTTATATTTTATTTAAATACGTTGCCGTATAAAATGCCGTATGATTAAGACAATCTTAGTGCCCCATTTCCCCTTCAGACTTACCCGTGCCACACCAATGAGAAGCAAGAGACTGACGCCCAAGTTAATCAATGAAAGCCCATAGGCAACAGTGCTGAATGCAGCTAACACTGCGAAGGATTTAGTTTAAAGAAGTCAGTAATTTTTTGGAAAGATTGCTTACGATTCATGAGGAACTGCTGCTCCTTATCTGTGGCTTCGTTAAGCAGCAAATGCTTGATCAACAGTTCGATATCCGCTTGCATATTTATGATCATCATGGAACTAAAGACTATCACGCTGGATATGATGACTCCCAGCCAACCGATAATGATGGCATTGTACTTGAGATTCTGGCATTGCACATACGCAATGCTGCTGCCACATGCGGCAGCAACGCCCTGGGCTGCCACCGCTTGGGCTGCTGCAGCTTCTGTTGTTGCTTTTGCCTTGGCCGACATGGCGAAGAGCTCTAACTAATTCAATTTCGATGTGGTGGTTGATGTTTCGAGTATATTTTACTAACAATTATGATTGATTGTGTCGAGTTTTTGGTCTAAACAAAGTATTAATTTCTAGTTATGTTTTCCGATTCACAATCGACAATCGTCTGACAACAAAGCGAATCGCCTGCTGCTATCTCTAATATTTCATAAGCTCAGAAAGCACATTTGATATGCTAATGTCCACATCGAAATGCTTTTAGAAAGTTACATCAAAGAATGTAGCATTGGATCTTTAACTAAAGCTACCAAGACTTCAAGATACCCTGCAATATACGCAACAATATGAAGGATACTCAATAACTTCAATGTTTTTAATTTAAAGCTAATGAATTTTACGTGAGAATTTTAAAGAGCTGGTTTTATATCATGTTTACCAAATTATAAATACTTTCTACACCAAAGCGACCCAATTATTGAAACGGATCAAAAGCAGATGTGTTGTATTTTTTATGTTGGATAATAGGAAATTTATGGCCACTGCATAGAATTTCTACTGGAAAGAAGAACAGGCAAGAGAACTGCTCCCATTTCAAACATAAAACTGAATATGAATGGCAGCACTCAGCACGCAGCGGTTGTTGCAATTATGTCGCATCAAATAATTATAAACCTGGCTTGGCAAACATTTCCTGAGTTTCGTAATAATTAGCCAAAGAAGCGCCAAGAGAATCAGCAGCAGATGAATGAATGAGAACAAAGAACAAGTGTGCGCCCAAAGATCAAGATGCGAATGCCAACAACGACAACAGCAGCAACAAAAACAACAACTATTCAACCTGTTGGTGCGAAGCGTCTGTTAATGGCGAGAAGAAGATCAAGAGCTGAGGCTGCAGACTGAAACTGAGACTCAGACTGCGACTGAGTCTTGGCACAGCGCCCAGTTTGATTCTGGCCAGCGACGCGTGCGGTTGTCGCGCTGCTGCTGCTGCTTTTAAGCCAAGTTTGTGTGTGGTTAAAGACATGCCACAATTGGCACCTGCGACGGCTTAAAATGTGTGTGAAACTCTGTTAAGCTGCGTGCCTGAAAACTGTGCCAACTGCAATACGCTGCATTCGCATTGGCACAGTTCATTTTCTTCTGATCGTCTGTTGACCCATTTTGACAACTGCCGTGGCGTATCAAGGACACAATCAGCTTTGATTCTTGCCGCTGAAATATATATTGCCAGATGTGTGACTCATCAATGGCAACAACAACAATAACAATAACAGACGGGCAGTAAAAGTGGAGCAGCAGTCATAAGAAATCTAAGTAGAAACAACACTCGAAATGGAAAAGCAGAAGACACCAAAGCCAACAACAATAAACACCACAATAATAACAAAGCGACGACATAAAAGTGAATAAGAAATTGTCATGCTTTCATTAACAACAACGAAAACAACAACAACAACAGTCAACACTCAAATTTAGCTGCCAGCAAATTGTGTTAAAAGTGAACTCTAAACGGAGACTTGTGAACCTGTGAACAGTGACTTAAGCTGTGACTGCGAAATGTTCCGCCAATGGAATTCTGATTTGTTGCTGCTGGGAATTTGCCTACTAATCTGTCAATTAGAGCCCATGCATGCCAGTAAGTGACAGCGTTGCCCGCGATCAGAGCTGGAATACAGATTCAAATTAGTTTTTATTAAAATATTTTACTCAGTTGACTCTTCCAGTAATAAAATATTATTATTTGATAAAGTTAGATAAGTATTTCAGAGAATATAAAATTAGATTGAATTTTATTTGTATCTTATCTTAACTACTTTTTAAATCACTTGTACTGGTGGGGATTCCAAATATTTATTTGTATCCCTACCACGGCAATTTTATTTGAGATATAATATAATATATAATATATATATATATATATATAATTACAATTGCTTTGGTTTTTCATTTATTTATTTATAAACAGTTTACCAACAATGAACTTACTTTGGTATTTTTCATCTCCAGTAAAAATATAGTTGTGATTTATTCCCTACAGCAAATACTTAGTTGAGATTTTACTGTCAAATATCTTATCATTTGTACTTTTAGGGATGTAAATATTTGAGTATTGAATATTTACAATACCATTGACATTTTATTGAAAGCTAGTATTTTCGAGCATTTCTAAGCTCTAGTGGAAAAAATCAACTTAAATTACAATTGATTGAAAAAGTAGTTGAGATAAAATCATATAAATTTTTTTTATAAATTTAGTGTTTACTGAAATACTTTACTAACTTTATCAAACAATTATTTTTTGCTAGAAAAACTCCAGAAAATTTCAAAATATGTATCCTTTAGTATAGAGGTGCTGATTAAAAAAGTTAGACGGTATTCTCAGCTCTGCCCGCGATCTAATCCTCGCCAGCTAAGTGGAATCTCTACTCTCTTTAGGTATACTCAATACATTGCTGGGCGTGCCCGCGGAGTGTGTGCATCAGAGTGGCGTTTGGCCGTGTAAGTTGAGCTTCTCCTGCTGGCTGCAAGGTGGCAAGCATGCCAAAGGCTGTGGCAGCAACAAATGGCTCTTCAGCTGCTGTGTTGCCGAGCCTCATCAGCATCAACATCAACATCAGCATCAATCGCCGCTGGACAATCTTGTTGACTATGGCAAACTCAAGATAAGTCTGAACAGTCTCCCCAAACGCATTATGTTGCGACGCCGTGATGATAACGAGCTCCACAATGTCAAGGTAAGTGACAGCTGGCAATTGGAATTGTGCAATTACACTAGACAACAGGGTTGGGCTAATGAAGATTAAAGCTCTAAGAAGAATCAATTCTATTTGTATAATAGTAAATATGTGGAAGCAGAAAGAGTATGCTAGAATGAAATATGGAAATGAAAAAGAAGAAGGAAAGAGAAAGGTATTGGATTAACGAAAGAAAGAGGATGATGCTTAAGATAAAGTTGAGAAAGAGATTTAGAAGGCACTGACTAAGAAGCAGCAGAGGAAGATGTTGAGGGCGAAGCTGACGCAATGATTGAGAAGAAGAAGGAAAGACAGAGATTAAAATGTACAATATTATGGAGAAGAAAAAAATATGACAAGTAGAGAGAATGAGTGACAGAGAGAGCGAGAGAGAAGGAAAGACTGGGGGCGACCGATAGAGGAAGAAACAGAATACACTCAAAATATGGAATTGTGTAAGAAATAATGAGCCTAATTACATAGACTTGAGTCAATAGACTTGAGTCTAAGTCTTGAGAAGACTTGGCCAAAACTATGCTAACATATCGCGTTCGAGTTGCCAGCAAGCATTAAAGCCGCACAGCGTGTGAGTTGTGAGCCATGCAACAATGGAAGACAATTGAAAGCATTTGTACTGGAAAAACGAGTTTTCCACAGTTTTTGTACTTTTTTCTCTCTGTGTGAAATGTGCTCTCAATGCCATCATTAATTATGCTGAAGAATTATTAGCTAATCAGATGATGATCTTGCAGCCGGAATGTGGCATGCCACGCACAGCACAGAATACGCTGCAGAAGCGCATCATTGGTGGTCGTCCGGCACAGTTCGCCGAGTATCCGTGGCTGGCACACATTCGTATAGCGGAGTATCAGTGCGGCGGAGTGTTGATCTCGGCCAATATGGTGGCAACGGCGGCTCATTGCATACAACAGGCGCAGCTGGACGATATAACTGTGTACCTGGGCGAACTGGACACACAGAATCTGGGGCACATACACGAGCCGCTGCCAGTGGAGAAGCACAGCGTACTGCAGAAGATCATCCATCCTCGCTTCAACTTTCGCATCACACAGCCGGATCGCTATGATCTGGCGCTGCTCAAGTTGTCCCGTCCCACGGCATTCAGCGAGCACATTCTGCCCATTTGCCTGCCGCAGTATCCGATAAGATTGATTGGCCGCAAGGGCCTCATTGCCGGCTGGGGCAAGACGGAGGCGCACATGGGGCACGCGGGCACCAATATGCTGCAAGTGGCCAGTGTGCCCATCATCTGTGAGTAGCAAGTGATTAAATCCACATTGATAAATGATAACATAATCTCTTCACAGCCACCTTGGACTGCATCCGTTGGCATGAGAGCAAGCAGATCAATGTGGAAATCAAGTCGGAAATGTTTTGTGCCGGCCATTCTGACGGTCACATGGATGCCTGTCTGGGTAAGTTTCGAATTGAAAGTGTAGCATACTTTCAGGCTGATCTTTAACAGCGCTCTGGTTTGCGTTTAACAGAGTGAAGCCATCAGCATTGAGGCAGGCTCTGCACACTGGTTCCTGTATTTCTAGTTAAAATATAGGCTTGAAACTTAACACAAAATTTTTATAAATTTATAGTAAGATGATGTATAAAAATCAACCGGATCGGACCACCATATAATATGAACGATCGGTCTGAAATCAAGTGTTTGTATACAACATTTTTTGTTGTTTGAGACATCTGAGCCAAACTCACAGAATATGCATATGAGGTGGTCCCATATATCCTTACCAAATTTGGTTGAAATCGGGAAACTATATCATATAGCTGCCATAGGAACAATCAGTCTAAAATCGAGTTTTTGTTGAAAAACATTTTGTTTGTTTGAGATATCTGAACCAAACTGACAGAACATGCATATGGGATGGTCTCATACATCCTGACCAACTTTCGTTGAAATCGGACGACTATATCATATAGCTGCCATAGGAAATACATTGTGCTTTTTTAAAGTTGGGGCTAGGTTACCTTTTTGTATATTGCAAGAGCCTGGGCGCATGTCGGCACTTGAATTTAACATGTCATAATCTTCAAATGTTAATTAATAATACGAGTAACTATACAATAAGATTTATTGAGGCGTAAGGCGAACCTCATAGAAAAAACTTGCACGAAACACATCAAAGATAAACACAGAACGTCCAAAATAACGTACTTAACACAATACCGATTTACACAGAACACAGCAGGAAGTACATATAATTTTTGTTGTATAAATATAGTTAATACTTTTATTTATAATATTAATCCCTTCATCGCACAATAACTTTGTTTTAAATATCATGCAGTCTCTTCCGATGATATTCTTGAAGAGGACAGTTAGAACAAAACAAAAACAAGAATACAGTTTAATAGCTAGACCATTTATAAAAAGTGTTGATACATTTAAAGTCAAAATTTTAACTTTAACTTTTTTATTTTTGGCCTATGGGAGGAACCACTGTGCTCTGTAAGCTGTTACTTTATTTTAGCATGACTTTATTTTAGCATTAAACTGAACTTATTCAACAAATCTGCAAATTCTCAGTGGATCTGATATCAACCTTAATAAAATCTTAAATATGCCCTCTTATTGTCTTTCTTTTTATTTATTTAAAAATTCTAATTCTTAAGTTTAATTTATTTTTTTTTTAGTTCTTCATTTGTACTAAATTTCTAACTTTTCCCACTTGTTGAGAGTTTTGTCTTTTATAATTAATAAATTGAACAAATTAATCAACCGTCGACTTAAAGCAGCCGTCGGATAAAAATTAACCTTTAGTATGAAAAATTTAGTTGTTTTCTCAGATATCTCAACTAAACTTACAGACTAGCTCTCCTTGCCAAATCTGGACTCTTTCTCCAAATTTAGTTATTTTCCCGCCAAATTGGACTTTATTTTACTAAAAGTCACATTTGGTGGGAAATTCGCCAGATTTTGTGGGACTTTTAGCCAAAGGGAAAATTTAAAACCTTAGAAAATCTTAAGACCATTAAAAACCAGACAGTGAAATAAACCGATTGTCCGCATTGCCAACTAAAAAAAAAAGGCAAATGAATTAAAGACAAAATAGGTAAGACATAACGGTAAATTGCTTGGATTAATTTAAAGAAACCAATTTCGGCCTATCCGCAGAAACGAATGTCTAATAATCGAGATAATAAAAAGTGTTCCTCCATTTGACATTTTAATTCTGCGATCGTAGAGAACAGGTGACGGAGTTTTTTATCAATTAAAATGAAATTAGGATACGAATGAAATGAATTGATGTACAATTAAAATGAATTCTTCATAATTTTAATAAGCTATAAAACCTTAAGCTTAAAACAAAATTAATTATTATAATATTTGTAAGAACAATAAATTAGATCAATAAGTTACAGTTAATAATAAACCAAATTTTATTTGCTTGCAGGCGACTCTGGCGGCCCATTGATCATCAAGGAACGTGGTCGCTTTGTGCTCGTGGGCATCACAAGCGCCGGTTTCGGCTGTGGTGTCGACCATCAGCCGGGCATCTATCACAATCTGCAGAAGAGTCTGCGCTGGGTGGAGGATGTCGTGGCGCACAATGAACTGTAGCTGTAGCTGTGGCTCTTGCTCACCACTCAGCAGGCCACCGGGTGTGGCAAGCAAATCTCATTAGTTTATGCCGTGTAGCATTAAGTAATGGCCTTGTGCAATACATACTCAACAATAACAAAATATATAATTTATTAGATTTATTAAATATTATTATGATGTAGTTAAGTGTGAGTGTGTCTTATTTGTTTTTGGGTGTGGGTGACCGACCTTGAACGCTGGTTTCAACTGTTGCATTTGGAATTGAATTACGCACTTTGCAACACGTACAACAAATTTGCTTTGTTATGTCACTTGGCATTCGCTGTGCTGGCCCATTTCCCATTTAGTGTGTCTGCCATAAATGCCACAATCAACTGCTTTAAGCTCAACAATACCAACAACAACTAAATAAACAATAGCAACAACAATCATAATTTGTACATTAAACACATTAAGACGGGCCAAGTCAAACACTCGTCGAGTGTCATCTGCCAATTGCCCAATATACTTAAATTATGTTACGTTCGTTTTCAGTTTGTCTTCTTAATTTTGTTTTTTTTATATTTTTTTTATTGTTACTCTGTCTTCAAGTGTGTCAACCAATAATTTTCCATGAACCCATCAATCTCAGCTCCGCCTCATTCGCCTCGCTTTTTTAGTAGCAATCAATTATTTGGGCTTTGTTCATTTCAATTATTGAGCTTAAGTTGTAGTTGCAGTTGCATTTGCTTTGTTGTTGTCGTTGTGAATTTTTCACGCTTGAGATAAACTTGAAATAAGATGTTGTATGCGTATGGCTTTCGCTTCGTTGCCTGGCTCTGACTCTGACTTTAACTCCAACTCCAACTCAGCTGGATGTCTGCAGGTTTTTCCTGTTGCAATTTGTACAATTGTTGTTGATTTTTCGACTGTTTGGCTAAAATTACTTGGCAGTCCACAAATTGGTGGCAAAACTTGACTTCCTCTTTTTTTCATATCGTTTTCTGTAAGTGTGACTCTGAGCGCAGCTCCAAATTAAACATTAGTCATGCCATCGGCAACAGCAGCAACAACAGCAACAGCAGCAACAACGCAGCAAACAGGCAGAGCAACAACTAAGCAACATGCGACATGCAATTGCCAAGTGAGCGACAAAGTTGCCGTCTCTGCTCAGAGGCCACGTCTTGCCTTTTCTTTTCACTTTCGATTTCGATGCGAGTCTGACTCTCCACACACACACACACACATACATAGTCGTCGCAGTCGAGACTCTGTTTCACACTCTTTGGGCGCTTTTTTATTACTCAATAGTCAACGTTGCGACGTCTCTGCGACGACTGTGCGTGAGTGTTTGTATATGTGTGTGTGTGTTGGTGAGCGGTGTTGATGGCTTTTTGATTTTGAATTTGTCAGCCAACTGTTTATTAAGTGTTTTGACGTTACCGTAAACTGTTCGCGAACGCGAAGTCCGCGCGCGCATCAACAATCAAAAAAACAGTTTCGGTTTTAAACGCTTCATTACACACACCCTCGCACACACACCTTACACTCACACACTCACATAACCAAAGCAACGAAAAAGTGCGTGTACATAAATGGTTCATTTATTTAACTGGCCGCGAAATATGAAATGTGAATTATTACCAAATATTACCAAAAACTGTGATTGTTTCGTCTGCGATTAGTTTTATATTTAATTCAGTTTTTGGCTCTCGACCGCCTGCTATGCAAACGAGCGATTATTCAATCAAAAACTCGCGCCGCTACGTGAATTAAGTGAAACACACACAAATTGCACAAAATCGCAGACAAACAAGACAACAACAATAACAACAACACAACAATACCAACAACAACAAATTCAACGAAAGTATTGCAAAATGCGCTCAGTTGCACGGCAGCTGCTGTTGCTGCCAACATCACGGCTGATATTGCTGCTGCTTGTCGTCTGTCTGTCCCGCTGTCTGGACGCCGCACACGGTAGCTACAACTCCATGTACAATTCAGTGGTAACGCCGGAGCTTAAGCAGGCCATTGACAAGGATTTACCCAAACAGGCCAAGTTCTTCGATGAGCTCGATTGTAAGTTTGTCAAAGTTCGCTGTCTAAGTCCTTTCATTTGATTCAGCTAGATAAAGCCTGAGTTCTTGACCAAAGCTAGCAAGTTCGTTGCCTAAGTCTTTTGTTTTGTGCCTTAAGTGCCATTGATTTAACTCCGGTAAATTTCTGATCTCAATGGTCTGAATTGGACCTTGTGTTAATTCCTCCCCCATTGGATCAGTGAGCTTCCAAGAGGTTTTTCTAGCTATTGTTCTTTATTGATCTGATTGGGTTTTTCTGGGCTTTCCTCAATCCTTGCAACAAATGTTGGATCACTTATAATTTTTTCCATATTCCAGACTTAATTTAATTTAACTTTTTCTTTTCAGTTTATAACTTAAATTTTACATAAATTTATTTTATTATTTTGTAATTTTAATTTAATTTTAATTTTTAAAATTATTTTTCTTTTTGCCGAGTGATTTTACTCGTGCTAAATTAAAAAATAAATTCAAAAAAATAAAAAAAAAAGACACCGTCAATATTATTCAACCACTTAATGACCTAAGTCATTTTATTTTGATCTGATCGCTGTCGTCAATCCCTTGATTTGTAAGTTCGTTGCCTAAGTCATTCATTTTATTGATCATTCTTATTCATTGACAAGGATTTGCGCAATACGTCCACGTTTCTCGTCGTAAGTTTGTTGCCTAAGTCTTTCGTTTCGCTTGTTTTGACTCACAAATAACATGAACAACATGTGACAATTACATAATTTACATATTAATTAACCTTGAGCCAAACACTATCGATTCAATGTCAAGATCACATGATTCACACACAACACGACTAAATTTCTACCAGAGTAGAAATGGAAGAGCTAAAGTGAGACAATTGTTTGATGGGTGTGAAAACGATATTATGTGTTCGGTTCTTGGCTCGAACAGTAACCAGAAACCCGCAGAGAGCAGACATCTTGTAAATGCGTACAACTTTAATTGGACTTTCCAAAAGGTAACAACAAGTAAAACACGAATACCAATTAGCCCGCGAACCGCTTGCGCAGAGTGGAAGTTAAAGTTGAAACTGAGTAATTATTTTGTTGACGGAAAGGCGACATTAACATGTTGCCCATTCTGCGCCCCAAATGAAAGCGCGTCTTATGGTCCATAATGAAAAGACCATTAAAATAATTATCAAAATACATATAAAAATCATATGAAATATCATCCATCTATCAAGCTGCATATTACACAGGCAAATGGCAATATAAGAAAATAAAGCGACCGCAAATTGCAGCACACAAGTTCAATGGCATGCACAGCCACCGCAGCCATGTAATATAGAAAATTCGCAATGAAAAACAGGGTATACAAAAGAAAATAAAAGCAAAAGTCTTTTTCCAAGCGATACTTAAAAACTACTCGAGAGCAGGAAAATCAAGCGCAATTAACGACAATTGCAGACAACATTCGAAAGTGTTAAACAACAACCATGTTATATATAGATTATAGATTATTTTGTGATCCAATAAGAGTGAGTACTCACACTCATACACTCATAACGTCGTGCGAGTACTCGTAACTGAGCTGAAAGAAACCTTGACCAACAAAAGCAAACATAAAAGGCAAATCTCAATCAAAGCCAAAACATAGACGTGGCAACATGTTGCCAAGCGTTAGCAACAAAACTTGTTGTTACTCTCTCTCTCTTCTCTCTGTCTCTCTCTCACACTCTCTTCTGCATCGACTTCGCTCGCGTGTCTTCGGCTTGAACAAGTGAAATGGCGAAATGCGAGCAAAACTCTTCGGCAGCTCCGTCGAGTGGCAAACACAAAACTTTGGCTTAGTTCTGAGCTGAATTTCCCGACGTGCGGTCGCCTTTTTTGATTTGAGCTGCAGCTGAGCTGGCCAAAAAGCCCCGTTATATTTATAACAAAATTTTCTTTTCGTGCGCCGCGTGCCGTGAAAATTGCGTTCCGTTGCGCATGCGTAGCTCAGCTCAACGGCAAGAAAGTCGTCTCTGAATGAAAATAAAAGTGAAATTCTTATCAAAATTTGCGAAAGGATTGCTTTGATTACGATCATAAAGCAAAAAGAAAGTGACCACGATTACTGCATTGACAAGTGTTGAAAGAAAGTGAAAGTACGCGTTTCAATTGTCGCTCCTCGCTCCTTGCTCCGTGCTCCTTTAGGAGCTGGCCATGTCGTGCAGGCGAACACATTCGCCACATTGCCACAGAAAGGATAATTGGCTGTGGCATTGGCTGACACTCGCCGTTATCTTCAGCCTGACTCACTCAATCGCTGCCCTGGGCTATCCCAGTGCACAGCAGGAGCATGACATGCTCATACTGGACGCACTGTCGCGCCGGAGCGGCACCGGCTACTATGGCGAGAACAGCGTCATGGAGATGCTATCCCGAAGTACCAATAATTGACTCTTTGACTAAATTCTCTCTCTGTCTTGTTTTGTTTTATTTTGTTTGTGTGTGCGTGCAACTAATGCCCATTATTTTGGTGTCTTTGATCTATTTGCAGTGATTCCACAGTCGTGCCGCTTCCGTGGCCACAAATTCGAGTGCGGACTGTCCATCTCGTGCGTCTTAGGCGGCGGTAAGCCGCTGGATCTGTGCTCCGGCGGCATGATCTGGTCATGCTGCGTGGACAAAGATCTCGATGCCGAGGAGAGTCCACATGCGGCGCCGGTTAACAATACAAGTGAGTAGAAAATCATTCTAAATACCCATTCCATTCCAATCCATTTCGCCAGCTGCTTTCCCAAGTTGCCTTCCATCCAATTTATCATCCTCATCCTCCAGTTACATTGAAGCATTTACTGCTCTTTGTCTTACCTTAAGTAAATTGCAAATTGCTGCGCTTCGAGTTATGCAATTCCCCGTATAATAGCGCAATAAATTAGTTCGCATTTCGAAAATGACAACAAATTGCTCGACTTTGCCTACACACACATCCCCCACACACAAACATACACACACACACAACAATTGGCAGCCGCTGGGTAATCGAGGCAGAAGCACAACACAACACAAAATGCATTGCACTGACATTACCAAATTCAATGCAG
This sequence comes from Drosophila recens, assembly GCA_037043495.1. Taxonomy (NCBI): domain Eukaryota; kingdom Metazoa; phylum Arthropoda; class Insecta; order Diptera; family Drosophilidae; genus Drosophila; species Drosophila recens. The sequence goes on from JBAMBJ010000583.1 coordinate 31,611, forward strand.
GCGCTCGACTGGAAGGTGTCAATGGTAGACCATTAAACATGTCGATCAGGGAGCACTCGAGTAAGGCAAAAACTTTAGGACAACAATGAGCATAAATCACATTATGTCATCAAGTTGATGACAATCCCAAATTGCTGAGGTTGCAAATTGAAATCACAGTTTACTTAGTTTAATTGAAAGAAATTGAAAAATAAACAACAAGATATTTTTGTAAGTTCAAATGAACGTTTGTAAAACATACGAGTATTCAACAAAAACTACGATCATTTGCCCTTATGAGTTGTACCAAAGTTACAAAATAAAGAAAAATAAATTTTTATGTGGATAAAGTTAAGATTGATGACTTGACTTTATTTAAAGTTCAAGTCAAAAAATTAATTTAAGTAATATAATTAAAAAGTTATGCTTAAATAACATCGAAAAATCAACAACTCCGATGCTCACGGAAACGATTTTCAAGTATTTTAGCTGGATCATATTTTGACTATCAATCAATTAATTAAATCGACTGTCGTTTAAAATAGACAACTCACTGAAGCTAGCTAGAAGTCATCGTAGTTCAATTGGTGAATTAGTGTTTAGTTAAAATGACATTTTATCAGTTGTGTCTATTTTGGGATGATTATTTTACAAAAAAAAAAGGATCGATTCAGAATCAAGTGTCAATTTTTAGACCCCGTACTTTAAAAAAGTAAAGGGGTCTATTAACTTTGTCACAAAAAAAAAGTGCGTAACAGGCAGAAGGAGGCGTGGCAGACCCCATAAAGCATATATATTCTTGATCAGCATCAACAGCCGAGTTGAAATAGCCATGTCCGTCTGTCCGTCTGTCCGTCTGTCTGTCTGTCTGTCTGTCCGTCCGTCCGTCTGTAAGAGCGCCTAGATCTCAGAGACTATAAGAGCTAGAGACTCCAAACTTTGTATGTAGGTTCGTCTATATTGGGAGCAGATCGAGTTTGTTTTAGATTTTTGATCGGACCACTATATCATATAGCTCCCATAGGAACAATCAGCTAAAAATCAAGTCTTAGTATGGAAAACTTTTTTGCTGTTTGAGATATTTCAACTAAACTGACAGAACATGCATAAAAGATGGTCTCATACATACTGACCAAATTTGGTTGGAATCGAACTACTATATCATATAGCTCCCATAGGAACAATCAGCTAAAAATCAAGTCTTAGTATGGAAAACTTTTTTGCTGTTTGAGATATTTCAACCAAACTGACAGAACATGCATAAAAGATGGTCTCATACATACTGACCAAATTTGATTGAAATCGGATTACTATATCATATAGCTGCCATAGGAACGATCAGTCCAAATGAAGTCTTAGTACGAAAATCTTTTTGTTGTTTGAGATTTTATAATAAGTACGGGGTCTCCGACAGTCGAGTACCGCTCGACTGTAGCACCGCCGACTAGTTTTTAATACTAGTTATGAAGTAAGAAGTTTATTGCAAGCTCAAACTTGAAAATAAAAGTATTTAATTAAAAAAGCAATCTTGCAAAAAAATTATTTGAACGATAAAAATAAAATTTGAATGCATAACGAATAAAGAGGACAAACCACGGCTTAAATGACATTTCGCATGAAAAGCTGTTCACTCTTAGCAAATTTATGAAAATGTGAAGTCTGTCTTATTTTCGACCTAGCAATTTTACAAGCCAAAGCTTAAGCGCATATTTAATATTTGTTTAATAAATAAATTAATTTTAACGTCTGCGATGAGTTCTGTCTTTCAATCTTGTACAAAATGTTAGCTATATTACATTCCATTATATTTAAAAATGTTATATTTCGATTTTGCGATCCGCATTCCTTGACTTAAATTTGATGTTGAGTTATTTTCGATTTTCAATCAAGTGCATTCGCTATATCGTAATCTTTTAACCAAGTTAAGGCAATCACAACAAATATTATGCCACAAACACACATACACTCAGAAACACACGCAGACGCCTAGGTAGACAGAAATACAGTTACTCAGCAACTTGCAGCCATTTTGTTGTGCTCTGTTTAATTTTCTAGGCTTCTGTTTAAGTTTTTCATGTGCATGTTACACAGCAAAAACAACAAATAAACAACAGCAGCAACAAGTAACAAAAACAACATTACAACATGTTATAAATAATTCTTGATGGAAAATTTTTGATGCCCATTAAAAATGAGCCAAATTTCAGTTTACTTTTTATACGTTTCTTTTTTCATTATTTTTTGGGGTAATTTTCTTAAAGCTCATAAAGCAGCGCGTTCTGTCTCTTCACTTTCTTTAAGGGGGAAACTGATGTGTGCCGCTTTCTGGGAACTATTTTTTTTTCCTTTTTTTGGGTCTGCGTGCCAGTCGAGTGTAAAATTTTCTTGAGTAAAACCAAAAGACGCGACAATGAAAAGGCCGAAAAGTGGGCAAAGTCTGTTGGTTGCTGTTTGTTGGTTGTCGGTTGCGGAAATAAACGAAGGTAAACGTTTTTGCATTTGAAAAGTGAAATTTTCGTCGCTTTGTTTCAATTTGCCTGCAACGAGTTTTTGTATCAACATCTTCTTTAATATTATTTTTATTTATTTATTTGCTTTGCGCGTCACACAAAAATGTGGGAAAATCACACCGCCAAAGTTACGGCATCTGTTTTCATAAAAATAAAATTCAACTCCAAATAAACCTTCAAGAAAGTGTTAATAAAGTTGTGTCGTTCTGTGACTTTTTTCTCTCCCTTTTCGTTTTTGAATTACGTGCGAAATGTTATAGCATGCATGTGTGTGTGTGTCTTTGTTTCTGTCATGGGCAGTTGGTCAGTTTGCTTCGTCGAGACTTTAGTTTCGACTTCATTGGCTGTGGTGACATAATAAATTCGTGCAGAGTTCCCTCCAACTGTAATTGCCGAGGCACAGTTCACTTTTTATTATGATTACTTTTGATTAAACTCTTTTTTTTACACAAATTCACGAATTTCACTGCGAAAGTTGACCCTAGTTTTAAAATGTCCCAGACAACACAAACACATTTAACACACTCTTAAGACCTGGCTGGGTGTAGAGGAAAACTGCAACATCATGATGATTCTTAAACACACAGGTGACATAATACACTTGCACGACATTTATCCCGATTTGTCGCCAACGGCCAACAAGCCCGCACATCATCATCACCAAGCGCCTCATCATCATCATCAGACGCAGCACAATAGCAACGGCCTGTCAACGGCTTCGTCATCATCGGCACGTCCCGCCTACCCCAGCCACGCCTACTACAGCACAAAGCGTCCGGCGACACATTACAGCGGCAGCATCGGCAGCAATCCCTATAAGCCCAGCTCTAGTTCCGGCTCCGGGTCCGGTTCATCTGTGCACCGTCCCTCCGCCTCCAGTTTGAACAGTTGGGAGCACCATGACACGAATCATTTGGGCATTACCAACCATCTGGACAATTTCTTTGATGTGGATGCACCGCCAGACAGTGGTGACATAAACCGTCCGCAGCAACAACAACCGCCGGCACACGAACCACAAGCCCAGCCCTTTGCGGTGGGCAATGTGCTGGATCTGAATGCGGGAGAGGCGGTGGATGAGTACGAGAGTGGTGGTGGCTACAATGATGCCAGCTATCGTCCTGTTCCGGGTACTAAACCAACTCATCCGTACTCACTATCTATCTTTCTTTAGCTCTCTTACTCTCTGTTCTCTCTGTTCTCTTTTTGGCACCACTGCAAGTTTTCCTTTGTATGCACCACAAACAACACCACTGAACCACTTAGCTTTTAATTAGCTTGCACTCACCGAATTAGATCTTATTTTACTTAGTATTTTCATTAAAATAATTCCAAGATTAATTCTCACAATTGACTTTTCACAGGTTGTGGCGAGGTTTATTCACGCTCCAATCGCATTGTCGGTGGTCATTCCACGGGTTTTGGCTCACATCCCTGGCAGGTGGCGCTCATCAAAAGCGGTTTTCTCACGAGAAAGCTTAGCTGTGGCGGTGCGTTAATCTCCAACCGCTGGGTGGTTACTGCCGCTCACTGTGTGGCCACGTAAGTAGCAATAAATTCAAAAGAGTTAAATAAAAAATAATAAAATTGTAGACCATTTAAATTGGTTTTTTAATTTATTAAATTTAACGTCGACAAAAATAAATTAAATTATGTATGCAATTTAGGAAAATTTTTTGATATTATTTAATATATTAAATATATGTATATTAATAAATAAATAAATTAAAAATAATGATTTTACCTTACTCTTAGCACCACCAACTCGAATATGAAGATCCGTCTGGGCGAATGGGACGTGCGGGGGCAGGAGGAGCGTCTCAATCACGAGGAATACGGCATTGAGCGCAAGGAGGTGCATCCACACTACAATCCGGCTGACTTTAAGAACGATGTGGCGCTAATTCGTCTGGATCGCAATGTGGTTTACAAGCAGCACATCATACCCGTCTGTCTGCCACCGCCAACCACAAAGTTAACCGGCAAAATGGCCACTGTGGCGGGCTGGGGACGAACGCGGCATGGTCAGAGCACTGTGCCCTCAGTGCTGCAGGAGGTGGACGTGGAGGTGATCTCGAATGATCGCTGCCAGCGCTGGTTCCGAGCAGCCGGAAGGCGCGAGGCCATACACGATGTGAGCATATAAATTGAGAGTATACGCTTATTTTATTAGCTGACCTTTCTCTTTTCCATTTATCAGGTATTCCTGTGTGCTGGCTACAAGGAGGGCGGTCGAGATTCCTGCCAGGGTGACAGCGGTGGGCCACTTACACTGACAATGGATGGCCGCAAGACTCTCATCGGTCTCGTCTCCTGGGGCATTGGTTGTGGCAGGGAGCATTTGCCGGGTGTCTACACGAATATTCAGCATTTTGTGCCGTGGATCAACAAGGTTATGGCCAATGACAACAATGCGTAGAACAGAGTATAACAGATTTTAACAGTCTCGTTGCTGGCTGTCGTCATATATAATCGAACAGTTGTGTGAGATGCGTCTGCATCACCGTTGCCTGGCCATGTGATTCCTCTACGACTCGGGGTTGCTAGTGTTTAAGTATAAGCTCCCAAAGCTGCACTCTCTTAAGTGTGCGCATCTTCTATTTATTTACATTATTATTAATTGTACTTTTCGTATACTCTGTTTTCGCCTTCTTTGCAACTTCAGAGGACATGCAACAGTTTAACATTATTCATAACCATATTTATTACATTCTATTCGCATATAGAGTTTCATGAATTTAAACCTAACTTTATTGCTAGTTTTATTTAATATTTAATAACAAAATAAACAAACATTTGTCAAAAACAGAATTCATATGATTTATTTGTGAAAGAACGATAAGTTTAATTCTTACTATAAAATATATTTAAATTGATATTAATTTATATACATTTAAATTTGGGACTAAGACTATTAAAATCAAACTTCACAAAAAATTGAAATTAATTTAGTTAAAATATTTGGTGGAACTATTTTAAATATTTTTAACAATTTTGTTAATATACTTTTTTTTTTAATTTTGTCTACCATTTTTTACATATTATGCTTTAATTTTAAAGTGTTAAAACAAAAGACTTAAGACACGAACTGAAAGGTATATTTAAAAAAAAAATGATTGCATACTTTTTAGCGAAAGCAAAATTGATCTCTTACAAACAAAAAAGATATTGCAGCGAGTTGGCAGCACCAATGTAGCACCTTTTCCACGATAAATTGCGGCAGATTCAAATCAAATATTTAGGCACATGATAACAAAGCAAACAAAGTGAGAGAATGAGAGAACAAAAATAAATACGAGTGCATTAAAAGGCGAAGGGAAATGTTCGCAGCACGAACCACAACATTTTGTCAGAACACCAGCTGAGTGTTGTTGGAACTGTGGCAACAGGCAACAGGTGAGCCACGCGATGCATGCATTGAATTTGTAATGATGCAACTTCCGTTGAAGACTGAAACTAAATCTTTTCAGAGTGCGTGTTGTGTTTGTGGACATTAAATCGAATAACATAATCAAGGCAACGTTGGCTAATTAGACGGCTCACTCAGCGCGCTTATCATTGATTCTTGCTCTCACTCGTTCCGTTTTTAGCTCTTTGCTTTTACTCTCTTGGCATCCACAGCAAATGACATCCACTTCTTTGCTGCTGCGACGGCGACTGCGGCAAAGAACTTGGCTAACTGGCCGCAACTTGTTGCCTGTTTGGACTCAGTTGCTGTGGAGCAGCGCCAGTGTCAAGGTCTCTCAAGTTCAACGCGTTGTTGTTGTTTCTGTTTCGGTTTCTGTGTTGAGCCGTGTTTGGTGCGTCAATTGCTTAACTAAAGAAAAGATAAAATAAAGAACGAAACGAAACAGAAGATGATATGTGGAGTCGCAGCAAAAAAGAGTCGCGTTTCCATTTAACAAGCTCCGTATGTGACTTCAAATATTGTGTGTCATTAAGCCCAATTGATTAATTGATTGATTGATTGACTTTAGTTGTGTGTTGTTATTGTTGTGGTTCATTGATTGCAAGTCTGTTAAACCTAAAAAATAACAAATTTTAAGCAGCTGCATTTTCGAGAAAAGTGTATAAAGTATGTGTGTGTACATTTTAAAAAAAAAAGTCTTTTGACTACAAGTAAATGCTCCATTGTGTTTTGCAGCTAATGCCTATGCATAATTAGCAAAATGCAGCCTTAAAAGTCTTATCAGACACTCAATAGGCATAAACAGGTATCAGCATACATATACACACACACATACATACACTTAGGCACCCACTAGTCACACTCAACTGAAGTTAAATGTTAAGCGCAGCGATAATATAGTTTGACTTTCTTAACCTGAAGACGTGCATAAATTATATCACAAACAACCACACACACACGCAAACATATGTACATGGACAGTCAGTTAGTGAACAAAGAATGGCGACAGGCCGAGCCACTCATTTGCACCACACACAAAATATTAAAGAAAAAGCCACCAAGAGACTCCCAAGTTCCCAACATCATGTTGTTGTTGTTGTTTCTGTTGCTGTTGTGGCTGTTTCTTGCTATTTTAATGTGAAAGCGCTGTTAACCCCAAACTTCAACTATTCCACCTCTCTCACCTTCTCGCGCTCCACACACTGCCCGCCACAAGTGCCGCCAATCAGCTGTGGCTCTGGCAGCAAGAGAGCCACAGCAACAACTGAGAGAGTGTGCCAGCATGTATGTGTGTGTGTGTGTGGGTCTGACTATTCATTTGAATAAGCAAGAACAACAACAACAACAACATTAACAGCTGCCTAGCATTTGTTGTTCTCACCATTTTGTGAACTGGCCTTAATGGAAACCGTTATGCGCCAAGCTCCAACTAGCGGCGCAGTCGACGTTGGCGTCGGCGTCGGCGTCGACGTCGACCGGCTACGCATGCGCACATGTTATAGCTCTCTATGTGCGTCTGCTTAAAGTGTATTTGTCTGTGTGTGTGAGTGTGTGTGTGTTAACTCTCCAGCTACTACCCATTTTGCTTTGTCGTTCTTCAGCGTTGCCAGCGTCGCAGTCGCAAAATCTCAGCCGTTGGCTTTGCTGCTTCTGCCAACGTCAGCGTCAACGTCAACGTTGTCTTCAGCTTTAGCTTCAGCTTTGGCTTTGGCTGACTTCAACTGGCGTGTGGATCTTTTGTATGCGCGCTTCTCTCCAGACGTGCGCAACTCAACGCGGTCTTTGGCTCCTCTTCGGATTCTTTTCTTGATCGCCTGGTTACGTCGACTTTGACTTCGACTTCGACTACGTGAGTGCGTGTGTGTGAGTGCTTATAGAACCTGAGTTATTGGCCTCAAATTGGCTTGGCCAATGCGTGCATAGCTAAAAGTTAACATCTTGCAGTCGCGTTATTCAGTCAACATAAATTCCAACTAAATTCCAAATACAATAGTTACTAAATTCACACTACGGTTCTTTCATTGAGAAACAAAACATAAAACAAAAGGCAAACAATACAAGCCCAGTGTCAAACACAAGCCAAATGTGAAGAAACTCATAAAAATATATATATGTATAAAGAAAATATACAAAAAAGAAGCCGCAAGAAGAAACATAATTCCAACAAAAACGCGACGACGACAACAATAATAATCACAATAACAGTGTGGCAGCAAATTAAAAGAAATGACCCCAAAAATAAGTTGGCAGTGAAGTTTTCCCAACAGAAAACGCAGCTCGTTTAGCCAACAAAAACAAAAGCATAAATAAAACAACAACAAAAGTAAAGCAAACAAAAAGATTCTACGACAAACGTCAAGCAAACCGAAATTATCTACAGAACACGCAAGTAAATGCAAAAGATACAAATAAAAAAAAAACTGAAGATACGCATCCGTAAGATACGCGCGCCACTGTGGCTTCCCACTCCCCATCCTCCTCTCTTTCTCTGCCTCTCTTACTCTTTCTCTTTCTCGCTGTGTGTGTGTGTGTATTTGGCTGCGTTTAAGTAGCTGCGCCGCACTTTCTACCACGTACAAGTCAATTAGAGACACACACACATACTAACACACAATTGCTGCGGATAACTGCAACTAACTGCACCAGGAGAAGAAGCAGCAGCAGCGGTGGCACCACCACAAACTGGCAACAAAACAAGAGCAAGAGCAACAAGTTCAAGCGCCTTGATTTTGATCAACGGCCAAAGTCAAACGAGTCCAAAGCAAAAGTTGCCTTCTGCTGCAAATTTTTATTGAAATTCCTGTAAAAAGAAGCAACAATGAGAAGAACAAGAACAAGAACAGTCACAAGAGGCAGCCACATGAGGCAGCCTCAGTACAAGTGTTTCAATTGCCGCAGCAGCCGCAACGAGACACGAGAGCAAAAACTTCTTTTCGGCCTGCAACAGAACTGGTCTGGTAGTTGTTGTTGCTGCTGCTGTTGTTGTTATTGTTGTTACTCTCGTTATTGTTGTTGTCGCTTGGCTTTGACTTTGGTCTAAAATGCTGCGCTTGCCACTCAACGTTGCTGACTCCCCATTGGAGTCAAGGCGCGCCTTTGGCATTATTTGCATTTCTGCTTATTCTGGTTTGCCAACCTGACGAGCAGCTCGAACTGTTGCAGAATCTTCACCTGATGCCGCTGCTGCTGCTGCTGTGGTAGCCGCCCCCAGTTGCTCCGTTTAATTTCATGATAATTATTATAATTTGCATGCTGTTGTTGCTGCTGCTGCTGCTGCTGCCAATTGAGAAATTGCCATACTGCGGATCAAGTTTGTGCCCTAAGTCTTTCGTTTTGCCCTGCAATTTCATATGGGCGTGCTGGTGGCGTGGCTTTCTAGTGCCACCTGAACCTAATGAACTCCCGCATCCCGTAGCTAGTAAACAGTCAACACACACACACACATATACAAATACACAAACACACTCACACATACATATATATAGACATGTTAAAATTTCTCCAATGCCGTTTTTGGTATCAAGCAACAGAAATGAAAGCCAAGTCGGTGGCAGGCAAACTAACAAAGTAACAAACCGCAGCAAAAGTGGAAGCACTTCTTCTTCTTCTTCTGGTTTTGATTATTATGTTGTCCCAAACATCATCAAATGGCATAATTCTTTTGTTCGTCTCTGCCTTTTTAGTTTTTTTTTTATTTTGGCTAATTTAAAATGACAGTATTATGCTTTCTGCATTTCACTTTTCTTTAAAATAAATAGAGAGCAAGAAGGGCAAAGCGAGAAAGCTATAGAGAGAGAGAGAGAGATAGAGGAAGTTATGTCTAAATAAAAATACAATTTGTGTGGCTTTCGCTTTTATTTAAGGCAAGTGTTATACACACACACACGCACAATGTCTCTTTAGTAACAAAAAAAAACACTGACAAAAAGTTCCCCAAAAAAACTTGTAATTTTCACTTTTAACACGTCGAGTAGAAATAAAAATAAAATTTTATTTATTTTTTTTTTTTGTGGAAATTACTTAATTGCTCGGATAAAAAACTCCTCCCCCGCTTCATGTTCCATGAAATCATGCAAATCATCTGGCTGACCCAGTTTGTAGCTGAAGAAATTCTAAGATTCACGTGTGAGAGACAACTTAAGCCGTCTACTGACTGGTTTTGGCCATATCGACAGTAGCACAAAATTCATGTTAATTTGCACACATTTTGAGCAAACGGCGTCTCGAATTGGAACACCAATACAATTACACGCTTTCGAGATGTCCGTGAGTCCGTGAGTGTTTGTGGCTGTCAAGAACGTGACCTAAATACACAAATAGCCGCATTCAAAAAAGCTAACAAAGCTGGGAGAGATATTTGTGCTGTGATTATCGAAAGCTCAAATCTCAAATATCAACTCGTCAACAACTCGACAACTCGCTGAGAAGTTGTGATGTTGAGAAACTGAGAGGCTGCAATTAGTTGCCGATTCTGCCACTTAATTATAAGTAATCAGCGTTGCGTTGATGCGGAAATATTTTATAGCTTCCGTTCTGGTTTTTTTTTCGCTGCGGTCGCATAAATTACATTTAATTGCAGCAGCGAGGAGGGGTCCTCCCATTAGAAAGAGGGAGAGAAAGACAGCCATCTTTAGAAGTTTTATGACCGCACTTGAGATTAATTAAATTTAGTTTAGTTTAATGACAACCACTAGAGACAGCTTTTATTCAGTTGTGTTTCTTTTTTTTTTTTGCACGCGGCTTAATGTCTTCAAGCCTCGAGCAACGGTCAACGGTGCTGGCCAAGTCAATGACCGTATTACGCAACGCAGCTTCAGAACCCGAGCAAACAGTGGTTGTTGTCGTTTTTATTGTCATTCGTCTTTTCAGCTCCAAACGCAACGCGACAGCAAATTGCTCGACGCAGCAGATCGTCACGACGCGTCGTTGTGAGAAGTGAGAAATAAGAAGAGTACAGCTAACTTCTAATGCTCACGTATCAATGAAAATGTCGCCAAAGAACAGAGACCAATATGAGAGAGGGACCAGTAACAGTTTCAGTTAGGTTTCCATCTTCCCATCTCATTTCTTTTGTGTGCGCTTTCTTTGATTGTTACAGTTTATGTCATCATATCTGTACATTTGTCATGCCACCAACTTTCTTCAGTGATCCCACAGCATCTCGGCATCGCATCAATTAGGCGTCTCTTGAACTCTGTTGCACTGAGAACCAGTTGCACATGTGTTGTTAACGTGTTGCACACTCCACTAGTTTGCACTTTGAACAGTTATATAAACGCTGCCTAGCTGATTATACAACCGATAGAGCAGAGCGAGAAAGCGGAAGAGGGAGAAAGAGGCAGAGAAGTTACTGCTAGCTTTCTATGCACACTCACACACACAGTCACACACTTTTGCTTTCCATTGGTCACTTTAAGCATGACTAAACACACTCCCCGATAACAAGGCGAGCGGCAACAACAACAACAACAATGGCCGCAAAGTGGCCAAATTACACATACGCCCTGTTCCCTTAGCAATTTGCAAACTCAACACTTATTTCTCTGCTCGATTTCTATAAATACACATAATAGTACTTAGGGTCTAACCAATTTTTAAAAGAGTTTGATACGATTTGCCATAGTGTAAACATTTCTCTAAATGTTTTTAAATATTATATGTTCCATATAATAATTTTAAAAAGGAAAAGTTCAATTTTTAACTCAAATACTATTTAACTCAAATATTAAATTATTCTTGAATTAATGAATTATGTATGAAATCTTAGTTTGAGAAAGATTATAAAAGTTTTAGTTGTTGACCAACAATTTGCCATTATTTAAATTCAAAGTAGATAACAATTTTTAACTAAAATAGGTAGAGCACTTATTTCTTTTAAGAGAAAGAAAATTCCTGACTTACACAGCACAAAATTAAGGTTAAGTAATTATTTTTTGGTAAAGAACTTAAAAACATAACAACAAAGGACGCACAATTTTAGTAGAGTCAAGTGTAAGAAACTCATGAAATATCAACTAAAATGTTAATTTTACACTAATTGTTAAGGCTCACAACTTTAAAAAATATTTTTTTAACGCCCCAGTAAAGCAAATAATTTACATAATACTAATAGATCGATTGTTAAGTAATTCCTATAGAGTGTCATAAAGGCGGTTTGCCTTAGAAAGTATTTCTTGACTTCCTTTTCTCAAGCTTCTTTTTCTGTTATTATTATTTTTGCATATGCAAGTCACTCGAATTGAACGACTTTCACCTACTTGAGCTTGAGTCATCCCACAGACTTCTACGCACTTGCTGTCTGAATGCCTTTTGTTGTTGCTGTTGTAGTTGTTGTTGTTGTCGTCGTTGTTGTTGGTTTGTTGTAGTTGTTATTTTTGGCGTGCCCGTGGTTTGTTGTAGAAATTCGGTGTGTAGTTTTAAATTTGAATATGAAGAAGGCCTTAAAACATTTCACATTTGTCGCTGTGACTCATTTAAAATATTTATTTTCCATTTACAGATGGGCGCGTTGCAGCAACCGAGTAAAAGATACACAGCAACAGATACAGAGACAGTCACAGACAGAGATATAGAGGGCAGATTCAAAAGTAGAGCAGACAGATCAGCACCACCAACCACCACGATCACAAACAGAAGAAGAAGTATGCCCATGCGTAGCATCCTCATCCTGGCGCTGGGCAGTCTGCTGAAGCTGCTGCTGCTCTTGGCATCGTCGGTCCCGTCGGCAGACGCCAGTCCCGTCTTCGTGGATAATCCCAGCTTAGCACAGTGTAAGTACTCCGATCGACCAGCCGAATAGCTAGCCACTTGACAGCTTAACGCGCATTTATCTTCCTGAAATGCTTGAGACAGTCGGATATTAAGATGTCAGACAAGAGATTCAGCTCGGCTGCTGACGATGTGCTGACGGGTTTTCCTCAGAACTCCAGCACTTTCTCTCACGTAGGCTATTAAAGACTCTTTGATGTTGTTGTTTTTTGGGGCGCGTTCAATGATAACAAAGAAATGAAATGAAATTAAACAAAAGGGAACGCAATTTGTGTAAAAGTACAAAGCAAGCAAAGTCAAGACACATTTTTTCTTTTAAGAAATCACAATTGAAAGGCTGAATATTTAACACATTTTTTTTTATTATTCCTTTTTTCAAAAATGTAACTTTCCAATTTATTATTCAATAAGAATTATAAAGAGGAATTTAAAGAAGACTAAGGTGTTTGATAACTATTGAATATATATTTTGACGTAAAATGTATAGAAATTAATGTCAAATTTTAAATTACATCTTAGATACAGCTTATATGTATGTACATTGAGAAAACGGCCCTAAAAGATACTTCTTCTGTATTATATACTACATCACATTACGGCAGCTTTAACTAGTCCATGGTATTAACTATTTTATTTGCTTTCTAGAAAAAGGCAGCTGTATTTATATAGTTTTATGTCCAGAACACATTTGTGAGTCCATTTAAACTTACCACTCTAATGACTTGATTCATAAAAGTAGAACTAATTTTAAAACACACAAATTTTATGACCAGAGACGTGTAATTTTTGCAGACATTAAATTTGATTGCCAAAAATAGAAACAAAAGAGTTAAAGCGACAAACTGGTTTTTAGTAAATAGCCAATGGTTAAAGTCGACCAATTGCCACAGGTAGTTGGAACAGCTTCTGCTGTTGATGATGCTGCTCTCGTGTGGAGTTTCCAAATGAAAGTAATCAAAATTAATGATACTCCGCCGACAGGCGTTTGGTTCTGGCGTTGTTTAATTGGGTCACAGCCATTAAGCATCAAATTTGAACACTATTAGCACTTCCTCTGCTGATGCCATAAGACGTGCTGCCAATTTGTCTACAGCAGCTTCAGTTTTAGCTCAACGTGAGATGGAGAGTTTGAAAAATAAAAATACACAACTTTCTTACAATACAAAAGCAAACTGGCGGCAAACGGCCAAAACGTCAGCGAGCAAAAGCAATTGAGGTCAACCATCAAAGAATGTTGCCATAAAAATGAGCCACCATCGGAGCCACAAGAAAGCGTGTGCCCGACAACAACAACAACAAGTACAGCAACAACAACAACAAGCGCAATCATTGGCAGCGGCTGCGTTAAGGTGGCAAGCATTTCATTTTTTATGACTCGACTGGACCAACAATAATAATAAAAAAGAATATTATATGCGTATATATATATTTAAGAGTGTATGTATATGTATATTCTACAAGAGTACAAGAGTCGGCGCAGAAAGCGGAAAGTAAATTGACGCCAAGTGAAAGGGAAATAAATAAAAACAAACAATGAACTCATTCTCAGCTCACGGTGTCTGGTCTCTGGTCAGTCTTTCTCTGGTCTAATCCCGCCCCCGTAGGTCACTCGATGACCCAATTTCGATTAGTCAGTCGCCCCACTGAAACTCGACTCTGTCAGCCATCGCATTCGCATGCCAAAAACGAACATTTCCTACATTGCAATGCGAGTCTCGAGCTCGAGTCTTGAGTCCGATTTCGAGTCTCTGACTAACTGAGCTTCAGTTTTAGCCTGCCTGCTTGGTAGGCTGTCTGTGTGCTAGCGAAACATATGCTAAAGCTGTTGACCCAAAAAGCCACAAAACGAAATGCAAACACACAGAACCAAAGAAAAAGCTGCCGGCTCTGCTGACGCTGACGCCTACGCTGGCTGTGCTGCTTGCGTCGTCTATGAAACGTGACAAAAGTTTTTGGCTTCGAAAATATCAGCATTTATAATTTGTGTGTCTGATGCTACGTATGTATGCATATATGTGTGTGAGGCCGGCATTAAATTCAGCAGCTGCTGGCTTTTTGTTTGGTTCTTGGCCATTTCGTGTCTTAAGTCATTTGTTTTGCGCCCCCTTCCCGCTGCTATAAGTCAGCATTTCGTGTTAATTGCATAATCAATATACGACTATACAGCAAGTTTACAGTTAAAGTTCAATAAACGCAAAACATACACACACAAACAGAGAGACAGCACTGCAATTGTATCTGATTTAACATTGAAATACGAGCAAATCTCACGAAATTTATTCGCAAAAGAAACTTGCGCTTAAGGAAAGAAACTGCCACTGCCATATCCACTGTTTCAGTCTCTGTCTCTGTCAGTGGCCCGACCACTGTCACTGCCACTGCCACTGCACCGCTTCAACCTCTGTCTCTGCCTCTGCCTGGCAGTTTATTTATGACCACACGAAGTGCAAACAAAAGGTTCCCAAGTTGTGCGCGCGTTTAAAGAAAGGCCTCGCTCAGTTGCAAGTTTGCTTCTTAAGTCTTTCGTTCTTTCTCACTCCCTCCCTCCCTCTCTCTCTGTTGCTGGCCGTCTGCAATTACATAAGTTCAAAGACTGACAGCGTCGGCTCTATTACAAAACCCAGTGAGAGCCACAACACTCACTGTTCATTCTTGAAGTGGCAACAGCACAAAAGGCAACAATTCATAAATAAATAAAAATAATAACAATGCTACTGTTGCTAATATTCTTGTTGTTGTTTTTTTAGCTGGTGTTGTTGTTGTTGCTGTTGTTGTTGTTATAGCTGTTGCCTCATCGGGCGGTCTGTGCGTCTGCAAAAGCTGACGCCCTTCAGCTCAAAACTTTTGTGGCGCGTCTTTTATGGCCCGTTGTTCTGCCAGTTTTTGAAACTGCCTTTGCCACTGTTGTTGCCACTTCATTTTCACTTACGTTAACTGTTTGCCTAACGGTAAATGTCTGCCTCAAATTGGCGTACAAATGGAAGGCGTTAATCGCACCATCAAACGGAAGAATCGGAGATTGACAATAAGAATGCGGAGCACTCATTACTGACTTTGTCGGGTAATTGTCGTACACTGAGCGAATATATTTATATAAATATTTTAAAATAAAAATAAATTTAATAAAATTTAAACATTTTAATTTTTATAAATAATTCTTTTTTTTTCGTGCGATAACCAGCTTCGATAATTCAGAAGCAATACACAACAACAACTAAATAACATTAGATAAGAAATATGCAATTTAAATATAAAATGAATAAATAAAGTGAATAAATAAATGTATTTTTTAGTATTTAAATTTAATTACTTAAATCAAAATTACTTAACAAAATTCATATGTATAACGTTGGGATATTTATTAAATATAAATAGATAAATACAAATATGAATAATAAAATAGAACACAAAGAGGGATTTAAATTACTTATATGTTTCGTTACTTAATTCTTCTTTGCATTTAACTATGAATAAATTATTAAATGTGACTATCACCCTAACAAAATTCACAGCGCTGGGGTATTAGTTAAATAAGTAATTGATAACCGATCAAAACGATACAAAAAGCATAAATTAATTTTCTCTTACAATTATTTTTTTACTGACAGTTCAATCCGGTCGCAATATACGTCACCTGCCCTGCATTGTGCGGAAATCAGGACGCTCGGGAGTCTGTATGTTCGCCATCGACTGCATCAAACAGAATGGCACCCATTTGGGAACCTGTATCGATCGCTTCTACTTTGGCTCATGCTGTGCCCTAAAAGTAAGCGAACAAATTCAAATTATTTTCAACTTCCTGCTTAATCTCAGCTTCACTCGCTCTTTTCTCTCTCTCTCTTTTCGTAGGAAGAGGCATCGCTCTTTGCTCCAGAGATCAACGACAACAGCATCGATCAGAATACCATCTCACATTTCACCCACGAATCCACCACGATGCGAACGGGCGGATTCTTGGACCACATTGCCACCCACAACCACAACAGCAACCACAGCAACAGCAACAACCACCAGCAACAGAATTTGGCAAGCGAGCTGCTCAAGAATGTAACCCAAAGTTATTTGAGCAGTGCCAAACCAGTTCGCACCACCAGCAGCAGCAGCTCCTCCACCACCACCACCATGATCACCAGCAGCAGTAGCACCACAACAAGTCAACTTTCTAGCACCACACGCCGTCCTCTTAATGCACATACCACCCACAAGAATTCACACTTTGTGGTGCGCACCACACTAAAGCCAAATGTGGCTCCAACGCTGTTGACCACCTTGAAACCACTGCGACGTCGCACCACCACGCCAAGACCAGTGCTAACCACCGGGCCAGTCGTTGAGCAACGCATTGACACCACAACGGTGCCCAGTAGATTTGTGACTTTCCAGATTGTGGAAACAACAACACCAGCAGCCACTGAAGCCACCAACCGCTGGCCGGAGACGACCACCAGGCGACACACAAGACCAACAACGAGTAGTAGTAGCAGCAGCTCAGCTGCTGCTAAAACGACAAGCCGGACAACAACCACCACAACACCAGCAACAACAACAACAACCACAACAACACCAACAACACCGCGTCCAACGCCACCACTGCGCACCACAACAACGGCAAAGCCACACAAGCCGCAGTCCAGCAGACGACCAGCTCCGGCCAAGAAGCCAGCAGCAACAACCACCACAACTTCTTCGACTACAGGAACACGGAAGCCCATTGAAACCACCAGCGGTAATGGCAGCACCACATCAACCACATTGCCAGCTCGCAGGCCAGGCAACAACAGCACCACCAGCAGCACCACCAGCAGCACCACTCCAACAAAAACAACAAACAGCAGTCAGAAAACTACGCCGACAACAACAGCAACACCAACCACAACAACAACAAACAGTACAACACCAACCACAACAACAGTGAGAACGACGCATGCGCCTAGACCAAAGCCACAGCCAACGGGCGAAATAGTCAAAGTGCCGGCGTTGTTGGCGGATGCTGATTTAACAACTGCCACAAACACAACAGCAACAGCCACAAAGGCCACGCGCAGACCAACAACCACAAGTCCAGGCAGCAGCAGTACAGCAACAGCAACAACCACAGCGCCCAAAAAGCAAGCAATTAGCACAACAGCAACAACGACGACAACGACAACAACACCGAAACCAACGCGTCGGCACACAACAAAGACAACAACCACAGCAGCAACAACAACAACAACCACCACAGCTTCGCCAATAACAAAAACAACTACAAGAAGAACGACAACAACAGCAACTACTAGCGAAGCAACCAAATTGCAATCACCCGCAACAGCAACATCAGGAACAACGGCAACAACAACATCAAGTGGCAGCACAACGAAGAAACCTGGTCTGATCACCTGGACAGATGTGGAGGAAGAGCCCATAACAAATGCGACCATTGCCAGCAATTGGCAGCCGGGTCAATCCGCCGATTGGATACCGATGCCCACTTTGTTGCCCGAGTTGTACAACAAAACGATTGACGATGTTGCAGGTAACATTGTAGTTGTTGTTCTCCACGCTCAGCGGCAATAAATGATAAATCTCTCTCCCTCCCTCTCTCTCTCTCTCTCTCTCTGCCTCTCTCTCTAATTGCAGGCACGCCAAGCAGCACAGACAAGGTGGTTATATCGGTGGCCACCAGCGTTAGCACCAGCAGTGAATCAAAGCCAGGTCAGAGTCAAACACCATTGCCAGCAACAGCAACAGCAACATCAACAACAACAACAACCGCTAGCAAGCCACATAGAACCACAAGTAAACCAGCAACAACAAGCAGCACTACAACAACAACAACCACACCAAGAACAACAACAACAACTGTAACAAGCAAAACCACAGAGGCAACTGCAACTGAGAGCAGCATTGAATTAGCATCCTCGACAACAGAATCCAGCAACGAGTTGGGCAGCAGCAGCACCACTGCCAGCACCACCGCCAGCAGCAGCACCTCAACAACAACAGCAACAACGGATTACAGCGGCGAGGAACTGGGCACAACAACAATCGATGCTGTTGCCAATACAACTGTAGCGCCTGCAAGTGGCTTGGAGGGCGTCGATTACAAGGAGGGTGAGTTGATGCTTCATTGAGCCAGAGCATTGGACGAGAGTGCTCGACTGCGAGATACCCTGTGCCCGATTCGTAGATGAAACGGTTAAATTATTTTAATTAAAGTAAAGCACTCAAAGTAACGTCCGAGTTGTATTGCCTTGATAAAAAGGTCGTTCAAAAATATCATCATATGCTCAAAGAATCGTTTTGAGTTTTTCAAGATAAATAGAGAGAGCATATAAAACACATTGTTAACCAAAGTTCTCCCTACGTTATTATTCGGTTAAAGGTAAAGAAATATATATATTTACATTAAATATAGAGATTTAACAGATTTAAATTTAAAGTTGCCCATTTTAACGTGGAGAACCTAAAAGCAGATTAATTAATATGAGGAAAACATTAAACAATTTACTTTAATGACAACATTTTTCAAGTGACAGAATTAAATTGTCCATCGATACTAATTCAAAACACATTTACATTAAAGGGTCAAAAAGCAGTTTCCATCTGCCATTGAAACGGAAATACCTTTATTTCTGCATTTTAAATGCGTAGAGGGTATATGAAAAGAAGAAACTTGTTTGCAGCAAAGCAATCTATTAATACCCCAGACTTTGGTCATAAGACAAAGATGCGTGGCCATTAAATTCAATTTGAAGGCTGAGCATTGGCCTTGACTCGGCTGCAGCACAGAACTGAACACAGAACACAGAATGATTCTACAATCGTCGAGTGGAGTGTGTGTTGCAAGTTGCAGAGTTGTTCCTTTTGCCATTCGTTGATGCTGCACAGGAGCACTGCACTCCACTGTGTCTAGAAAGCTAAGCGCGGCTTCTACTGCCACAACAACAAGACAAAAACAAAAACAATAACCCCAAGAGAGACTCGATGTTCATAGCAATTTTTACAGCAATAATTTACAATAATGACGACGATGTGGTCGGTCGGTCGGTCGGTCGGTCATTGTGCCGCTTGGGTCACGCGTTGTCTGCCCGCTTATCGTGCCCGCTTACTCGACTGTCCGATTCTGCAGTTTCCCCATCACTACACTGAAAAAAAGGTCTATTCTACAATTCAAGCTTAAAAATCTTGACATTGGTTGTGTTTTTCAAGTTTATATTCAGCATATTATTGTTAAATCAACGCAAAATGCGGATAAAAGGGCAACCAATTAGTAATGAAATAGTAAAAAAAAAAATCGAATACATTTGATTGCACTAATTGAAATTTAAATCATGTATTTTGTACTTGGTGTAAGAAAATCTGGACTTTTATTTTCTGTGTACTCCTCCTTTTTGCCTGTGGGAATGAGTCAGGCCAGGCCCATGCTCAGGCCCAGGCCCGTTGACCGATTTGCCAACTGGCAAATATCTTGATGCACGAAACAAGTCCGTCGGCTGGCAGTCAGGCAGGCAGGCAGGCAAAATCATCGTCTACTTCGTCATAAAGTAGGCCGTTGACTGCTCGCTGCAAGCTGCTGGCCAAAGTCAAGGCCTGGCCAAGACATGGCCAAAAGCATATTACATTTCTTGCCATGACTGTGTCTGTGACTCTGAGATGACTGAGTGCCTGTTGCAGTGATTAAAATGTTTAAAGGGCTTTTTTGTGGCCATTACTTTAATTGTGAACTGTTCGCCTATTAAATTGCCTCCTTCTACGTTTCTCCTCTTCCCTTCTGCAGTCTGCGGACGTCGCATGTTCCCCGAGCCACGCATCGTTGGCGGTGCTAATGCCGCCTTTGGACGCTGGCCCTGGCAGATATCGTTGCGTCAATGGCGCACCTCAACCTATCTGCACAAGTGCGGAGCGGCGCTTCTCAACGAGAACTGGGCAATAACAGCGGCTCATTGTGTTGACAAGTAAGTGGCTAGTGGCTGAAAAGAAAGCTTCCTTCATCATCAATTCACACTCTTGCCCTTTCAGTGTGCCCCCCTCTGATCTGCTGCTGCGCCTTGGGGAATACGATTTGGCCGAGGAAGAGGAACCCTATGGCTTTCAGGAACGGCGAGTACAAATTGTTGCCTCCCATCCGCAGTTCGATCCGCGCACCTTTGAATACGATCTCGCGCTACTCAGGTGAGTCTACACAGAAACAAAATATTCATTCTAAAAATCATATTTAAATCTCTTGATTTTGGAATATGTAATTTAAGTATTGTATAAATTCGGTATATTAATTTAAATTAACACCACTGCTTTTAATTAGTCATAAAATAAAGCATAGGGCTTTTAATTTAAAAAATCATACTTGAAACAAGTATTTCATACTTGGTTTAAGAAAATCTGATATTACCAAATGTCTGACACCGCATCGGATTGAATTTTTTTTCTGTGTATAGCTAGATCTGTTTAATAGTAAATTCCTAACTTAATGTCATTCCAGATTCTATGAGCCTGTCGTATTCCAGCCGAATATTATTCCGGTTTGCGTGCCCGACAACGATGAGAATTTTATTGGCCAGACTGCCTTTGTCACGGGCTGGGGGAGACTCTACGAGGACGGTCCGCTGCCCAGTGTGCTGCAGGAGGTCGCTGTGCCTGTCATCAACAACACCATCTGCGAGTCCATGTACCGATCCGCGGGTTACATCGAGCACATACCACACATTTTCATCTGTGCCGGCTGGAAGAAGGGCGGCTACGATTCCTGTGAAGGTGTGTGTCTTCGCAGCCTTCTTGTTTGTTGAATTATGGCCATGACTAATTGTGCAAATTGCAAATTCACAGGTGATTCCGGTGGCCCCATGGTGCTGCAACGAGAGTCGGATAAACGCTTTCAACTGGGCGGTGTCATCTCCTGGGGCATCGGCTGTGCGGAGGCCAATCAGCCAGGTGTCTATACGCGCATCTCCGAGTTCCGAGACTGGATCAATCAGATTCTCCAGTTTTAGTAGCATCTTAGTAGTCTTCGCCTGTGTATTATGCCTAATCCTTAGTGAATGCCCAGCACTCGAATCGACATCGACACCGACATGGATACCGATACCGATTTCGATTTCGAATCCGAATTCAAACTCGAGCTCGAACTCGTGCTTCGGTTATGACCTCTTAGCTTACATTGAGAGCTTGTGCATAACCCAAGCAACGATTTCAGTTTACATTAACCATTTTCACCCCATTCCCACCACTCTTCCCACTTATATTCCAATCGAACGCAACTCTACAAATTCCATTGTCATAATGTTAATTTTAAAATGCTTAGCGTAAATCATAATTAAAGGAAATACGACACTACGAAAATGGATAAAAAAGACAACCCTCCCAAAACTAGTGAATGTGATTAGAACACAAAATGAGAATCACATCAACATACTGCAGATGCTGATAATAATGATGATGAAGGTGTAACGTATTAAAATATTTGACTCTTAACTTATTTCCCCATTTGTCTCTGTATATAATTTTCTAAATTATTGCATATAACTTTTATTTAGCTCTAAGTTTATTTAATAGACATTTGCAATTGCTCAACTCGATGTGGGGCATTTGAATAGGCGCTTCTTTCCAACGAAGTTATTGCGAATACGAAGAAGCTATTGTAATTTAATTTAATAATGTATTGTAATTATTTATTAAAAAACGCATATAAATTAACTCAATTAAAATGTTTAAAACAATTATCAAATTATCTTTTATTCAATATTAATTATTTTATCGAAGCAAAGCAAATAAATGCTTTTTTGTGTCAAATAAAATCAAGATTATTAAGAAATTGGCATTACAACATATACATTTTTCAAAACAGTTGGGACAAATGGAAAATATTTTGGCTTCAGATAATATAAATTTATACATAATTGCTTTATTTTTTTTACATATTTTTTACGGTCGAGTAGATACATTTATATTTTTCTTGTTTAAATTGAATTATTTTCATAAATCAATCAGTATTCATATGGATATCTGTGAATACGTCATTCAAACTCGCTCCAAAAGCGAGTTTGAAAATCAGGCGCTTTCGCTGCTAATTTAATTTACAAATTTACTAGCGCCACCTAGCGGCATGGCGCGGTACATTTGTGCAACATAATTTTACAGATGCCGAGAAGTATGCAATACTATTAAATTTAATAACATTTCACATTTTTGGGCGCGCAAATTTGAAATGGAATTTTCAAAAATCAATTAATAATTAAATAAAAACAATTTAAAAAAAAAAAAACAAAATGCAAAATTTGGTAAATTAATTAACTTTATTTTTAAATTAGCTTTTTGTCAAAATTAAAAAAAAAACTAAAAAAAAATTAAAAAATAAAAAAAATTGAGAAAAAAAAGATATCAGAAATTCGAGAAAAATTCAAAGAAATTTCTGATATTTTTTTCAAAGCTCTAGCTCAAAAATATATTTATGTGCCACGAAAAAGTAATCTTTTGTATGTGTTTTTTTGTAACGCCAAAAAAGAAAATGTGGAAAATATTTTAAACAGCGTACTGGGAAAATGAGTCAATGGATGCATAGCAAATAAGCAATCCTCACAAATTATTCATCAAGTGGCATTTGGCATTCCCAACGCGTGGCCCGAGCTTGGCAGCTTTTCAAAATTTTTTGGCAGGTGCCACAGATCAGCGACAAGAAGCCGAAAGAAATAATAAAATAAACAAAACAAACCGAAACAAACGGAAAACATTGTACAATATTTCAAAGTACAAAACTTTCTTTCAAAGTTTTGGGCAAGTAACAAACAAAATTTCCAAATGTGAGAAAACGAAAATTATTAAATATGCAAGACATGCAGCAAACGACCGATTCGAAAAAACCAAACAATATAAATAAAAGTGTTAGTTTTTACTGCGAAGTCGTGCAATTCTACTTGAAAAACACACAATTAAAATTGATACCAAAAAAAACAAAAAGATAAAATTTATTACCAAATATTGGGTAAAAAATATTGAAGTTCTTGAAGTGCTTAAGAAAGAAGATCAAGACTAAGTTTAGCATGTGAACTATATGGAATCTTCTGGCATATTCGCTAGGCTTGATATGATGACATTACTCTAATAAGAAAGTTATTTTTAAACTCCTGAAGTATTTGGTCAACCATCAACGACGGTGAACACCCAGCAATTACAGTTGTCGACGTCATGGCGATGAGGTCGTCATGGAACTTTCGCTTTCGGACGATGTCGGTCATTTGCATATAACAGAGAGACAGAGAGAGACAGGGAAGGGAGGCCCAATAGGCAGCTGCGTTTTCTGTTTACGGGTATATCGTGTGGGAGCCACGTTTTGGGGCAAGTGCATGGAACAACAGCTTGAGATCTTATGCGGCAGCCATATCATAATTTGTACAGACATCACGTCTCACGAGGGCTCGTTCATGTGTCGAGATTATCAACGGCTCCAATCACGACCTGTCCAAGACTCTATCGAGGAGTGTGTGTTTGCTCCTTGACCATTTGTGATTGAGTGTGTGTGATTGTTGCATGAACTTTCACATGCAATTTCCCACTAATAAGCGACGTTTAGTAAATTGTGGGCGTTACTGATTATGCGATTTGGCAAATTGAGACGTGCCACGATATATGCGGGCAATGATCCTTAACTCTGATTAACTAACTAGGCAAGTCGCTAACTTAATAATAATTTATTAGAGCCATTCCAAGAAAGGCGAAAGTGAAAATTCCCCTGACCATCCATTCACTTTTACAAAAAGGCAACCAACAAATAAACTTTTATTATGTTATGTTTATATTTTATAATGATTTATTCAATATTTTTATAACCTAGAGGTCTGCTCCATATGTTTTGATTGTTTGATGCTATAATTTAAACTTTTGTTACTGCCAAAACGCCAAATGCCGAACACCAGTCGCCAATTTGGCTATTAATGATGTTGTTAACACTTTTTTTTATCGAATTCGATCAAACAAATCTTTATGTAAAGCATAAGAGAGTGAAATTTTTCAAGATTCGCTTGCATAAGAGTAACATATTCGCAAGGCTATAACTTTTTATCATTAACTGCGCCTTTAACACCATCTTGGCACAGCGATCTATTATATTATGCACAGACATTAATTGGCAATTCGCACTAATTTATTATTATTTATTTAAAATTTAAAATTAACAATTGAATTGAAATTTAATATCTAATTAAAAATTCATGTTTTTATGTCAACAGCAGAAATTTGGAATCAAATCTTTAAATAGTATCAGAAACTATTCCTGATAATTGCACTTTTGTTAAGATGAATATTGAACCTTTTTTTATTAGTCAAAAATAAAAAATATATATTTCTACTTTTTTAATTTAATTGTATTTATTCTTTATTTCGATTCATAGTGCTTTAAGCGAAAAATAATTATTTAAGGCAATAGTCACTATT